>VKOC01000003.1:4234905-4247292 GCA_009364415.1 Spea multiplicata | reverse complement strand
ACGGCTGAGTCCCAGTGGCCTTGCACAATATACGGGCTGAGTCCCAGTGGCCTTGCACAATATAAGGGCCGAGTCCCTGTGGCCTTGCACAATATATACGGGCCGAGTCCCAGTGGCCTTGCACAATATACGGGCCGCGTCCCTGTGGCCTTGCACAATATACGGGCCGCGTCCCTGTGGCCTCGCACAATATACAGGCTGAGCCTCTGTTCTCATCACCTACCTTATACAGACATAATGTCTCAGGATACTGTTCCATCCCAGGATGCCTTTATGGCCTGGTTAGGGGCAAAGTCTTCTAACTCAGTGGAATCCTTTTTCTCTAAAATGTCTGCCAATTTGCCCCAAGGGCAGCCTCCTGCTCACTCCAGACCAGAGGCAATACCATCGGAGTCAGAATCTGAGAACTTTGAAGGAGAGGCGTCCGGCTCCAATCGGCCTTGGAAGGGCAGTAGTGTTTCAGTCGGCAAGGGTAAGGTACCTGCCAAACGCCCAAAACCCTCTGACACTCCTTTGCATGACCCATTATCTATAGTGGACGTATGGCACGCGGATTCATCTAGTGAATCAGAGGCTTCAGCAAATCTGGTCTTGCCCAGAGATTTTGACTCACGCTTCGTCCGTGAGTATTTGGTGGATGAGCCCCACCTAGATGATCCCAGGATCCCAGGTTGGCGAAATTGGGCCCTAAAGACCTAGGTGCAGCCACTTACTGTTTGGAGACACATTTGTCAAGGAATTAAACCGCCACGTATCCTTGATGACATCATGGAATAAGGCCAAACTGTCAATGAGGAAGGTCTTTTAGACTGACCTTCGTTTTTCTGGGAGGGCTGGTCGACCGCCGGGCCGCCAGCCGTTCATCCCTAGGCTCCCGGTACTTCCCTCAGAACCAGAGGTACTACAGGACTCCGTTCCAACAGAGGGCCTTCAACCCACGCGGAGACGGTAGAGGCGCTTCTGGATTTCCCAGGGGACGCTCCGTTTTCGGTAAGTCCGAATGCTTCTTGTCCTTCGTTTCCTTCCTCGGGGTTGCGGGCCATATATCATCTTTTTCCACGACTGGGTGTGGATTTTGTCGGACCCTTGGATCCCCCTAACGGTACAGGTTTTCCAGATAGTTTTTCAGCTCTTCCCCCTTTCAAGTACGCTGACCGCCCACATCTCAGAGGGCTTTACCGATCAGGCCTTAATGGTAGCAGAACTCCGCACCTTACGCGACAAGGGGGCTATCCAGCGGGCAAAAGGATCAATCGGTTTCCTCAGCTCCTTTTTCCTAGTACGCTAATGCACCGGGGACTTCCGCCCAGTGATCAATCTACGGGCTCTCAATGCTTTCGTTTATCGCCACTTCAAAATGGTAGGGATCCGTCTCTTCTGAGACCTTAGGTTGGAAGGCGATTGGTTTACATGGACCTCTCGGACGCTTTTTCTCCGTCCCAATTCACCCAGATTCCGGGCGATTTCTTCAGTTTCGCTGGGGCAGGCAGGTATGGCAGTTAAAGGCCCTTCCCTTTGGCCTAAGTTCAGCTCCTTGGTGCCTTACAAAGCTCCTGAAGCCGGTCATGGCTCTCTTCAGGTCCAGGGGTATCAGGTGTATAGTCTATCTAGACGACATTCTACCCTTCTCTAGCTGCCGGGAGACCCTGCTCGCCCAGACCGATTTCGTGGTGCAGACCCTTCACCAACTCGGGTTTCTAGTCAATTCTCTCAAATCCGAACTAGTCCCAAGCCGCTTTCTCTTCTTAGGCTTCTTAGACAACATGTCGGCGGTTCGATATATCAACCGCTTAGGGGGTAACAAAGGACGTTTTCGACTTTTGCCTTGCGTGCAACATACTCTGCCGGCAGGATACCTCCCGGGCGCCGAGGTTCTCTTGGCGGACGGGTTCTCCAGACACTGGCGGGATGCGAGCGACTGGAGACTTCTCAGTCGGGTCTTGCACCTGGACCTATTTGCATCCAGGACGAATCCCCAGATGGTCATTTTGAGGGTCATCCATCACCTGTGTTGGGACGGGGGGCCTTTGGTTCTGGTGACCCCCCCGTGGCATGCTCAGCCGTGGTTTCCAGCCCTGCTGCAGTTATCTGCCCAGGATCCTCTGGAGATCCCATCTCTGTACTATCCCCTGACGGGCCCGGAGGTCCAGGTTCATGCGCTCATCCTGGAAAGACATCTCCTCCTGGTCGTATGGACGATTTCAGGGGACCCCGAACGGTCTCGGGCCTATTGGAGGCGGCTCAGTCCTTGCTCCGCAAATCTTGGGCTCCAGGTACCAGTATGTCATACCGGACGGCTTGGCGAGGCTGGGCTCCTTGGAGTTTGGGACGGCACATGGATCCCCTTGGCTCCCTTAGTCTGCCACCTTTTGCGTGGTATTCGTTTATCCTGTCCTTCGGCGCCGCGCTATGGTTCTCTGTGGGAAGTAGCTGTCGTGTTAGATTTCCTTCGGGATGGCCAGACAACGATTCGCTCTCCCTCCGACAGTTGTCGGCGAAACTTTCCCTTCTGTTGTATCTCTTATGCTTTCATAGGGTTTCGGATGTTAGCGCTTTGGATGCTCATGCTGTCTCTATTCTCCCCTGAGTTGTTCTCGTCTGTATCCTAGCCGTTTTTTCTAGACGACCCAAAAATGTGTCGCCGGGTGTGTCAGGACTTATCTGTCACGCACGACGTCGATACGTCCGGTCTTGACATCTCAACTCCTCCTCTCCTTTGTGAAACCTTTCAAGGCTGTTTTTCTTCTCCTACAAGAGCATCGGTGCTCTTTCCGTCAGGGGGGGCTGCGGCCTCCTGTGCCCTTCGGGCTGGTGGAGCTTTAGTGGCTATTCTGCGAGCGGCGGATTGGTCCCGTGCCTCCACCTTTCGGGCATGTTATTTCCGCCCGGTTTCTTCAGGGGCAATGGCGTTGGTTTCCGCGTTAAAAATGCAAAATACGAAGCCTCCTGTCTTGCCTTAAAATTTGAAATTATTCTAGCCTTGGTGCCCGAATAATTATAATTTTAATAAAGACAGGAGGCGAGTATTTTCCCTCCCTGCCCTCCCGATGGTTAGGTGTACACTCTGGGTAAGTAAGCCTGGTTTGAATTCGTTTTGTGTTTTCTTGGGGTTTTGTCTGCTCCGTTGCGTTTGATGTTTTGTGATGACTGTCAGTGATGCTCGTTCTACTGTGTTTTCCCATGTTTGTGAAGAATTTGGTTCTGTTATGTCTCTCTCTTTGTTTCAGCTTGATACCATCTCCGTGTCCCAGTTGGAGTGCATTGTCGCCTTGCTCTTGACTTTGGTTCCAGTTCGAGCCCCTGTTCTGAGTGTTGGGTTCGGTTTTACATTGCTAGATGGTTTGCTGCGTTCTTCAGTTCCGGTTCACAGCGGACGAAAGAGGAAGAGGAAGATAGTTAAGGGGTTTATATACCACCTATGTACTGTTTCTATTGGTTGTTTTCACTTGTGTTATTAACTCTTTCTTTGCTGCTGTTGGTGAGAGTAAAGGAAGATATGCAAAATACTCGCCTCCTGTCTTTATTAAAATTATAATTATTCGGGCACCAAGGCTAGAATAATTTCAAATTCTAGCAGGTGTGAAAAACTACTGTAAAGTAAGAATGCTTTCAAAACTAGAAATGTTAATTGTTTATTTTAATTATTGAAGTGAGTAAACAAAAGGCCACCCATCCACCGAATACATTTTGTGCACCCATGCACTTAGTCGTAGGCAAGAGAAGGGATGTGCCATCACATGAGAGGGGGAATCAATGTTACAGCGGCACTTCCCGATAGAGGTGTCGAGGAGATCCTGTACCCAGAAGCCATTGACCCAAGGCAGCCTGAGTCTGAGCTAAAACTGTGACCATTGAAATAATTTTCATGCTATTCTAATACAATGACCTGCAATTAGCAATAATGAGACTTGAGGAGATTGATGTAGGTGCATCAAACACAAAAAGCAGGAATCTTAATCAAACCCATATATGGTAAAAATGGCAAAAAACTTACACTACGTAGAGTACTCCTTAACTAGTTTTATTCCTCCAATATAATTGTTAAATCAGACATATGCCTTCAAAATCCCTGACTTTCTGCAAGCATTCCTAGAAAAAGTGATGCCATTTTGAAGGTAAAGTGTGGTCAAACCAAACATTGATTTGATTTCGATTTTTCTTATGTTTACTCACTTCAATAATTAAAATAAACAACTAAGATTTCTATTTTTGAAAGCCTTCTTACTTTACAGTAGTTTTTCACACCTGCCTAAAACTTGTGCACAGTACTGTATACCTTAACTTACATAACTGTCTTAATACAAAATGTCATGGTTGATCTTGAAGGCATTCCAGAACAGTAACAATTCTTGAATGAAAATAAAATCATGATCAAATTACTTCAATAGCATATTTTTATATAATTCCTCAAAAATGTGCCTGGCTTCATAATTTTTATATGAACAGTCATGTCTATCATTGCAATTTGAAAGATGCGATAGTTGAATTGTTTTCAAATTAAAATTAATATAATTTAATTTCACAAATAAGCTTCATCAATACCAAATGGTCTACTGGCTGCATAAAGTGTGTTATTGTTTTTTTTAATCTAATAAAATAAAAGTATCAGTAAATTTGTTTTCCTGATCATGATAGCATGACTTATTAGAAAAAAACATGAAATAATGAGAATATATCATAAAACAGGTTCATTCATAGATGGTTCAGGTTTTGTTTTTACAATTGATCCATAAAAATGTTTGCTATTTTTATGACGTATTAGCGCATTCTGGAATCTGACCACCTTTTCTCCCTTATGCGTGTCTTCTAGGTGTTACATATTAAGTAAACAAAATGTGTATAAATAAATCTTGCATGATAATGATACGCTGTATATTATGATAAGTACATATTGTTTTTGCTGTCATCTGAATGGAATATTCGGACAGCGCTACCTATAATGTGATTGGTTCATCAGAATTTAAACGTGGGTGGTTTTGTGTATGGTGTTGTCTATGATTAACCCGTTTTGGCAAAACATTCCAATAAAAAAATCTTTATCTTATTCACACAAAACTCTACTACAATCCTTTAAATTTAGTGGTAGAGGACAGAAGTGCGCTGTTTGGTTGCTTTTTTTTTTAATAAACCTACAGGGTTGGATACCCTATTTCAGCAGCACCTGGCAATTGCCTAAACTCCGCTAATACCACACACACACACACAAGGAGGGTGAGCTGTCCTTCCTGGATCTTTTCTTTTAGGTGTGACATAGAGACATACTATACAAGTTGTAAAAAATATAAACCCATTAATTAATACTATACAAGCTTGTAAAAACATAAACCCATTAGTTAATGCGTTCTAAGAAAATTCTTCCTTTAATAATTTAGATGAAGCAAAATAGAAACCCTTGGTTTCCTTCTATTGGAAGATTTTCCCAGAATAGATACAAATTAATTCATGTCACCTTTACTGAGGGTTTATTGTCCTCTAAAAACTGGAGCTTTTTTGACAATTATTCCATTCCAACCATGATTCACCTTCTTGGTGTTCCATAAACATTTGGCACACCATATGGCAATGTAGGCACTAGACTTGTGCAAATGGACCAAAAAACGATTTCACAAAACTTTTCATTATGTTATTGGTTTATTTGTTTTCAGACTGATTCAATTTCCTGCTCCTTTGTTTTGGTGATCTGGTTCCAATGATTGATTGTTCTTCAGATGGCTTGATTATAATGGTTGGGAGTAATGGGAAGGAATGTTGTACGCTTCCCTGAACAGGTGGGTTTTTTGGTATGTCGCTGACCTCCGGTTTAACCCCAGTGTAACGCTTAACTTATGAAGAGTCCACTTGGGGTAAGGCCACAGCAGCTACATTTCCAAACAAGCTTGTTTCCAAGTGAGGCCTAGGAATTTATAGGGCTGCCTCACAAGTGGTCAGATAAGGCGATTGCATACAGGAGGCAGATGTTTCACACCTTGGCTAACAAATGCAATTACACTAGACTAGAGGGCACCAAAATTACCCTTTGAGCAGGGTATGGAGACATTCAGGATAAAGACATACAGGGTGAAAAACAAGGGTAACCGCAGGAGATAAGGGGTTCAAATAAAATATGTTATACCTGTAAGAGAAGGAGATATGGCAGACATTAGTGATTGCCAGAGGAGTAGTTGGATGAAAGCATGAAGACCAGGGATGGATGTCTGGATAGTCCAGTGTAACTCTTAACTGCCCACTTATGTATGCTTTAGAAACACAATCTAGATAAAATATACACATTTCCCCTGGCGCATCTGCTTTTGTAAAATTAAACTTACATCACCCTGATCACCAATATGGCTAATGTAATTGGAGCTGTGGTCCACAAACACTCATTAGCCATTTTTTTAATGAATTTGTGTATTTTTATTTTGTTTTTGTTTTTTTACCACTATTTTTTACTTAATTACGTGGGAGGAGCTTTGAGAGGTGGGAAGGGGGTTTGAGAGGTTATTGTGGCTCTGTGTGATGTCTGACACAACACTCTACTTTTTGCACATGTGTGTCTATAAATGTATGTGCCCGTCCAGTGGATGCATGCACAGAGCTGAAAAGGAGCAGGGCTTTTCCAAGACTCTTATGTAACTTTGTGACCTATTCATAGATATTATATTATATTACTGCATAAGAACTGAATTAATAATTGTTTTTATTCTGTTTATAGCATTTTTAGACTTGCAGAACCTTACAATGCACCCAATAAACATTCTGAGCTACTAGAAGAGAAGGACCTTAAAAGGTGGAGGCAAAGTGGATTTGGATTCCACTGTTACACTCAAACTGATCAACTATTACAGTAGCTCCTTGAGAACAGTGACATCAGGGGGAACAGTGGAACTATCTTCAAGAATGTTGCCCATGGAAACAGCGTAGCTAAGTGGAAGGGGCCTTGACTCAGTGAGGAGGTGGGCTTAGGATTTTTGGTTAGGGGACTTTGGGAGGTCCTGTATAAATAGGTCCCTCCATTTTGTGACTGTCACTTCTAATTAGTTTTTCTTACCTAAATTTCCCACCCTCCCTCCCTGATATTAGTAGGATGATTGAGGGTCTTCTCGTCAGTGTCACAGTGGCGGGGCTGGTCAGTGTAAGGTGGGGGTGGAATAATGGTTGGCTAATAGGAAATAGTGTGTTTCTGGTTTGGTTGGTGTTTCGAGCTGGTTGGCGGCTCAGAACCTGGTGTGGGAAAGGTGCATCTCGGTATACTCTTTCCCGATTGTTTTTGTTTTAGGGGTTAATGGTTTTATATGTACAGGCAGGGGGGTGTCATTGTCAGGGGGATGATTGGAAAACAATGGGAAATGTATGCACTGTATTACTTTTGGTGGTAATTCTGACAATGACTTTATTGTGTTAATAATTGATTGTGTTTGTTGCCCATATTAGAATCTCTGTGTGCCTGTGTGTTATTTGGTGGATTAAGGTATTGGATATCCGGGGCCCAAAAAATCGACAATTCCTTGGTCAGGACATTTCAGAAGTGTGATTGTGCATCCCCTACCTCGAACACCTATTTGCATTTTATCATTTGACAGGTAGGTGCCAGCACATGTTGGCTGCATATGTTGGCCATGCCAAACACAAACACATTTCCTCCTGTCTGTGATACTCATTTCTTTAAAAAAAAATATAGCGTAGGAGCACAACTATGAAAATTACAGTTTTGTGAATGGTCATCATTCATAATCATTTCCATTTGAATTTTTTTGCTTGCTTCACTGTAAGTTAGCTTTATGTTATAGCAATTTAATGTTTTATCACATAAAGAATGAACACTTGCCAAACACACACAATGAAGGCCTACACTTTATGAATAGAAGCTTTGATTGTGATATATCATTTCTCTAAATCTAGAAGTGGCAATATGTGATAGTAACTAGTATTTATGCTGTTAGATATTCTTCTTCTGCGGCCCTTCATTGGCTCCCAATTTCCTCAACAACTAGATTTGAAATTCTGAGATTAACATAACAAAGCCCTCCATGGTACTGTTCTCTCGTACATTTCTGCCCTCATAACAAAGTACTCCCCTTACCCAATCTAAACGTGCTTCCAGTAGCATCACCTCTTCCCTTATCACCTCTTCCTTTGCATGCAATAATTCACTCAATCCAATGGACCAAAGCCACTTTTTGGCAAGTGTCGAAATCACCTTACATTTGCTAAGAGAAGAAAATGGTAATATGTGATTTGGATCCAGTTTGTGTTCTTATTTGGCATTTACCTATAAGCAAAACTTACTAAAAAAAAACAAAAATTTGTGTAGCCTCACGAATGCATCTACTCTAGTTTTTCAGGTAAATCCACATTGCTATCTAGATCTGATCTAAATCGGCTCCCAGAGAACTGAAAAGCATTTAGCACCAAATCAAGTATCTTAACTCCAAATTCACCTTAGTAAATGCATTCCATGGTGTCTACTCAACCATGTAAATAGCTGAATTAATTCCAACATCTAATAACTTTTTTTTTAGTTTACCTGCATGGTCCAATGACACCAATGTGTGGATTGAGCTGAAAGCTATTTCTTTTGGCATGGTGTATTGTGAGTCACTGAGTCATAAACTTACAAAGAAGCAAATCTTCTGCAGTATAATTGTTTTTTGCAGCATCCAACAAAATGGGACATCAAGTCAGATTCTGTATGAGATCTTCACATTCTACAGATCAGAATGATTCACAAATTCAACAACTTACAAAAATGTACCTATAACAAGGAGGGAAAACCAAATAGATATTTTTTTTCATCATACACACTGTAAAAAGTGTAAATTTCAACTAATCCCCCAATTAATGTGTATAAATACATAAATAATTTAAACTTTTAGAATACTATTCTGGAAAGAAATTCTGGAACCCTCTAGATAACTTGATGAGGGGTATGCTGTATTAATATAAATAAGGATATTTTAAGCTTGGTTTAATTTTGCATGTTTTGCTTTGCCACATGATTAGGTGTGTAATAAAATGTAATCAATCACCAAAATATGAATTACAAAATGGTAAATTGTTACATAGGGACATGTTGGTTAATTGCAAAACATAATTAACTAATCAAGCAGCATGCTCTGTGATAAAGGTCATATTTTATTTAATTTCCCAAGGTTAGATTAGTTCTCTGTTGGACAAAATGTCAAAAGCAGTTCATACACTAAGGTGTCACTCTATCTAGAAATAATTAAACTTATTAGTTTGTACTATTTATAACATGAAACTTTTATTCTGCCTTAGCTGCACATATAGAATCACACAGACTTGGACATTGGGATGAGTCCAGCACTAAGATTAAACATATCTGCTTGACTTTGTCTCCTTTGTCTGCAGAGACCAGCATGGTTTCCTTAATAACGGTAAGGTATAAAGGCGCCTGCTTGGATCTCTGATTGCTCCACCTGCTGGCTGATCGCTCACATTGGGAACAGCAGCGCATCCGTATTCTATAAGGGATTCCTATCTATATGGGACTGCAAAAAAAAAGGAAAATTTAAAAACATTTTAAAAATGCCTATTTTAAAAAAAACCTACTCCAATATCTATTATCCATAACACTACTAGTAAAAAAAAGGGAAAAAACACTACCCCACCCCAAACACTACCTATTTATTTTCAAACATACCTCTCCCTTGTCTCTTTACCAGCAAACCCAGGGTCTGGATGTTCTCCAGGCATATCCAATGGTGACAGAGACAATAGACGAGTTAAGAAACCATGTGCATCAATGAGCCTTGGACCCCCATGACCTTGCTGGTTCATCACTTTTCCTTAGGACTACTTTTGATAATGACCACTGCTGCCCAGGAACACCCCACAAGAGCTGCAGAGGGGAGAGAATAAAGTTTTTGTACATACTAATAATGAATAGATCCAATATACAATGTGACTTAAAGACATTATACAATCATACCATATAATATATAAGATAAGAAAACTGTTTTCCCTAGATAGTAAAAGAGGTAGCACTTGGTCATCTATTTTAAGCTGTTGCTTTTTACTTAAACCCATTTTAATCTAACAGTGCATATGCATTTATAACCCTTTGCATGTTTTCTTTTCTCTAGCCCTCAAGCAATTTGACTGTAGAACTCTTTCAATATTGCTGAGACATTAAGTGTTCTAACACTTTGAAGTGGAAATTGTAACAAGCCAAAGTGCTTGAATGATTCTGATAAAAAAAATATTGAATTTAAACAGCTGATGTAACAGTAAAGTAGACATGAAGCATATTTTTAAACCCTGAAATAAAAACCAAATGCTTTACTGCCATGGATATAACATCGAACAGAGATGAAGTGGATGTTCATTTTTTTAAAATCTTGTCATTCATATTTAACCCTGTAAGTACCAAAATAAATGAAAATACCAGGTATATGTGGTGTCTCCAAAAACAGGACAAATACCTAAATACACTTTTGGAGTTGTGTTCCCCATTTTCACTGGTTATATATAGTTTTTATAGGTGAAACTGTGAAAATATTTCCTTTTTTCCTAATTTTTAGCTATTTTTTGTACTAAATAAGCCCTACTTATGCTGAAAAAAAAACCAAAATATAATAGTGGGTGCATTAAATGGGTTAGTGGGCAATCGGAGTTGAACAAAGTGATAGCAAAAGCACAAAAACTGCTGCAAAAATATGGAAAACATGGTCCTGAAGGGGTTAAATCCGCCTTTGTTTATGTTTATATTAATGTTTATTTTCACCATATAGGCGAATTAAGCTGTGGTCTGCATACCCCAGGAATTCAGCTACTTATTATATTGAACTGCTATGTATGACAAGTGTAATTTTGCCCTAGTGTAAATAACAAGGGAACACTATGTATTCGAGCAGTTAATCATTATGTATGTCAAATGTATCTGGTAATGAAAAGCTTGTCTGTGCCATCTTTGCCCCAAACAGCTTGTCAGTGCCTCCAAACTGCTTGTATGTGGCTTCTGTGGCCCCAAACATTATTTGTTACAAAACAGTCGATAGTTTAACCCTTTTGTGGCTTCTGTGGCCCCACACATTACTTGTTACAAAAGATTATCCTTTTCAATGCAACAATTTTTATTATCTCCTATTAATACCGTATTTGCTCGATTATAAGACGAGGTTTTTTTCAGAGCAATGGCTCTGAAAAATACCCTTGTCTTGGTAATCGGGGGTCGTCTTATAATCAGACCTCAAATAGAGGTCTGATTAGGAGACTAAGATCCAGATCCCCCGCACCGCTGCAGGGGACCTGGATCCTCCTGTCCCCCCACACACACACACACACTTACCGGTGCTTCCTGCCGGGGTAACGTCCGCTGCAGCCGGAAGGAGGTGGAGATGGCAGCGGGGGTTGTCTGCGTCCGTCGCGTAGACATTCCCCGACTGTCAGAGATCAGAGTTCCCCGCACTGGTGCGGCACCGGTGCGGGGAACTCTGATCTCTGACAGCCGGGGAATGTATGCAGGACAGACGCATACAAACCCCCGCTGCCAACTCCACCTCCTTCTGGCTGCAGGGGAAGGAGACGGCAACCCGCTGCCCCGGCTGGAAGCACCGGTAAGAGAGGGGTGGGAGGAGTGATAGGGGAGAGGGGTGTGAGAGGAGTGATAGGGGAGAGAGGGGAGAGAGGGAAGAGAGAGGAGTGAGAGAGGGAGGGGAGAGAGAGTGTGTGTGTGTGTTAAATGGGGGCATAGGGCATTTCTGGAATGGCTTATACCCCAATATGCCACTCTGGCATTTAGGGGGTTAAAATGCATATTATGGGGCAGAGTGGCATATAGGGAGGTATAAGGCATTTCAGGAGGCAGAGTGGCGTTAAAGGGGCATTTAATAGAGCACTCTGCCTCCTATATATCTCCCTATATGCCACTCTGCCCCATAATATGCCTTTTAACTCCCTAAATGCCAGAGTGGCATATAGGGGTATAAGGCATTTCTGGACGCAGAGTGCTCTATACAATGCCTTTTAACTCCCTTAATGCCACTCTGCCTCCTGAATGCCTTATACCTCCCTATATGCCACTCTGCTCCATAATATGCCTTTTAACCCCCTAAATGCCAGAATGGTATATAGGGGTATAAGGCATTTCTGGAGGCAGAGTGGCACATAGGGGGTCAAAAGGCATACCATGGGGCACAGTGGCATATAGAGGGTTAAAAGGCATATCATGGGCCACAGTGCCATATTGGAGTGGCAAGCCTGGGGGCAGATGTGCGTAACTGGGGGACAGGTTGGAAAATACAAGGAAATAAAAACAAAAAAAATATTTTTCTCAATCATAGCTTTTATTAAAAAAATAGTTTACATGAATTAACATTTACTGGTAAAACTTTTTTCCTTTGGGGTCGTCTTATATTCAGGCTTTTTCTTTTTTTTCCTAAGTTT
>VKOC01000003.1:4186964-4231587 GCA_009364415.1 Spea multiplicata | reverse complement strand
GCATTTCAGGAGGCAGAGTGGCGTTAAAGGGGCATTTAATAGAGCACTCTGCCTCCTATATATCTCCCTATATGCCACTCTGCCCCATAATATGCCTTTTAACTCCCTAAATGCCAGAGTGGCATATAGGGGTATAAGGCATTTCTGGACGCAGAGTGCTCTATACAATGCCTTTTAACTCCCTTAATGCCACTCTGCCTCCTGAATGCCTTATACCTCCCTATATGCCACTCTGCTCCATAATATGCCTTTTAACCCCCTAAATGCCAGAATGGGATATAGGGGTATAAGGCATTTCTGGAGGCAGAGTGGCACATAGGGGTCAAAAAGCATACCATGGGGCACAGTGGCATATAGAGGGTTAAAGGCATATCATGGGCCACAGTGCCATATTGGAGTGGCAAGCCTGGGGGCAGATGTGCGTAACTGGGGGACAGGTTGAAAAATACAAGGAAATAAAAACAAAAAAAATATTTTTCTCAATCATAGCTTTTATTAAAAAAAATACCGGTAGTTTACATGAATTAACATTTACTAGTAAAACTTATTTCCTTTAGGGTCGTCTTATATTCAGGCTTTTTCTTTTTTTCCTAAGTTAATATTCAGATTTGGGGGGGTCGTCTTATAATCAGGGTCGTCTTATAATCGAGCAAATACGGTTGTAAAACTTGGACAATGTTACAACTCGACACCTATATATTTAAATGTTATTACATAATACATAGCCTTCAGCACTACAATCCAGTGTCTGAGAGACATTTGGTCTGAAACATTAGGCTTTCTGTACCTCAAAACAGCTTGTCTGTGCCATATATGCCCCCAAAGAGCATACTTGTATCATATTTCCCTCAAAGAGTTTGTCTGTGCCATTTTGTCCCAAAACAGCTTGTCTGTGCCATACTTCTCTCCCAATATCTTATCTGCACCATTTTGTCCCCAAACAGCTTGTCTGTGCCATCTCCATTCTCAATTTGTCTGTGCTATCTTACCTCTACATAACATGTCTTTGCTACATTTTGTCTCCAATTAGCATGTCATTGCCTCCAAACTGCCTGTCTGTGCCATATTTGTCCTCAGTTTCTCATTGCTCCCAGATTGCCTGTGCTATCTTTGCCACCCAAGATGCCTGCCTGTGCCATCTTTGCCCCAAACAGTCTGCCTGTGTCATCTTTACCACCAAAAAACATCAGTAAAAAAACTGGTGGTGTGGAGTGGGGTCATCTGGGGAGCTGGGGCCATCTGGGGAGAGGAGCCCATACCATTTTTCTGTGCAGTACCTTTTTGTAAATACATGACGTCGGACTGGATACTACATATTGAGTTATATTGTATTAACAAGGTATGTTATGTTCTGCTTTATGTTTTTACTTGCTCACTTACCTTAATTACAGGGGTGTACTTTCCTACAATTACTTTGTAAATTGAGCATAAATACAGCATTTTTGCCAAATATTTTTTTTTTAATTGTTTTATATCTGGCCAGATGTCAGGTATGCAAAATTTAGACAGGCTATGAGCACAGAGAGATAGTGATTGAGGAGACTAAAATATATACAATAAAATGTTTTCTGCATTGCTCGCACATTGTGATGTTACAATAAATATTTTATTCTTTTTTTATCCATACAGGTTGACAGCTCTTCAGAACAATCTAGAGAACTCTTTGCTGTGGCACTTATGAATCAATAGGTATTACACAGATCTGCTCTGTGTCATCTGTACACACTGCATGCAAAGCATAGTAATGTGCTTAGGTCACCTCGAGCTTATAACAAATTGAAGTGTATTTATCAAACAGATTATATTATCTGAGAGAACACTGTAACTTTATGATATGGAATTCACTAGAGCTGGTTTATGAAAGCATAGGGTATTGCAACTTGATTGTTGTCAAAAAGTGTTAAATTACATGATTTTTGCATGTATTCTTAGTCCAGTCTTTACAGATATTGAACAATTTGGTTTTTATATAAGGCAGCTTTAAATGAATAGTAGTGGTATAAAGTGTCGTGGGATAATTCCTCCAAACAGATTTGATTTTGGTATGACAGTAACGATTTTCAGGCACTATGATAATCATGTTAGAGATTAAGAGAAAAACAATATAATAGTGTTGGTGGAAAATAATGATCTGCAAACTACATTTTTTCCACGGATAGGATAGCCACCTAGCAACAGTTGATGGGTTAGGCAGCAGCTTGTGTGCACAGAGTGAGTGGCCCAACAGCCTGTCTGTGACCGTGCTTCGATCAACTAGCCTACCTATGCCACTCCATTGGCTTTCATTTCTGATCAAGACTTGTTGGTTTCACAGCTTTCTTGTGGAGCCAGGCTCATCAAGGACCCCTGTGAGTCTGTTGCACTCCCTTACTATAGGAAACTCAGTGTCAAAGCCTGCCTAAAATTGTTCACCAACTCTCCTTCCTAAGAACCAGGTAGGTCCTAACACCCTCACTGAACGTCTTCTGAAATGGAATGTGTCAATGCCTGCCCTTCCCTATGCACAAATAATCCAGCCTCTCATGTCATTAAATTTTACTGGTCTCTAGGTTAATTAACTTTTACTGGTCTCCAGTTAGGAGTGTATTTAAAGATGAGTGAGAAGATGTAAGTAGGGGAACCACTATAAAGCACTTTAAAAGTAAGAGTCTGACTGAAACAGTAAACAGACTGACAGATAGGTTGTTAATAAAGTGATGGGTGAGGAAAATATGTCTGGAAACAGCATTTATGGTGGATTCTATAGGGGCAAGACTGGTATGAGGGAGACCAGCTAAGACAGGGTTGCAATAGCCAAAGCAGGAGATAATGACGGCATGGACAAGAGCCTAATTTAACTAGTATTGCTCTGAATGCTACCTGTGTAAAATCTCTCTCGTCTTCTCCGTTTTCCATGCCTTTCCAGGTAAGATTTTTCCTGTAATCCATGAGCCATTTTAGTAGCCCTTTTCAGAACTTTCTCCAGCAAATCTATATCCTTCTGGAGATACAGTCTCCAGTACTGTACACAATACTCCAAGTGAGGTCTCACCAGTGCTCTGTACAACGGCATGAGCTCTTCCCTCTTTCTACTGCTAAGACCTCTCCCTATACAACCAAGAATTCTGTTAGCATTTCCTGCTGCTCTATTGAAATAAATCCTTTTCTTCACACATTAGGATAGTATCAAATATTCTATACTCCGCCCTTGGGTTTTTATGTTCCAGATGCATTATTTTGCATTTATCCACATTAAATGCAAGTTGTCACAGCTCTGAACATTTTTCTAGTTTACCTAAATCATTTGCCATTTGGCTTATCTCTCCAGGAACATCATTCAAATGTTTGTGCCATCAGCAAAAACACATACCTTTCCATGAAGACCTTCTGCAATATCACTAATAAAAATATCAATCAGCCACTGCCTAATCCATTCAACACTATTGGGATCTAAACTCAGAGATTGCCGTTTATTGATAATGTGGGACAGTGTCAAAAACCTTACTGAAACCCAGATACGCAATGTCTACTGCACCACCTTGATCAATTACTTTAGTCACCCAATCAAAAAAAAATCAATAAGATTAGTTTGGCAAGATCTTCCTGAGGCAAACCCATGTGACTTCAGGTGTTCAACAATCCTATCCTTTAACATAGTTTCCATTAATTTAACCACTACAGTTGTAAGACTTATTGGTCTGTTGTTGCCAGACCTCTCCCTACTGCCTTTCGCTAATTTCCAATCCCCCGGGACGACTCCCGTTACCAACGATTCATTAAATAAATACATTAACGGTTTTGCTAGTACACCCCCAAGCTCTTCTAATAACTTGGGGTGTATTCCATCAAGCCCCATCGACTTATTTCTCTTTACCTTAGACAACTGAAGAACAACATCTGCCTCGATAAACTCACATATATCAAATGACTCAGTCTTTTTTCCCTTTCCCTCATTTTAATTTGTAAAAACTGAACAGAGATTATCATTAAGGCAGTCAGCTAGACCTTTATCCTCTTCTACATACCTTCCTTCTACTGTACGCTAGCATGTAGTTCTGCTCGTCCACGTTATTCAGCAAAGATGTAAAGAGCAATGCTTTATCCTAATTTATCTTTTTTGTACTGCTGTCTCAAGTCCTTGCCCTTTAGCACCACGTTCCTGCTATTCCTTTGCCATTTTTTGCCCATCAAGTGCGATCAGCTCTGCATTGCTGATGCATTGCCTGACTTCTTTACCTACCGTGACATAACCATTAGCTTCTTGGATAAATTCCGCTAAGTGCTTCTCTTTGCATCTGTGTATTGAACCCTCTGATGTACACCTGTCACAGAAACATGTTCCAAGTATGATTGGTGAACAGGATAAGTGAACACAGGGAGTGAACAAAGTGTATTCCCAGTCATGTATGATTAAATAATTTATACGTACTAAGAAGTCTTTTAATGCAAAAGCATAGAGAAGTATTTGATAGTAGGTTCCTTCATCAATCTGAACTGGTGTGTCAGAGTCTCTAATGAGAGCCAAAACTCATCAGTGAAAATAAGTTTGAGTTAAAGCTGCAAAAACATAAAACAAGATCATTTCAAATTGAAATGCAGCCCGTTGAGCAAAAAAAATTATTTTACAAAAGCATGCCTGCAGTATATTTCTTTTGAGTCACATTCCATTAAATGATGGCCCCTGGGTTACTATAAGTGAATTCTAGTCAATAAGGTGATCAAGTACATTTATGAGTAAGAATCTATCATTTATGGCTAATTCTATTCATATTTTCAGTCCACTGACAATATAGATGAGAACATAAAAAAGAGGCCTAAAATTATAATTTTAAAAGGTGTAAAAAAAATTGAGACAAGAAAAAGAGATGAGGAGAAGGGAAGTGTTGAGAGATGAGAGAGAGAGTGTGGAGAAAAGAGGTAACTGGGGAAGGAGAGAAAAAGAAGACTCATTGGGAACAAGACTAGAGTTTAAAAAATAAACTCTCTCAGGTAACTTCCCATACCTATCAAATGTCCCAGCTCCAAAAGGACATGCTCAGCATCATATCTGAATACCACTATCCAAAAATGTCTCTTTACTTTATCATAAATGATGTTCAATGCATATGTATGCACCAGATCCAGAGGTGTGAAACTCCGGGCCTCAAGGGCTATAACCATGCCGGATCTACTGGATATCCCACCATGGACAGTGGCAGCTCAATCATAATGGCTGTAACTAGTTTAATCACTTGTGTCCAAAGAAAGGATTTACCTTCTAGTCTATTGTGAAGACCATGAGGCCTGGAGTTGGTCAGCATTGGTTATACTGGCTGTGTCCAATGCACAAAAGCAGCCAAGGCGCCTCTAAATAAACAACCCTGATTACAAAATGTTTTGTGATATTTTGTTTTTCCAATCGTTTAGCTTACTTTAGTTGCCACTGAGGCAGCCAGCAAAAAAGTCCAGTCAAGCAAGGGCTGGCACCTTTTGGCCCAGGGGACAGGTAAAGTCAAGTAGACTCATCTGCCACCTGCCCCCCCAGTAACTAACATACGTACTGGTACACATATTTACATACAGACTCTTACACAAACCTACACACACATAGACAGTCATACTACAAACAAAGACACATACTCATGCCACGTGTATGGTAAGTCAGTGGATGTGGTCACTAAGCCTAAGTCCAGCGTAGTACAGTGTGTACAATTAACTGTGTTGATAACTAAAATATATATATTTTTTTTTAATTGTGGGGGGTGGGCACAAAAGGGTACTCTAGCCTTGGGTGCCACTTGGTACAGGACCAGCCCTGTATACACTTATGCTAAAACATACACATTAATTGTGACAGATGATACAAACTTACACACTCATGCACACACTCACAATTACACATACACACATGCTGACACACACACACATGCACACTCATGCTAACATATACACGCTCATGTTAACACGTACACGCTTACACATACATGCTAGCACACACTCACAATTACACAAACACACTCACCTAACATACATACATACTCACTTCCTAAATCACGTATCGTTTCTTTTGCTCTCTCTGTCTCTGCCTCCCTCCTATCACCCATTTACCTTCCAATGGGTTTCTTTCAGAGGCTCGTACAGTGTGCGCAAGCAGCTGGTCATGTAACATTGCGTTATGTGACCCCGCCACATTCCCATCTCCACTAGTGGGACTATGCAAGTCGGACTGGCCCCTTTAACGAATTTCAGAATGGCATAGGGAACGATTACCCACCTGCCCCAGGGCCAGCCGACCCCTGAAAACAGTAATATTTCCTTTGACAAGTGTGTTTTGGACAAGCAGTGTAATTGTCTACCAAATGAGTTCTGCTACTTTTTTCCTAGGCTTGACTTCCATCCAACAAAAACTCCAAGTTTGTTGCATTTTAAACTTTAAAATTAAGTCAGCAGAAAAGAACTTTGCTGTAGTAAAGATTTGCAGATACAGTTGTCAGGAATTTGAAAGGTATAAATTAATTAAGCCACCTTGGTTTTCATTTGACACATTAACAGGAATTCTTGTGCAATCTTAAGGAAAAGAAACATTTCAGCTCAAAATGTCTAATGCTTTTTATTAGCATTTGTTACATTGTCTTTCCATGGGTGGGGGACCCCCAAATAAATAAAAAGAAAATACATGGATTAACATTGTCTGAGGAATTGAAGGTAATACAGCCAAAATCCTAAAATATACATATTCTAATAAAAGTAGAACAATTTAATCAATTTGTCAACGCACAAGTGTAATTCTATGGCATATGATTTTTTTAAAGGAAAACAAAATCTTCAATGCTTGCCCAGAAGACTAAAAGACCATGTTTTTCTTTTATGTTCATCAAAATGATAAGTTCACTTAAGTTACATTATGGAACACTGAACTATTTAATTACTAATGAGATCCTTGTCTAGAAAGTATGTGTTTGCCACATGACGGAGAAATCTAGGGCATGAAAATAGGATT
The DNA here is from genome assembly GCA_009364415.1 of Spea multiplicata. NCBI lineage: Eukaryota > Metazoa > Chordata > Amphibia > Anura > Pelobatidae > Spea > Spea multiplicata. Next base: position 4,224,629 of record VKOC01000003.1, on the reverse strand, counting down.
GTAAGGGAGACAGTTTCATAGAAAAAGGCTTGATTGTGATAACTGTTTAAAATCTAAGGGAAAAAAAACTGTATTGTCAGCCCCCTCTCCCTTGGCATCCATTTTGTTTTCAATTCCTTCTTTAGCATTCACAATTTTTCTGCTTGTGTCTATGTTGGTTCAAAATGGCCTTAATCCACCTAAGGATTTCGGAAACACAGCATTTAAGAAAAAGAATAACATAAGCGTTTATATATTTTTATTATTTGTGTGTGTTCTCTTCCTTGATAGCAGCTACTTTCATTTAATCTTTTTTAACTACTCATCCCATAGGATATCACACCCTGTAAATGATATAACTTCTGGAAGCCACCCTTATTCAAGATATTTTTTTAATAATGTTTTTATCAGTAGGTCCGTAAACAAATGCTGTTCGACTCCAAACACTTTCTTAAAATCAGTGATAATAATAAAAAAAGTTAGAATGTCAGTGCAAATCAAAGTAAGGACTAATCAGTGTTGCATAAGATATAATATTAATAATCCAAATGTGTCTGTAAATAGCCGTTGTGGTAAAATCCAATTTAATTAAAAAGTGTTTTCAAAAAAGTGATCTGTGTGAACAATAAGTGATTTCCCAGCTACCCAAATGGTTCCATTGACAACAGGAAAAGTTGCTTGGGCTCTTTCCTAATTCTATGGTACAGTGCAGGCACATGAGGCTCAAGCACTGCATTTTGAGTAGATACTTAAAGCCAACCCTCATACAATAATCCCAGTCCTAAAAATTCTTGTGTACTAAAATTGGTGTGTAATTTAAAAAAATGCACACGTGTTAGAAGAATTATTAATAAGGCTAGGTGAGCAGGTATTGGCAGAAGCCTAGCTCAAGCCCAACATCAAGCTCAGTCAAACTCATGAAGAAGGATGGAATATGAGAAGGAGCCAAGCCAGCTTAAACTCCTGCTTGTTCAGCGGTGTTCACTTCGTTCTCTTTTGACAGCAATAAAAATAGGCAGACTAGATGGACCACATGTCTTGTATCAGCCATCAAATGATGTATCTGTGTTGTACACCAGTCTGGCTCATCGTACTGTGCAAGAGCCTGTTGTAACTGAAGTACAGGACCAGCTAGCTCCCATTATCTACCATTTATTGGGCCAACATAGATGAAGACTTAAAGTCATGTAAACTTGGAAGATTCTAATCAAACTAGTGCACTGTTCATATACAATAACATATGAACCCTAATAAGAAGGAGCACAGTGGAACAGAGAAGAACACAAGCAATTAGTGATCTTTGTTGAATCTTGCCATTCCTTGTCACCACCTATGAGCATTGGGGCTGACCGTATTCATATTGTTCTTACTAATCTTTTTAATATTCCCTTGGCCCTTTACAGTATTAAAAATGACATGTTTTGCATATTAACTTAAACATCACAGTGACTGCAGTACTCTTTTTAATACAAGTGTTTGCTTAAAAATAGCATACTATTTACATACATGTTTGAAGATATATTCTTCATTGTACATACAACGTGACAATTAATGTATTCAGCTCTGCTGATTTCACCCTTTATATAGGTATTGATTTTCGGACACATCTTCTCCATTCGCTCAACACAGAAAAGGCATACAGTACAAAAAATATATATATATATTCACTGGGTACATTCACATATTAACAATAAAAGACAGAACTGTCACTAAATGGAAATAGCCAAAGGCTCAGACTGAAAATGACATTTCAGAAAGGATGTCCTCTCATTCACTTCAGTCCTCAAGGAAGTCTTTCGGTTGACTGCAGATAGAGAAAATTGCTTTTTACACACAGACGATTTTTTCATTCTCACCCATATTGAATCTGTTTTACCAAATGAAATTGCATCCTGTCCATTTACTCAACACACTGCATCGCTATAATTTATTTTCATTGTCTCTGTGTACATAGTTGTTTGGGGGTTTTTTTTATTTATTTTTTTTCTTTTGGTACCTTCATTAGTGTCCTTTCATTTCAAGTGTTACAGATTAATTTTAGATCTCTTTGTCCCATTGCACTTTATAGATCATGTCCTCTCACAGTTTGCTTTTTTTTTTCGAAATTATCACATAACAACAGACATCAGGTAGGTGAGTTAAAATAATGTTCTTGGCATAGTAATGACTTTTTTTTAACCCTTAAGGTTTTGCTTGAGTCAATGCCTGAATTCAGTTCACCGCAGTACAGAGTATGCTTACTGTTATTTAAGCATGTCTCGGTTTCCACTCATTTCAAGTCATTGTTAATTATCATGTCATCGTGTACATCGCAGCAAGATGTCATTTTTCTCTTCTTTCCAAAGGTGGAAAAACTATTTTTTTCTTCGTGTTCTATGTAGAGCCCCTGCTTATTGGCCAGTAGCGTTGGGGTCCCAGGAATATAAACATTATGCTGATAATCCAGCGATGGTATGTGCTGCTGGAAAGGTAAACCATATTTCGGGCTCCACACCCCGTTCGATGTTGGAGTCGTCTTTTTTACATCTGAAGGAGGAAACATACGGTAACATTTAAAATATTATTTTAAATATAAATATATTGTTTTAATATATTTATAATATATTATATAAGATATATATTATATAATATAATATATAATATATTATATAATAATATTATAGATTATAATATATAAAATTATATATATATATATATATTATATATATATATATATTATATTATAATATAATATAAATATATATGTGTTTAAAAAAACATCTGAAGGAGGAAACATAACATTTAAAATATTGTTTTAAATATAAATATATTGTTTTAAATATATTATAATATAATATATATATATATAATTATATATTATATATAATATAATATAATATATATATATTATAATATAATATAAATATAAATATATTATAATATAATATAAATATAAATATATTGTTTTAAAAAAAAAAAAACATACTTTCAGACATGTTTGAACATCCCACCAACACACATATATTCTATCTGAACCCAACTAAACTTAGCAGAACGTCTCTGATCAGGACCATAGCTTTCTGTGTCAACTGGATCAGTGACGTTTTAGTCTCTTTAGACAGCAGCTCTGGCATTAAACAGATCAGAAGCTAATGTGTGTACTTCATAATGACTCTGTAATTACCATACAAAGAGGAGACAGATTCTGTCTGACAATTTAAATATGTAGTTCCTAAAATAATAAATTATAAGACTTCTGGAACTGTCATTCAAAATATGTTATGCAGTTTTAGTCTAATTCTTTAGAAGGTTGTTTGTAAGACATAGAGAAGGAATTGAAAATGTACATGTGTTAGTTAAGCAATTATGAGGCAATTATTACAAGATATGATTAGCGATACAGAAGGCCCAGAGATAATACAATCATTAATTACGCTCAGCAATGTTTACTCTGAGGCTGATTTCATTTTCACTGGAAGTTGATCTAAATTAAGAAAGGCTATCTAAATTAAGGATGTTTACATAAACCAGTATTTGAAAAAGGGACATGATGACTAATAAAAAATATGTGGAATATTAAAAAAATATGTATGAATCCATAAAGGACATCGGGTATTTTCTTGGTCTTTAACAAAGAAAGTGTAAAATACAAGACATGGAATTAATTACAAATTAAATATGATGATCTTAAGCTATCATGTTACGTGTTAAGTTATTGTTTACTTACTGAGATTTTAATGTGTGATAAGTCACCAAAATAAGTGACACAGAAGTATGATGGAGTTTGGGGGTGACTCCATTTCTCAAAATATTGTAACAATAAATGTAAATGTCGTGGTATAACCTTCAGTGCATTTATGAAACTTGCTAACTTGGACTTGCTAACTAAATATATTTCTTAGATCTTGACGCCCAAAACTCTTATATCAATATCAAGGACCTCAAGAATCTTGGCAACGATGAACCGTCTTATTCTCAAATAAGAACAAGGGATGGGAGGAAAATAAATCAAATGAGCAGGGCCCTCTTCTCCTTTTATCCCGGTTTATTATTTTTTGTGATTTTAAATGTACCCTACCGACTGTTATATAAACCCTTACAGCCCAATTCTTACTTGCCTGGACCCCTGGCGGAATCTCAATAAATTTCATTGAGTGAGGAATATTTTTCTCTAAAGTTAATTCTTACACTACAACAAACCACATGACCCTCACTCCTTGGGGTTTTTACTAAAGGGAGAATTGTTAAGAGAGCTGTGGTTTCAATCCCCTCACTTCAGTATTCATTATTAAGCCCCAAGACTGTCGGGTTTCTTCATCAAGAAGAACTGAGAGGGCCCTGCATAATGCATAGTTCTATGGGTAAAATGTAACACTTATTGTCTATGTAAAATTGGTGCTGATATAAGGTATCAACAGAGGTCTTACCCCCATAGCAACCAGAGAAATAGTCAAATTACCTGATTGATTTGATTACTACTCACAATAGGGACAAGCTCCAGAATCATTTTTTTATACATATACCCCATAATGTTAACACTTTTTAGAGCTCGCCTCTATAATGACAATGATAATGAACCTAACGGTTTTGAAAATGAAAAACTTCACAAACGTTCATCTGCAAAGGATTTGTTCCATAAAACAGGACATACATTCGTAGATGTTTTGTTACCTAAATAAAAACATTTTGGAAAGTCTTTCAAGTAGAATCAAACTAGCCTTTTTTAACATTTTTTATCAAAAAAAAATGATGGAAGGACAATATGCTTTTTACAGTTATATTTAAGTCATACTTTTCATAAGAATGATTTCTTTTTCGACATTGTGGACAAAGACCACATGGCATCTTTAAACTTAAACAATAACCGAGAAGTGCTAAAAAATGTTTATAGATCGCTGAAGGTAGCTCTTGCAATGATAAGGCTAACCAAAGCATATTCCTTCCAGCATTACAGAGATAATTAAAAAAAAATCATGGTTTTATGTGACAAAATATTAAAAGAACAAATTTTCGACAACGCAACATATAAAAAGTATGTAAAATGAACAATAAATTAGGTATGTGGTAGGGGAATATATATATTTATATACATATACTGACCAGTTACAGGGGAAACTAGCGTACGTAGTCTGTCATGATCTTTTTTAACACCTTTTCGAGTTCCAAGGTCTTCAAGACTCTGAGAACTAGAGATTAAGAACAGGGAAATATGTATTTGTTTTCGTAAATTATAAATATTTTGTATATTTGTGAGCACCAGAGAGTACGAGCAACGCCCTCAATTCGTAGTCATTGAACTTTCCAGGATTTCATTCAAAATCAGTTTCGCTACAGAGTATTTTTTTTGACCGATACGCTAAATCACTTAATAATAAAAACAAATTGTCCAGTTTAAGGGAATAGAGACATCTGTGTCTCTCTTCCCCGTTCTTTTATGCACCTTAGACCAGAGACATCCTTACTACCAGGTGATTCAGGAAGCTACCTGGGGCACAGATACCAAAAGGTTTCCAGCTGTCACCCCAAACATTTCCCCAATATTTGAAAGTAGGTCTGGTGCCTTCTCTAGGCCTACATTGGCACTCTAAATGTAAAGAAATGTGTGTGGGGCGACGTAGCTGCTCCTTGCCTTGAGTGCAATTTGAGGATAGGCCTCAGATTACTCCAGGATTTCCATGGCCAACCTGTCCAATCAGATAACATAGATTACGAAGAGATGACGTTTAGGAGGCCAGACATGCTGGGTCCCAACGGACTCTTTCTGGGCCTAGTCCAATTTGATCCTCCCCTATACATTTTACAGTTAAATCAACGCTTGCAACTTTACTTTCCAAACTATTTTTTAAAAAAGGAATGTTAGTAATAATTACTACAATCAGCCTTTTCATGTGTGATTTTCAAATCTGACATTTGCAAATTCCAAAGAAATGACATGGAAATATTCATCTTGATTAACTGCCTGACTAGAAATGAGGTAATTTAAGTGTTATTATTGTGTTCTAGAAAAAGTCTGTTTTGGGGGGGGGGATTCATCATCAATTTCAAGAAAATCAATGATTTACCAAATAATTGCTTGTGCATATGAGAGCATTGAAACTCTATATATCAAAAACAATAGTGGCATGAAAGCGAACACATTTTGAAAAGGTAATTAAGCCCTGCTCATTCGACGAGTATAATTTCCCTTTAACATCATCAAAATGGGGTGTGACTTGATGACAGTAATTGCTCTTCAAATTCCTATGAAGTAGCATGATTAACTGCAAATCAAGAAGCATGCAAATTACATACTTTCCTACAATTATCTACTAAAAGATTCACACATTCGGAATTTATTAATTTTAGTAATTATAATACTAATAATAATTGTTATTATTATAATTAATATGTAAAGACTAATATGAGGCATATAACTTGCAGTGATGTACTGCACATGTTTCACTGTGTATATTAAGGACGCTGAAAAGGATACATCGCAGACTTGTTGAGCTTCTATGATCCTCAGCTACATTCCAATAATGGTTTTGCTACCCCTGCCTGTAAGTTGGGTTGGCCAGGATCATAATGCATGTGTGGCCGTTGGCTGGATTTGTTACTCTCTTATGCTCTCAATGCAGCTGCCATTCACTGAAGAGCTATCGAGCAGCAGTAAAAGTAAGTGCACGGTACCATTGGCCGCCAGCAGTGGTGTATTTACTTTTGGGGCTGCTCTAGGCCAAGGAAAGCCTTTAAGAAGCTGGGCATCCGGATACGATGTGATATCCTGGCATTCTGAGCTAGCACAGCCTCCATAGCATAATTAGGTCAATTGGGGAGATCAAAGATCTCCCTTGTAACCATCCCACTGTGCAGGACACTGGAGGCTGCCCTAGGCCTAGTCGCAGGATAAGTTAATGGCCACTTACTCACTGGTCATTTCCCTGATATACAAGATGGCCAGATTAAGCCTGGCAGCTGCAAAAGGTCTTGGTAAAATATTCTGAACATCTAAGTTTGCGTCCCAGCCTTTAACTATGCTGACGAATTTACTGGATTTGGGTCCAATGGCAGATTTGCATGCGGAGTGCAAGAATTGAATTGAAATTGCATGAAAACAGGAGGAGGGTTTCATGACCTTACAGGTAGTCTGATGTCCTAGTATGGGGCATTTTAAAGTTGATAAATATGGTGCATCATTAATCCAGATAGACATTTCTGTATTTTGTCTTAATATTTTAGTCTGTAGTGTATTTATATGGGGAGATGCACCATACCTGACACAGGGCAACACCTCAAGCTAGCTTCCAAGACCTACCTTAAGCAAGCAAGCCTCTTCCTTGTGCCCTGCACCCTCTGTGCTGGCCGTCAGGACATCACCAAAGGATACGTGGCACAGGGAAAGAGATGCTACAGAGGTACGCCAGCTAGACACAGACCTCTGTAGTATAAATGAGCCGGTTACAGACAAGCTCAATAAGCAATGATACAGCCAGAAGCAACATTGCTAAGTAGGGAAATGTTCCTCTGATACTGCTGCCATCCCTCAGGCCTGACTCCATAGGCCTAGGCAAGAATATGACACTTGTGTAAGGCTCTTTGGAAACCATGTAAGATGGCCAGACATTAAGACCCTATTAGGATGGTCATTGTGATGATAGTTGGGAACTATGCTCATGCTACAGGCCGTAGCAATTTTAGTTTAGCCCAGAAGAATAAAGTTTTCATAACCTGTAATCAAAGTGTAATGGTGAAGTGTCCCCATTAACCTAAGCCACTCATTAAATAAATGCTCCATGGTGGGTATAAACAATGCAAGTGGAAGAGTCCCACATTTAATATTCCCACTTTATAATGTCACAGTCTGCAGTCCTGTGTCCATAGCAATGGAAACACATTATTTATATGTTTATCAGACTATATGCTTAAGAATGTCTAATAAATACTAAATTATTATTACTTGTAATTATATTACAAAGTTCAATCTAAGTTAAGATATACCTTTTGAGACCTGGCTTCTGTGTCTTTTGTGGCGACCAGTCTGTATTTGGAAGTTTAATCTGTAAAACAAGACAGAAAAGCAAACTTAAATGAGATATAACAAGTTATTTGTTTTGTCCTTTAGTGAAGGTACTTTGCATATTGCTTGATATCATGTTTTCTTAGTTCTGATCTTATCATGACCCCCAACTGGCAAGATTTTTAGCGCATCCCTGCATGGGACCAATTTGCATACACTCAGCTTTAATTACATTTAAATGGAGATGATTTGCAGGTGGCTTGGATATAAAGAAGCTGATCTGTCGGAAGAATCCTTTGGAAAACATACAAGAAAAATCCTTAAAGCAGACCTCTCACTTTCTCCAAATCCTACATTTTACTGTTCTGTATATACTAAATAAACCTATGTAATGGTATGAAGTCATAAATTAGAATAGAAACCCTCCGTTGGTATGCCATGGAAGCAGCAATGTTAACTATCTGTTCTTTATGACTTTATGACTATATGACTTTATGACTATATCCTTTCCACAATATTCCCAATGGTTAAGGCGGAGAAGGGACATGACCTGAAAACAGGACCAGCTAAAAGCTGAGATGGTAAGGGTGGGCAGATGTCCCAGTTTTCAGAAGGCAATGCTCTGGTTAAGACACCAACCCCAGTCATTCCCCAGAAAAGAAGCAATATCAGCTACTTCAGCAGTAGAACATTAGGCGATTTTAGCCTTATTGTAAATACAAATGTGTTCTGTTAAAAGATGATGTAAAATGTAACTACAAGCAAGTGGTTAAAACAGTATCTAACAGGAGGCTCAACTTTCATTTGATCATCTAATTCAGAGGACACCTCAGATACAATTGTTCACAGTTTATTATCACTGATGAAAAGTTATCTAACTTCTGTTTAAAATTATATGAGGGAATTGTTTTTTTTTTATTTAATTAATATAATTTTATTTCATTTATATTTATATACATATAATTGTTTTTTTAACATATTTCTTAAATAATAGAACCTGGCCTAATAATTGAAGGGCAAAATGGTCACAAACAGATTTTCATCCAGAAAAACTGAATTAATCTATTTAATAAGGAAATATGTCCCACCGATCAGGTAGAATGGCAACGGTGTTACCTGGAAGATCAGCTGCTACAAAAGCATATACTTAATGTAAGAGCTATGGCTCCCATGATTCCCACAGGTAGAATAGGCATCTTGGGAACCCTAGTCTATATCTAACAGAGTTTAGAATGCTAGCCATCATTGGAAAGAGGTGGTCAGCTCTTTCCAATAAGGCAACTACTTAAAAAGCACCCTGATGGGTAACACAGATATTAATGACGTCCTGTATTCGCGTTCCATGAAGTTATGGTTTCTTCATCCTAACTTAGATATATTTGTTTGAAAGGATTACCTTTACAGTGTGTGTTATGAATACATTTAGTGTTCTGGCTATCCTATGGCTTTTATGATTTGTAGAATTTAAAAAAACTGTCACTTTTTAATAGAAAATCTCCAGAAAATTAAACTGATAGACAAACAGAAAGCATAAGCACTATTTAGTTTTAATACATGAATTTAGTTAAGCTGCGAAGGCAACGGAGTTCTTTGCTCATTTCATAATAATCCTGCTTTACAGCTTTACAAAAGAGAAATTCCTGTTATGGTATAAAAGCTTTATCTGCTCTGTAACATTCTCTGTTGGTCTTTTATGAGTAACAGTTACGGGGTAAAGTTCTAAATGTAGAGCTATCCTCGTAGAAACCAATGCAATATTACTGCCATTTGGCTCACATTTAATTAATTAATTAATCCTAGAGCTGCGCTTTATAAATCTCAGCCACCAGACAATATGTAACCAAAAAATGGTTTTATCACCACAGCAACTAACGAGATAGGGTTGCTGATAAGAACATCCCATTGGATGGTTATGGTGATGAGCAAACCTGGAAAGATCCACTTTCTTTCTAACCACACCCACCTCCTTCCTACGGGGTAAGTGGCTTTATTGAGGGGTGGGGTTAATCCCAAGTAGCCTTTAGTAGATAAGTAGTACAGTAGGAGGGAAGGAGGTGTGGTTAAACATCGCTCGTTTGCACACACGAAAAAAGAAACTGACTCAGAGAGCCAGGGAAGCTGGGCTTCACCTGACATCCCAGTCCCATGACGCGTCAGTCCCACCACCTGCCTGCTACTATGGGGAAACAGCTGACGTGCTCCCGTCTGGAAGGGTGCGAGGTCACATGACCACGCGCGTGAGCGGCATGCACGTGTGACATCTTTTGATCCCAGGTGACCCCCATCTTACCCTAATTGCCTCGTTCTTGGCCTAAAGGCCCTATTTTATCTTGGGACCTTCAGTGTCCAACTGTCGTTTTGTTGGTGTAACACTCTACGCTTGTACAACAGGACCAATACATTCAAAACATTTCCTGAAAGGTTTCATTCTGTGCTCCGCATCTCTGCGAGAGCCGGGCTCTTCATTGTATTCAAAAAGGTCTGTATTGACTACAGGGGACTAGATCACATCACCATAAAGAACACACACTCCCTTTCCCCTTTTGTTCTGAATACTCTGGAAAAGAGAGTCTAAAATATTCACAAATCTGGATCTTGCGGGTAGCATATAATCTTAAAGGCATACGGCAGGTGGATGAGCGGAAAAAGGCTTTTAACACCTGCTCCGGGCACTATGGGTATACGCTCATGCCTGTCTTTCAAGAGTTTGTAAAGGACTACAACAGTTCATTATCTTTCAACCCCTGGCTTTGGGTAGGGTTCTGTTGACCTCTGGATCCCTGGCTTTTGGATACCGATACTGCTGACCTCTGGCTTACTGACCTTCAGCTTGGCTTCGCACTTGATTGATGTTAACCCGTGCTCTCAGCTACCCACTAGAGGTTCTTTTCCAAGCTTGGTTCTTTCTAGTGTGTACCATTCCTAGCAAGCGTGTCCATTTCTGCATACTGGCCTCCACTATAATATGTGAGTACATACCTTACAATAGACTATTGTAGCCTTTCAGTGGTAAGTCATTAGTGCCACTGGTTTCAGTATGGACCTGGTACGTGGACCAATGTGCTACATAGCTAGCATAGCTACTTTCCATGTTTTTTCAGCTGTAGGCTGCTGCTAGATATAGGACCATCTTCAGCATGAGGAACATGGGCATCCAGCCACCGGAGTAGAGCTCTCCACTATTGCTTCCAGTATGAAGGTAAGTGCACCACTTGGTTTTGCAGAGCACCAGGATATGATGTCATATACAAAGCCCAGCATTACACAGACCTAGAAGAAGGAAGAGTTAGTGGAGATGTCTATGCCAGCATTTGCACAGACGCCTTCCACCCGTGTACTGCACCGCCAAGGTAGAATGGTGCTGCTTTGGCGCTCTGGGGTACAACTGGGCTTGGAGTATTTGTGGCCTCTAAGGAAAGCTTGTCCTGCCCCCATTTGTATGCATCTATACCCACAGTTTTGTCATTATATTTATTTCATTAAAAATCAATGGGTTTTCATGGTTTGCAATTCCATATATCCCCACTCATTCTGTCAGCTAATATTTTCTAATACAAATAACGACTAGAGGAAGTGGGCACAATTCTTTAAATTGCTATTTTACTGGTAATAATGCTAATTCTAAATTAATTCAAGCATTCTTTTCAGGGAGTTGGGGAAAAAAAACGAATGGTTATTCGTTATACTCGACAGCCATTAATTCTGATTCATGTGACTTTATTTCACTACATAATTAGCTAGTTGGGACGCGTTTCAAAACTAAAGCAATACAATGCTGACATCTAGTGGGAGAATCTCCGTTATACTTAAAGTTTCCTTAAAAAGTCACAAATCTTTTAAAAGATCATGTAACTACTTGCTATGTAATGTATCTATTAATATAGATTATTTATAGTCATACAATCCAATAAACACTTTTTGAACAAAAATAGCTCTTTTAATGACTCTGTTAATAATCTCTACCCACAGCCATATGTCGACAGATTTTAGAAAAAACACAATGATAAATGTATTTGTCATAGTGCCAGTATTTTGTCTCAAACCTACACTAAAACATTATGTATTTTTTAAGCTATAGATATCCTGCCATCCTGCATGTTTGACAGTTCAACCTAAACTTCAAAATGGTCAGGAATATGGGGCATATCTGTTACACCACACTATATATGTCAGTAAGTGAGAAATTAAGTGCATACCACAGAACGAATAAATAAAAAATGTTCATGAATTATTAGGAACGTGTGTATTTGAGTGCAATATCAAAAAAAAAGAAATGTTGGGTAGACTTAATCCTCTGTTTCTTTCCAATACTTACTGGCAACGTGGTGTTTGTGTTGACCAGATGATATCTAGGATATTCAGATTGCACAGAATCTGTCCCAATTCCACAGCAAAAAAAAAAATCCCAAACTGACAGTTTAACATACAGAATTCCAAGAAAGAGATTAATGAAATAGACACCAGAAGATACAATGTATCTACTGTAGAGAAGTTATGTGTGCAAACGTGTGTATGTGTATGAATGAGGGAGAAACATTATGTCCATGTTTGCATATACCGGTATGTGTGACAGATGGTTAGTGTACATTAAAATATACATACGTCAAGTAGCAAATTTGCCAGTGTTGTCCTATTTTGGAACCTACTGCTATTCGGTGTTGCTCTTGGCAAGGACAAATAACTATGTAAAACACCCATTAAATTTTCATTGTGAGTGAGCAAGCAACCAGCTAGGGCGTCCTTAATGAGAAGAATAAACCTACAGGCAATGTGTCAGGTAAGAGAACATGCACACTTGACTGACATGTTTCTGCTGAAGTAACATCCTTTCTACAATCGCACTCCTGCAGTCTCTAAATCCAGAATGTGCGCTCAACCTAAGTGAACACAGCCTGTAAAAACCTGAACCCATCTGTTTGAAGACACCTATGCACAGAGAATACCAGTCTATTCACTCATCCTTAGACGTAGTCTTTGTTAAAAATTGGGAATTCTTGGGATAATGCATAATTTCCGAGAGTGTGAGCTGATGTCAACTGTTTTGTACCTATTAATTAATAAAAGACATGGTTGACTTGTAAATTATACTAATGAGTTGACCTTGTAAGGGAATAGCGCCAATGTTTTGTCAAAAATAATGTTATTCTCTATTTGAAAATGCATAACTTATACAGTATTAGTATAAAATAGTCATAAAATAGTTCCCATTTATTTTACACCAAGTTCTGTCTTCTGTTCAGAACACATCTAAATCCCAGATTTAAGATCTTTAAAGTCTATGCAATGGGGCATAATCAGGAGCTAAAATTTTAAGAATACTTGTTTCAGTATTTTAGAATATCTGCATTTTTTCTGAAGCACTTCCATCCTAGTGGATAAACATAAAAGCCATGCATGATATACTCTGAAATGATTAACTTTGAAGATTTATTTCTAATAATTTGTTTTCCTTGGTTGAATGTGGGAGTTTGATAATTCTTTCAGCACGCTTCTGAATACTTCTAAAACTAACATCGGAATAAATAATTCACTCTCCTCTGACCGTATTTCACTCTTCCTACGCTCTTATATGATTATTTTTTCAGTGTGTTGACTGGGCCATTTTTGTAGTGTTTCAATAGTTCTAATTAAGGCAACAGTCTTATGAGTAGCTTTCACTTTACCTGTGAATGCTTTCACTACTGTATATGATCAAAAGTATATAGAGTTTCCGGCAATCATATCCACACACATTGGCAGTAGAATGGGTCATACTGAAGCAAGGACGGACTGGCAATAGCCAGATGGACCTTGAAGGCCACTGGTAGCACCCTGTAGCACCTAGCTAGATATGCCTAGGTACTATGATTGTGCAATAGAAGCATCTACGAGAAACAACAGCTCAGTCACAAAACAATACAATACAATACAGTACAATACATGCACACTCATACAGCGGGGCAGCCAAGTGGTGAACGATATTGAACGTAAAAATCTCCTGTCCTGTCCAGAAAACCCATTGTTAAGCTAGTTTTGTAAACGATTCCCATAGATTCTCCACACTTAATGAAATGTTAACACATATCAAAAAGCGATTTGGGAATTTCATAATTTACCATATAATCCATAATTTATGTGATCTTTCATTATATGGTTACTGCACGTACTACTCATCCATTGCCTTGTGGCTAATTTCCTTGAGACTCCAATATCCAACCTAGTGAAACACGCTAGCATAAGAATATTAAGAATAAAGTATGAAGTAGAATCTAGGTATGGGTGATGTAAAACACTTATAGGAATTTATGTTAAGCGACCAAAGGTTCTTTTGGTGCCCGATATTTTATAACACTAAAACTATACATATTAGTCTTAACTGTTCAAGCTCTGCCGCAGAATAATGAGGAAGCCCTGGCACGTCCTTGACATTCATTATTCTGCTTCTGTGAAAATGTGCCTTGTTTGAGTAAAAAACTAATATACCGCAAGTGCCTGTAGCGGTGAAAGAGTTAAAAAGCACAGAGTCATTTTTCTTTTGTATTGCAAAACTGTCATTAGAAAAACGGGTCAACATTTGGGGCCGCTGCTCAATGCCCTGTAAAACTAGTAGACTGTGCCCTCAATAAATGAAAACACTGTGTCAAATTTTTCTCATCATCAAATCATACTTTGTTTTGCAACTCTGGCTTCTACGGGGGATAAAGAAAAATCTGTATTCATAGATATTTTTTTTTCTTTTCTAGCAGTTCATGTTTTGCAAAGATCAGGGCTTTATATTAACATCTGAACTCCATCAGAAAAACAGTAATAGACCAGCACTCCCTGCTCTCGGTCTAGGTAAGCCGGTACTCACAAATCATCTGGCGCAGTAGGATTCTACGAGTGTCATAAATTAGTACGCGTTAAGGCCTCTCTAAATGGGCTTCACACCGTGTGAAGGATCTAAGTCGGTTAATGAAGCAAGTTAATGACGACCATAAACGTAGAGCACTGATAGATCAGTGGCAAAAAGAAATCCTTGACCTTTTCGCTGATGGCTCATCCTACAAAGTAAAACCTTGATATGACTCCACTCTATCATCTCTCGTCGAACTTAAAATCAATCAATACAGAGTTACTACCTTAGGACACATATGAATAATTTCAATAAACCATTAAAAATAAAATAAGTTTATCTGTATGGGAATTCTAGGATAAAAAATCCATTCGGGCCAAGATAAGATCATGTGATGTCATCATGTTTATAAAAGGAATATTCTGTCCAGCTCCCAAAGTGATGCCAGAGACAACTGGGATATGATATCTCTAGAACACAACCCTTTTCTCCACACATAACATGTATAAAATTGAAAACGCCAGAACTGATCTGCAGCAGAGAGACTCTTTTTGTTGTTTAATAAAATTGCGTTACTCTTACAGATGCCATATAAAAGCCTCAAGGACACGCAAGGTTTACCGGTAGTTAAGACAAATTACAACCGTATTATGGTAATAATCCCTTTTCCCCCGATTTGTTTTCTTATTACTTGATTTTCTGCACCCCAGAGTGCTATAAAGCCCCAGCTGAGAAATATTACTTTCAAGAGGCAAAAGAGAACGAATATAAAGAAAACAAATGGGACGGAGAGAAATTGGAAAGAGAAAGGCAAAGAATAAAAACAAACACAAAAAAAGGGAGTTGATGGAAATATACAGTATATTAAATAAAATCTGTAAAAAAAATGTGATATGTTCTAGCTTCAATGCTAATTTAAACATATGGCACTACTGTATTGTGCTATACAGATAGTTTATAAGTCAACATTTCCTAATGCTTAGTTAGAATTCGATGGTGCGCATAATGTCTGGTATGGATCAACTGACTAATTAGAATGGACATACATCAATACACACCTGCCTTGTATTGCAGTAGCAGAAAAGTCTTATAATGGAAGCTGAAAACACTCTATAACACCAGTTGGATATGAATATGACATTGGTGGTCAAATACTCAACAGAAATGTCTTACAAAGAAAGCATATTTGAATATATCATATTTGCTCCATTATAAGACAAGGTTTTTTTCAGAGTAAACGCTCTGAAAAATACCCCTCGTCTAATAATCGAGGTCGTCTTCTAATCAGACCCCAAATGAGGTCGACTATGAGACTAAGAGCCAGATCCCCCGCAGCGCTGCAGGGGACCTGGATCCTCCTGCCTGGTAACCTCAGCTGCTGCCAGCGTCTACCACCGAGCACCGGCGAAAGTGCCGGCAGCACCGGAGGTTCCACTAAGCTTCAAGCTCAGAGGGCAGCCAGATGCTGCCTCTGATGTAGAGGCACCTTAACAACTTTCCTGACCTTTCCTCCAGACTATGGTAAATTACTTCAAACAACTTTAGTTGTTGGAAGCTCTCTCTTTCAATTTCAGTTGTCTGACTGCTTCATGCAAAATCTTCATCACGCAAAAAAAAAAAAACATTGTGATCAATATAGTATGTATATGTGAGGGAGAGTATATGAGTGTGTATGTATGTATCAGTGGCTGTCACACCCACTGATGCCACACACCCGGTGAAGTCACACACCCTGTCCCTGTAACCAGATCTTCCAGATCTGTAACTTTTCCAAATTGTATATTTTTTAGGTCTATAATCACATAAACTCATGTAACCTTACAGATATAGCAAAGCAAAAGCTATAGGAAGTTTTTAGTAATGAATTGTTGATATGTTATGGGGCAGTTCCCCTTTTTTGTAGGCACCCTAAACTTTGCTTTTAGCTGTGCAGATAGTATGAAAGAGCCCTCACAGTCTCTGCAATCATATCATCATGGGCATCTTTAATGGGGGGCAAAATGGGCATCTGCCTTAGGCCCAGTTTCACCTTAGTGGCCCATCCCCTTGACAGCTATCTCTTGGTCACCTCAACAGGCACCATAGCCTGCAGGCGAACATCTGTTTAGGCTCCTTCACAGACCTCTCTCCTACTGTTTTCTCAGTTGTGGTCTGTGGTCTGCACACTGGTGGTCTGCATCACATCCCGGCGCCCTGCAACAGGCAGCAAACAGACCGCAAAGGAGTAAGGCTTAGTGGAGCACTTAATGCTTTTGGTCGCATAAACCTCCACCTTCTTCACAGTCCAGTGGGATTGGTGGCCCATGGACTAGATTGCCCCATGCCTCACAGTGTATAAAGATAGCCCAGCTTATTGATGCAACCCAAAGCCATTAGCAGAATTGCATATTAGCCCTATGTGCGACATGTTAATCATGCAACATGTTATCTTTCTCATCCTGTTGAGTTGTAAATTGTGTATGTGACACCATTTTATGAACATTAAATAAATATATAAATATGAAAACATGAGTACCAGTCCATAAAATTACATTTTTTTTTTTTTTTTAAAATATAAATATATGCCAGGTAAAGATACTTGATCAATGATAGCTATGCACTAAATGAACTTTATGGTTCTTAGAGCTGACAATCTACATTTCATTAGAATATTTCCTCTTTAGTTCATTGATAGCGATATTTTGATCGTTTCACTTTAAGTGTATTTTTGTTAAGTTTACAACTCATCAATCCTATTAATAGTTATGTTTCTAATTTTTTTATAGAAGTAATGAGCCTAAAATGATCAAAATGCATCACAAATCGGAAGTCTGACATAATTCCTTCTCCTCTCTGTGTTTCTTGGTGAGATATTTATTCTAGTATGAATGTCACTTAAGCTGAAAAGGACATTATGTTTGTTATTATTTACAGGAATGGTAATGTTTTCAGCGCAGACAATAGAATGTAAGAACACATCAACAGACAAATCTAGTAATGAAAGGCTGCCAACAATCTATTAGTAATAATAATCCATCCAGATTCACGAAATCAAGCGTAAAACAGAGAAATTAATTTTTGCGACAGGGTAATTGTGCTTTGGGTTATTGGAATAGTTCAGGCTGTGGTTGGTTTAAAAACATGTTACGTTGTGTAATATTAGGTGCTTAGCCTTCTCGACACACACTGATGTCAGACAAGTGATTAGGATTTTGGCTTTTTTTTAGCTTTTCTATTGAATTACAGAGACTATGGTCCAATCAAGTAAACGTACAGTCTATTTATAAAAGCCGATATGCACTTTAGGAAAGCCTGGAGGTTGCCATTGTAGGCAGTCTTGCGATGTTTTCCTGGTGACTTTCCCTACTTAAAACTCAAAGTTGAGCTGTGACTTTATGGTAATTAAGTTTTGTATAGATAATGAAGCCCCTTTTATCCATAGACTAGTCAGACTGTCCCTCTGGGTGATTAAGACTGAGCCATTCTGTTGTTTACCACAAGGCAGTATGATGAGGCATCTGTCTAGTTGATCAAGCTAAGGTAACAGGATTAGAAAACATACACACTAGGTAAATATTTGCGTATTCTCTTTATCCTTGTTTCTGCGTACGATGTGCTTGCCAACGCAGTCATCAAGGCAATGTATCATCTGGAATTCAGGGTTTATATATTTATGTTCAAAGGGGCATACATATAAAACAGAATTCTATGATATCCATGATGCCTGCCTTATAGAACGTGTAGCAATTGCTCAAAATCCACATCATTTGTGAATTCTGAAACCTTATCACATAATACCCTGAGAGCGATTATAACCATATAAAGGGGGAGCACATAGCTATCTAATGCAATAAAGGGCATTAAGTGGCTGGAGTGTCCCTTTAAACTTGAAATACTTTACTGATTGCTATTTTAGCACCTTTTGTTGGAAGAAACATACAAGTCGACGGTGGGGGCACGCAGTGCAAGGTATCATGCAGAGTAACTCATGCATAGTAATTCCTTTTCCCTGTGCTTGCTGGGTAGTTACACAGCATCCCCTATCTATAAATATGGATGTAAAGTAATATCTACCCATACACTTTTTATTTACCAACAAACAGCAGGACTGTTTTTGGAACGTATAATGCATACGGTAAATGTATTTATTTGCATGTATCCACTGTGCAACCTGTTGGTTCATACATTCTAATGAACCTTGAATGGTGTATGTTTGTGAATTGATTTTGTTTTTAATATAATTTCACATTTGTACCTGTTCTTGTATGTAGGTTAAATTACATCTGCCATATACCATTAATCCCTCTTTTCAGAAATAAATAACATACAGATGATAGCAACGGTTAATTGTTAAAAATGTCGAATTGGAAGTAGAGTTTTTAGGTGATTTTAAATGGCAAACTAAATCTGTTCTCCGTTTATCGATCACATTGTGTGATATGGATGACAAGCCTCATGCAATCTATATATCAACTGCATAAACCAAGTTTTCTACAAACCCATTGTGCCCACCAAGGACTGATTAAGGTTTGAGTTCCTAGCGCTTCATACAAACCACAAACTTGGTGTTTTCTACTAAACACGAAACAAAAGTGTTGAAAATTGAGCACATGTTTAGTAGTGAGTAGTGCATACCCATGAATAATCAACAATAATATATAATGAACCCGCAAACTAAAAACACAAAGG
Organism: Spea multiplicata; assembly: GCA_009364415.1. NCBI lineage: Eukaryota > Metazoa > Chordata > Amphibia > Anura > Pelobatidae > Spea > Spea multiplicata. The sequence goes on along the minus strand of VKOC01000003.1, from coordinate 4,205,193 downwards.
TCACCATACTGTATCTACTTTGGATACCATTTTTTTTTTATCAGTGACCTTATACAAGTCACCGGTTACTTTAAAAACATGTGAATTGGGAAAAAACACGGAAAAACCCAAACAATTTTTCCATAAATATTTTATGCATTCTTTATTTTGTTACCCAGTGGTTTAGGTGAAGAGTTTAGAAACTCGAATGCTCTGAAAATATATTTAATATTAAAAGCCCTATTTTGGGTTCAATTAGCCCTTACTCATAAATGAAAGAGCAGCATGTTCACTGTTAAATGGCCTTTAGCATTAGTATATTTGTTGATTGAAAGCTCATATAGCCTGTACATTTTGTTTGGCAATCACTGTTATTGCTTTGAAGATATTACGTTTAAATGTCCTTTATGGAACAAAAAGGCAAGGACAATCCATTGTGAAACAACAACCCCTTCCGGAGGTCTACTGCTAGTGAAGGGTTTTTGAAAATACAAAGATTGCTTGTTTAAATAATTGTGTTATAAATGGACCTCTGTTTGAATTAATTGTATCAGTTATCTCATAAATTGACGTGTCTAATAATTATAGAGTCTAATAGATATTATTTTATTTGCAATTGTTGATATCTGCCATCTTTGAGACAGATTTCTATACATTTCCAGAGGTTCACAAAGACAGAGTCCCCTGACATAAATCCATCACTGTTATTACAGATGATTCCCTTCTGTCCGTAGGTGAATTGATATTCCACTGTTGGTGATATTTGTTTTACAGGTGGGTACCGAAACATTCTAAAGTACGGCACAGACATGGCAGATACTTTTACTGGACTCAGTGAAGGTTACTATCATTTCTTTAAACAATGCTAAATAGTTCGAGGGTAAAATGTTTCATTTCATTTTAGGCCTAAATGAGAAATATTAATGGATTAACTGTCAACATACACATTTATATATTTGTCTTTGCAAGTGCCTGCCAATACACACACATATTCATACTTCCCCTTACACACAAACATCCTAGCACTTGCCCTTACAGACACACACTTAATAACCCTTACAGACACACACTTAATAACCCTTACAGACACACACTTAATAACCCTTACAGAGACACACTTGCCCTAACATACACATTCTCCTTCACACAAACATTTTCAAAACACACATTTTCTCCCCATTTCTCTCTTCTTTTTCTCTTCCCTTTGTCATTCTCTCCCATTTATCTCTCACTTTGTGTTATCTCTTACCTTTCTATTCAGCTCCTCTATTTCTCTCTCTCTTCCTTTTCTTCCTATCTCTTTCCTTCTCCCTATTTATTCCCCTTTTTCCTCACTCTCTCTCTCTTTCTCTCTCTCTCTCTCAATCTCACTTTCCTCTCTCTCTCTCTCTCTCTCACACACACACTCTCTCCTCGATTCTCTCGCTCTTCATTTCTCTCCTCTCCGTTCTCTCCTCCCTCCATGATTCATCTCTCTTCTCTCATTCTTTCTCTCTCCCTCATTCTCTCTACTCTCTCCCGTGACTCTTCTCCTCCCCTCACCCTCTTCTCTCCCTTTCTCTCTCGTCTCTCTCATCTATCTCTTTCTCTCGCATTCTCGCGTCTACCCTAATAACAGTTCTCCCTCTCTCCTATCCCTCATTACTCTCTCCTCTGCTCATTCTCTCTCTCCGCCTTCGTTCTCTCTCTCTCCCTGACTCTCTCTCCCCCTCACTCCTCTCGCATCCCTCTCTGCTCTCTCTCTCTCTCTCTCTTCTCATGTTTTTCTCTCTCCTCTCTCAGTTCCTCTCTCTCTCTCCCTCATTTCTCTCTCTCCCTCACTCTCTCTCTCCTCTCCCCATCTCTCTCTCTCCCGTCTCTCTCTCCTCCTCTCATTCTCTCTCTCTCTCTCTCTCTCATTCTCTCTCAGGGCATCTGGAGCCAATGTGTAGGTAAATGTAATTTTTAAGACGTTCATGGTTGAACTAGATATTTATTCCTTTCATAGATAAATAACATAAAATGTGTGTTTGCTTCATTTATTCCTGTTTGACCACTATAGTCTTTTGGTCTTGAACTTGAAAATACCCATGGTTTAGTTTTCCAATGACTGCTGTCTAGTCTAATGGCAGGTACGACACCATATATACTATTGGCACATGCTCTCTTTTTATGTGTAAGCAATGATCCGGTGTTTAGAAATATTAACCAAAAAAGATTGTGTATTATCCACAAATCAATAACATTGGCAGTTGTTTACTCAACATTATATATAATGCGATACACTTGGAAAATAAATAATCTCACCTAGAATACCCAAAAATGTTTTCACCCTGCTATAGACCACAAATAGACCCCTTGCAATCTGCTAAAACAAAGTGATGTAGGTGTTCACAACAACAACGTTAAAATGTCTATATTCATGTATGAGAAGATTGCAATTTCACACTTCAAAAGGCTTTTGGAAGGAGACACTGTACAGTTTATATGGGTAATTATACCTAGCTGGTGATTGGGGTATAATTTTCCTCTATTGGAACTATTTTGAAGAACAATACATCGGCTCTTTTGATTATGTTAATCATCGCTGTGCCTTGTATATAAAATGTGCTACCGTGTAACCTTGGATATATATTTAGGATTTGCTTTTATTTTAGTATTTGTAGCAATTTCAGGATTTTCTTATAACATTGCGCCATCTGGTGGTTATCTGGCTACGCTGCAACTCGCTTAGATCATGTCCTCCTTTGTGCCTGATATCCAGCATGAAATTAACAGATACCAAGCGGATCACAGAAAATGGGATAATAGCAGGAAATCAAGGTCTTGGTTTCTCAAACAACACCACCTGGCACACAAGTGATATCCAGACTCAGTCATGCATAGACATCATAGCAATTTACAAAGCCTCTGATTGCTGTTTTCAGTACCTAAGCCTCTGTCTGAGGCTTTTCATGTCTTCTATATACAGGTGCTCATTTTTTTTTTCCCCAGCTACGTGAATCGCAGTCACGACTTGCTACACCCAGGTAAAGTGATACAAATTTCGGGATACAAGTGGTAAACCGTAACCTTGATAGATTACTAAAAATCTTTAGGGTCGCTCCTATGCCAAATTGCTCCCTAGGCAAGGAGCACCTTTGTTATTCCCAGCGCAGTTAGAATGCGAATGTGATCATAGATATCTTGTGCATGATTTCTATTTCTACATATAGGGGCATTTTCTATAATAATTGCCAGTGCCCCTCTGGTCCAGACACCCAAGACAACTGCCCGACTTGTCTTGCACTAACACCAGCCCTGAACATTTTCACAGGTATACAACACTTCTTTGTGTGTCTTTAAAGCATGGATGTGTGTGTTGTATGTATTAGTGAGGACTATATATATATATATATATATACCGGTATATATGTGTGTGTGTGTGTTTATGTGCTTGTGCTTGTGTGTGTGTATTGTGGTCTGGCATATGTAGCACTAGCACTTGAATAACCTTGGGACACAATAATATGGCTTTTGTCTCCTTATACATATTGCGATCCTTTGATTCACAGCACAAGTCACACTGGTGCTTTGTTAGTCTTCGGCATGTCGGTATAAGAAAGACATATCTACCCGAGCCCAGGCGCTGTGCATAGTAATAGGGCTCCCCCAGCGCGCTGAAATCCCAGTAAAGCAGATAATACACTATTGTTGGAGGGGGGGGAGAGCAGGATTTATAGATACACCGATCAGTGATTCACAGCTCCCAGACACTGATTTCATGTGTCACGCGTACGGCGATGACAACACGGCCATAGAAAAGATCCATTCGGTCCATCCTGAAGGACGCCCTTGGAGTTTGAACGGAATAATTGTGAGACATAAATTACTTACACAGGATGAAAGTGAGGACACAGGGAAGATGTAGCATAAAGCTAATGCCCTTGGATGCTTATGAGGAATACATGAACAGGATGCTGCGCGCACCGGCTGCTCCTGTGGTTGTATTTTGATTTTACTGCTTATAATAAAAATACTATTTCAGCGTACAGAGGAGAGAGCTGTTTAATGAAGTCCTTATTTTTGAACTGTTACGTTAACTATGAAATCATCCACCAGAGACTTAAATAGTCCAGTAGGCATTTATAGCTACCATTGCCAACCAGGTCTTGACTTTGCATGATGGGAGTGGCAGTTAACAAGACCGTATCTAGCAGGTGATATTGGTGGGTCAATGGCATCACATTGCCTGTGTGATGCTATTGACTGCAATCCCCATCATCCACTGAATGATGGGAGTTGGAGTCAACAACAGGTGAAGTGTTTGGAATATTTACCACTTTGGAGGGGGTGGTCCTGTGCTATATAATTTTGCACAGCATGAGTACTTAGCAGGGATTGAAAGGCTGCCAATATTCCAAAACTGGCATTTCTGCTTGGAAATGCTGACTTGCAACATCTGATGAGGACTACAACTCCCATTATGCTCAGCAACCTGAAGGGATTATGTAGTCCAAAATATCTTAGCTGGTGGGGAATGCTTATAAGCAGGGTGCACAGAATGAGTAGGAAGGTTTTAAATGTACAGCTCTCAGTTAACCCTTTTTTTTAGAGCAGTAGCAGTGCTTATGCTGTGTGAGTACCATGTTCAGTTCTCTGGTAAAGAACGGGTTAAAATGTTTCCATTGAAACTGAAATGTCTATCATGTACAGTGGATCGCAGCAGCTGCTGGACGTGGATTACAATCCCCACCTTAGAGCAGAACCTATTTTCAACTTGATACATTTTTTTTTGTTGTTAATTTATATATTTGTTTTTTTTACCTCGTTAACTGCATTGTTTACAGCAACTTGGTTCTTCCCCTCTCCTCCCGGGGCCACCTTTTCTGGGATCTTCTCATTGTTCTGAGTGGCTGAGTTGTAGGGTTTCAGGAACATGAAGTCACTTTTAGCTGATTCTGGGGTCAGGCAGACTTTGTAGCAGTAGTTTTGAGATGCACTCCCACTGGATTCCATGCAATTCGTTTGGACTTTATTCCCAGAGGAGATCTGTAGATTGATATTTGAGTTTTTAAAAACACCCCCTGGAGACTCCGATCTCAGACAGCAACAGGTAGGGATGGAGCACTTGTAATCCTGCAGGGACGGTCTGTCTTTGTGGCATTTAATGGCTGTGAGGACAATTATAGCCACCAGGAATGTAAAGGACACAGAGCCCAGGGACACTATTAAATAGAGTGTTAACGAGGAGGTGGCATCAGGGTCTGGATTCAAAGGCACATCGTTTAATTCAGACAGGGTTTCTGGCATGCTGTCCACCACAGTGAGGACTATAGACACAGAGGTGGATAAGGACGGTTGGCCATTGTCTCTGACTTGGACCAGGAGCCTGTGTCTGGTGGCATCCTTGTCTCCTAGAGCACGCATGGTCCTCAGCTCCCCGGTGTATAGGGCCACACTAAATAAGGTAGAATCGGTGGCTTGGAGAATCTGATACGAAAGGCGAGAGTTTTGGCCAGAATCGGCGTCCATGGCTGAGATTTTGCCCACCAAGTACCCTGGGTCGGCATTTCTGGGGATAACATCAGTGGCTACAGTACCATTCTTTGGCAGTGGATACACAATGACGGGGGCATTGTCATTCTGATCAAGGATGAAAACGTTGACGGTCACATTGCTACTTAACGGAGGGAATCCAGCATCTTGGGCTTGGATCCTGATCTGAAAGTTACGGATCTGCTCAAAGTCAAAAGAACGCAGAGCGTAGATATTGCCGCTGTCCGAATTAATTGATACATAGGTGGACACCGGCATCCCCTGAATCTGTCCATCCATGATAGAATAGGATAGATATGCATTCTGGTTACAATCGGGGTCCAGGGCAGTCACGGAGCAAATAGATGCCCCCGGAGGGTTGTTTTCCGTCACGTACACGGTATAGGAGGGCTGCACAAAGGTGGGTATGTTGTCATTGATATCTGTGACTTGAACATTGATGATCTTTTTGGTCATTAGCGGAGGAGAGCCAAAATCCCTAGCACTGATGGTGATATTGTATTCCGACATCACCTCCCGGTCCAAGACCTCGGTGGTCACCAGGGTGTAGTAATTCTTGTAAGAGGAGTGCAGTTGAAAGGGAACGTTTTTGGGGATATCGCAGCTGACGTCCCCATTGTCACCAGAGTCGCGATCCATCACGCTGATCACAGCGATGACTGTGCCCGGCGGAGCATCTTCCATGACCGGGGTTGATACAGAGGTGAGGATCACCTCGGGGGCATTATCATTGACATCCAGCAGGTTGACCAGAACTCTGCAGTGCACAGCAACCGCCGATGGCCCCCTGTCCTTGGCTTGGACGTACAGTTCATATAGGTTGGCTTTTTCGTAGTCTAAAATCCCTTTAACCCTCACCTGGCCGCTGCGAGGCTCCACCATGAAAAGGTCCCTTACCTTCTGGGGTGCGTGCCCACTGAAAGAATATTCGATCTCCCCATTGGTACCCTCATCTAAGTCAGTGGCATTTAACTTAATCACAAGGGTTCCCTTAGAAACGTTTTCTGGTAGACTCACCCGGTAAAATGACTGGTCAAACGTGGGCACGTTGTCATTGGCATCCAAAACGCTGATGGTCACCAAAGCAGTGCCAGACCTTTCGGGAATCCCACCATCCAGGGCAGTGAGGAGCACCCTGTGAGTCTTCTGCTGCTCCCGGTCTAGGGGTCTCTCCAGGACCAGCTCAGCAAATTTGCTCCCATCGCTTCGACTTTGTATCTCCAAAGAGAAAAACCCATTGGGACTTAGCTTGTAAGTGCGCAGGGAGTTGCTGCCAACGTCTGGATCCTGGGCACTCTCAAGGGGGAAACGAGAACCGGGTGCCGCAGACTCGGTCACCTCCAGCACGTAATCATGCCAGGGAAAGCTCGGTGCGTTATCGTTAATATCCAAAATCTCCACCTCAACCCGATAGAGCTCCAATGGGTTCTCCATAACCACTTGCAAGTGCAAGAAGCACACCGGCTGGAACTCACAAACTTCTTCCCGATCTATCTTTTCGTTTACGAACAGGATTCCGTTCTCCAGATTAACCTCCAGATGCTGCTTGTTGGTCCCGGACACGATCCGAAAACGCCTGGGCGACAGCTTCGAAATGTCCAAACCTAGGTCCTCCGCGATGTTTCCCACAAAAGCCCCATGGTCCAGCTCTTCTGGGACAGAGTAGCGGATCTGGCAGCGCGTAGGGACCAGGCAACAAGTTAGGAGGACAGGGAGGACCTGTCCCAACCATGGACCTCTTCTCCCCGCACTCCAGAGCATCTCAGCCGCTGGTGATGTAGCCGCTGTCTGTGGTGCTCACTGAACACCGGTCAGATCTAATGAAACTCAACAGATCCTCAGGCAGAATCCCGCTCCAGCCCCTCTCCTCACTCACCGGGGATCCTGACTCCACCGGAGATCCGTTAATCCAATCTGATAGCAGAAAATCGGAGGCTCTTTGCTTAAATGTGAAGATCGCGCAGCACGGACTTCTCTGTCTTCAATACACTTTCAACTCCACCATCCTCTCCCCAACAAGTCCTCCCAACTATCTTCATTTCAGAAGGGGCTGATGGAAAAAGGAGGGACCCAAATCCACATCTCAGCTTCTGTATTGGTGGACAGAGGCACAGGGAACTAAGAGCTGCAATCTTACAGCTGGTATGTTTAACCCTTTACAACCACCTAGCGCTGAAATTGTTAAAAATTCCGTGATCGGTGGAAACGTTGGACCAGTTGCCGAGCAGATGTTTGGTGCTCTCCCTTTTATATATATATATATATGAGGATAATCCACAATCCAAAACAGGAGTGACAAGCTAAATGTCTTTGTGTTGCATGGAATGTCTTTGTGTTGTCTACTTGTGTGACACAGACCAATAAAGGGACTATATAAATAATAATAAAGTCAACAGTCTAGAGACAGCAGCCTGGGTGAGTATTTCAGTATGTCTCTACACACGTGCACACATCCATTCATTCTAGTTTGTAACTATATCATTACTTATGATTCAGATTAGTGATCAGAAAATGAATGGGTGGATATGAACGTAAACTGTCAAAGTTTGGCAAAGATGTATGGAATGTCATATTTAAATACTTGCCATTACTAAGTGTGTGTATATAACATGACCAACGCCGCATATGAGTTACCTGTATAGTGTACATTCCCATATAGATCAAGGTATAAATTATTTAAATTTCACATTATCATTCATCTATCTATCTGTCTATCTATCTATCTATCTATCTATCTATCTATCTATCTATCTATCCAAGTCGTAATCTCTCTCTCTGTGTCCATCAATGTATGTATGCATGATAAAGACAGAAACACGCAAAGTTCTACACATATATTTCATTATGGTAATGACGTTGGGTGATTGTTGGTATACATGGACATAATTTGCCTTGTGATCATTTAAAAGTTTATTCTGCTAACTGTGATAAACCAGTGACCCCCCCAAACAGCCGAGATGTATCTCTGGGATATCTTCCCGCAGATGTTCACTTCATCAGAGCAGTAGATTAAAGGGTCCAGATATTCCACCAAGAGCCAAATCCTGCATATAAATAGTCTGACATCAGTATCCATGCATAGACTTAACCTTTAGCAGATGGTTAAGCTGCTGCGGAATTGATTACATTTTGATGCACACCGTTTTCCTTGTTAATACTGATTTTTTAATTATATCCTAGGATTACAACCTAGGCAGCTGGATAACCGTTAATACCAAAGCAATACTGATAAAGGCTGAGAGCTCCCTTTGTGTGTCACATCATCAGATGCAATATTCACAATGTGTAACTACAGAAACACAGATGTTTATTGGTAGACTGGGTCGCCAATCCCTGCCGCTTGGTCAGAAACAACAAACCAATGAACACAGACTGCCAAAAGAAAAAATATACATAATCCCCAATGCACTTGTGAAACTTGTTTTCATTTCGGATTTGGCAGTTCTGCTAAAATAAAAGGTTAAAATCATTTTCCACCATCAATCATATTTAATTTTCACAGTAGCTTGAATAGGATGGGCTGTGGTGGGTAGTAACCTGTTTACCCTTCACAACGAATGAGATCAAGGGGTTAAATTGGCATATTTCTGGTTTAAACTTCAAATAGGAGTGTTAATGGGTTAACTATGACTCATTTCATGGGTTAAATTTATTTGAAGAGGCTTTCTTCATCTTCGTTTATTTTTGATCTGTTCCCAAAAGAATTTTGGTTAAATGGAGACAATTACTGTTTTTAGTGTAAGATATAGAAAATCTAAAAGGGAGAACTTGGCTATCCTTCATCTCTAGGATGAGTAAAGTTCTCCAGCTTACCATCAAATAAAAGAAAAAAAACAGATTTTAATGTAGCATTTAATTCACACAGCAATTTTTCATAAACCAATGAGGCAGTCATAACATTGAACCTAGAGGGCCTGGTTCCATAATAGAGAAAAATACCGTAAGTATTTTTGTAGGGCACATTCAATTTGGTGATAAAAGTGCAATAATTTGGAAACAACATCTCTTATGATTTTAATCATCATGTATATTTATAAAAAATATTATTGTTAATAATAATAATTGCACAAATTACAAAAAGAGAAGAATACAGAATTACCAATGACATTAAAAACAATAATATAAAAAATGAACAATATACGTACAAACAAAAAACATGCTTGTACTGAAGGAGAAGTGAGCCCTACTTGCAGTATATTAGGAGGTTGAGGGGAGAATGAGACTGAAGGTGACTGACCAGTTGGGCGAGGATAATGGCAATGGGCGGTCCCTAAAACCATTGACAACAATGCATTTTCAGCCCGTACATGTACGGGCTTTGTCATTAAGGGGATAATTTATATGTAGAGAGGATCAGGTGGCCTGGAGATCTCAAAGCCTTAAAGGGGCATTAAGCAAGCCTTAATTATATGAAATATTATGTTTGCACAATCTTTATCTTAAGGGGACAGTTTACTATCCCAACCTCAGTGGTCTGATGACTCTCAGCACTGTCATCAGACACTCCTATTTAAATCAATGGGAGCGCTTTCAGTGCCTGCCCATGGATGGGTTTCATTAGTTGCCCAATGTTTGCCGAGCCAGCTGGCATCCCTCAGTATTGTTGCTCATCTCCTTGGTATGATAAGCTAGCCTGTGTAATAGGCTATTGCGCCAACGATACAGATGGGTCACCACACAGGTCCATTCTGTACTGATCTACCACAAGAGAATGTATTGACAGCATACAAACACCTGAAGAATCCAGCGGCATAGTAAATAATGAAGGAGACCTGAAAGGAAGAGATGTCCTTTAAATAATACTATTTACTAGGGAATTAATCCAATAACCCATAGGTTGATGAATACACCAAGATTCAAATCGTCACCAGTTCTTGATCGTAGTATAAAAGATTATTCTTTAAAAAGATTTGTCCTAAATCACCTTCCTAGAGCTGTACACTTTTATAGCAGGCGTTGTTCAGAAGCAACATGTTATGGTGACATTAGCACTTTTACCACCAGAGGGACCTGAAAAACATTGCTCACAAAGCAGTGACTAGAAAGAATACATTTTCTAATCAAGGTTGCTAAAACCATCACTTTAAAAACATGTATTCTGCACGTGTGTGCTTTTCTGCTCTGGCCTTGGTGCATACATTGTCATTGAACACTGAATGTCCCTGTGTCAAGTGGAGGACTATTTATCAACTCTTGAGTGAAGCATCAGCATATATTTGGCAAATTCAGTGTCTGTGTGCACTTAACAAATCAGGAGATTGTGGGTGACTTGAACATACCATCTTACCAATGCATTACGAAGAACCAACATCTCCTAGAAAAAAATTATTTAATTATTTAAAAAACACTTTAATGTCCTTGACAGTCTCACCAAAAAGGAATGCATATTAAAGTACTTTCCACGTACTTTAACATGCATTCCTTAAAAGTAATAAATAAAATCAATTACCTTATTGAGAATCTTCTTGGGAGCTGCAGCAACGACTATTCTCACCACTGAAATAAATTAGAGTGCTGAATAGGGCCCTAAGCTCCTTTTTGGACATATCCAGTGTTTTTATGTTTCATATTGCTATTTCTTTCAAATCTGATCATCCTGAGCCCATGTGCCATTTGGGGCACTTTTGAAGTCAGTCGGTTCAATTTACCACTCCATATAGGTTTAAAAAGTAGACACCACCAGTGTATTTCAACTCTACTAATTCCACTACCAGCTTTTGTCAAACTTCATAGCAGCATTTGTTTTGCATATTTTTTTCCACACACATTGTACTTTAGGTATGGATTTACAGCTCACGGTATGTGTCACTGCCAAACAACACCCAATATGTGTTCAGCAACATCCTCTGAGTACAGTGAGTACCACCCATTCATAGGTTTTGGGACATCTTCAAAAGCCACCAATTCCATTTACCCCATCAGCAATCATTTTTGAAAAATAGATACCCAAGGTATTTCAAATTCTGGTATTTTAACTCTTTTCATGCCAGAATTTTTGGGAAACATTTTTTGTCACTCTCCATTGGTACCCCGCAATTGACGCTGCTCCCTCAAAATCACCCCGAAATAGTGACTCTTTGTCAGGTGGGCATTGCTGGCCATAGAACTGTAAGGTGGGGGCGGGCTGTCTGGAAGCGATGAGATTATATTCCTGATTCCAATTATGTTTGTGTGTATAAATAGCTATGCTTGTTTCAAATAATCAGAGTGCATGTTTTCCACCTCAACATTAATTGTGTCTGATGATTGGGGTGGGCTGCTATAACAACTAGTGCCAGCACAGCTCCATTAGATTGCTGTCCCGCTATGTCTCGCCAGCACTAGTCTCGTCCAGCTCTGAAAGAGGTTAACCGCTGGTGTCTCGGCAGAAGGAATCGCAGTTTGGTGGGAGAACCCATATATATACTGTATATACAGTACATACACACATATATACACATATACATACAGCACACACACCATAATCCCAGATTGTAGAGGCTACAGTTGACAGATGTACTCTCTCCAACACATCAGCTATTAAATGGTTAATAGCCTGGCAGTCTGTTACATTTGGATAAATAGAAGACCATCCTTGATCTGTGAAATAGAAGATATGCAAAATATCTTACTTAAAAATGCAATATCTCTTACTGGTCCTTTGTATTGCACACTGTATGACACATACTAGAAAAAGCACTGTGAATATCTAGCGGCCTTGCTACCATCAATCTTTGTTATTGTAAAGTAATTGATATCCTGAGGGTCTTCTTGTATTAAAAATAGCGGCTGGCAGGTGTAATGACAAGTGATGTAGAAGGTATCTAATCACTTGCATCAGACATCAGCCTGTGCAGACCCCCCCTCTGCTTAAATGTCTAAAGGTGGGCATTTAATATATGGCATATTAGCATGTTACGGTTTCATTTTAGTTCGGTCTGTGCTTCATTTGCTCTGAAAATACATATTTTTATGGATGTGCTGCCTGACAATATATGTTAGAGATTATCTCATTTAATACACTGTGTCTTGTTCCCCTGACTACCTGTAGTACCAGTCAGCCTATAATAAGAAAAGTGGTGAAAAAAAATGCAAAAAAAAAAGCGCGCATTGAAATAGCTCAAGGGAAAGAACTCATCCTTTTGGCGTTCCCCTTTCAGAAGAACAGACATATGTTACAGTCAACTTCACCTCCCTGTAGGGAACACGCAGGCGTCCTGTCCAGATGTTGTTAAACTTTACATGAACGTGTAAAGTGCTGACATGGTGAATTAAATGAAAATACCTTGTTAGTGAGCGAGGGGGGAAAATCTAACGAGGATATATGTTAACTAAATTCTTATTAACCATCCTCTGCTGAAATAAAGTAACGAGCGATAGTTAGTAAATCAAGTTAAAAGAAATGAAAACAGGTCTATCGTCATGTTGCGTACCGTACAATAAAAAAAAGTGATTTGTAAAAAGTGATGTTTTGAATACAAATGCATCAAGTCATTTCTTGACATGATCGTGGAAGGCAGAGATAATTTATTAAAGCCCTCCGGTTTCAAAACTGTTAGAAAACAGGTGGTAGCATAAATTACTCTTCATTTATAATAGTACAAATTGTATCGCTCCGTGTGCTTTTTGTTGGTGTAAATTCTGGGATATGTGCAGGTTTTGTACTGGATGCTTGGCTTAGCAATGCTGGTAGCTAACGAGTAGATCATTTAATACACAACATTTCACCATACCAAGGAATTAACCTCACCATGAAATGTCCAAATATTAAATATTTAATAACCTGCACATATTCTATACAGGGCTGGTCCTACTATGCAGGAGAACAATGGGAGCGTTGAGCTGTAGGCAGAAGCTCCATGTTTATGCAGGAAGATGGAGCTGGAGATATGGTTCACCTATGGAGCTAAAAGCCCTTGCCCAACCCTTAATTCTGACATAAGGCTCAGTTGGTGGTTCCCTGGTGGCTTGCTGTGGTCTATCTGCAGCAGGCAATACCACGCTGGTGTGTAGGAGGTCTACATTGCGAGTCATGAAGTTCTCTTTTGAGTGCTATGTCCTTTTAATTACATCCATTTCCATTGGCATAACCCTGCCTGTTTCTGACTACCTGTTGCTCCTTCTGTAAGGAATTAATGTCAGTATCTGTGTCATTGATTACTCTTTTCACTATTGACCCTGCCTTGAGTGCTTATTCTGGTTTCTGCGTCATGCCTGCTCGTATACAACGAGGTGTGACGTCACTAACTTACCATAGGTATTAAAGTCAGGTTATGAGTTAATGGAAACACATTAATGTCCTTCAGCCATGATCTTTACATAATCAAGGCTTTAACATGCAACCACTTGCTTGATACGCCTGGCAGCACATTCTGCTCATGGGACAGCGAATATCCAGCCTCTGTCCGCATATCAAGGCACCAGATCAGCAATGTGAGTTGCAGCAAAGGTAAGTAACCTGCACCATCTGGCACCGGTCCACCAGGCATTTGCCTATTTGTCAGATGGCCAGTCTGGGCATGCACATAGTACTCATGTCTATCGTTCATAATTTTCTCTGTCTACAAGCTCATCTATTCTCCCTTGCAGGCCATTCCTCATTCAGGGATTCACTAAAGGTTTAATCTTCTGAGCACAAGAATGATGAGGGAAGTGTTGCTAGACATTTCTCTGTAAATCTCTCTGGCATTGAAAAAGTTTTAAACTCGCCTGTCAAGGACCAGACCTCATGTCCCCTCCCCAATTCTGTTATTAAAATTTAACTCATGTTCCTTATCAAGTTGTCTCTCTCTGTGATATATCTCATTCTCCCCAGCTATTTTCTCCACCTCCCAATCTAACCTTTGCCTACTGTATCTCTACTATGGTTAAAGTACCTGTCTGTCTTTATTTAATAACCACTTGCACCCTTTGACTACTAAAAGAGTGTCTGTTTACCACAGGAGATTGGTGGTGCTAGATAGTGACTCACTCACAGTTCTGGTGGTGAGACAGTAGATACAAAGAGTGATCATAACATGTTTTTAAGACAATAAAGTTTTGCTGAGGCATCCTATTTTTTATTTAAAACTTTTTTACATTAGACTGAAGTACGTTTCGTACATACTTTTCCAGACTTTGCTGGGCATGAGAGGGCATGAGTGAGAGTGTGTGAGCTAAACAGAGCACAATTGAGATGTAAGTGAGCATGAGTGAGAGCATGTGAGTGAGAGTATGAGAGTGTGAGTGCGTAACACATTGTTATTGAGAGAACATGAAAGAGTGTGATAGCATGAGAGTGTGAGAAAGTGTGAGTAAGAGAGTGTGAGTGAGTGTACCACCATCTGTGCCTGGCTTGCTATAAAATGATAGGAGTTACACTGTACCACCATCTGCGTGATGATAGGAGTCAAAGTGTACCACAGCCAGGCTTGGTATATATTGATGTGAATTATACTGTACCACATTCACGCTTAGTATATTGTAATGGGAGTTATCAGTGCCTGGCTCTGGATATAGTGATGGGATGTATGCTGTACCACCGTCTGTGTCTGCTTGCTAAATAATTATAGGAGTTCTGGTAAGTGTTTTCCAACTCCCACCCGTATTATTAATGGCTTCACAATAGAAGTTTTACTATATAGCCCATGTCTCAGAGATCAAGCAAGGAGCTATCGTCATATTCATACTTTATAAAGAGTTGAATAAGAATGTATTTGTAATATGTATATGTAATGTATTGTTATATAATGTATTGTTTTTTCTAGTTCATCAACACCTCTTCTACAACCGTGTTGTAATGTCTATGCTGTTTAAAGGTTTTTAAATACATTTTTAATAATATACACAAAATCCAGGGGCCCGTTCCTGTTCTGGATCTAAATAGCTGTGTCTTGGTTCATGTTGTTAAATGTGTGGCATGTAGTCCTTACTTATCTGCACGTGTATAATGCACATAAACGCAATATATACCAGTGGTACATTACCAAATACCTTGTGTATGCCCAATAATAAAATATACAGATATCATTAACGGCAGGTTTGGATTAGATTCAATGGGCCCTCTTGTGTACTTAGATGCCTCGGGCCCCCATGCCCTGCAGGATCGTCAGGGGCCGTTGTTAGGCTTCTAAAACGACACAGCAAGACAGACAGGTGAACCTCATTTCAACACCAATTATAAAACACCATATATATATTCTAAAAATATTCTTAATATTCAGTTAGCAAAATCAGGATTGGCGGCATGCTGTGAAATATTATGCTCTATTGTAACCACATGAAACATAATATTAATATATTTTAGTTTAGCTGGGCTGGTATTATAAGCAGAGGAAAAGATGAACACTGGTTCATTAATTTGTGAGCTTCTTTAAAGAAATATGCTTTAAGTATTTTAACAGTTGGTAGAGAATCCTATTTCATTTAAGAGCGTGTACTCTTTTGGTATATGAAGTTTATTATAAAATTATATACATTGTAACTGGTACACTACATAGACATGCACTAGAATGTCCTTACTGTAAAGGTGTTGCTCATTTCATACATTTGTACAACGCCGCGAAAATTAGATCATACCCCCCACAAAGTGGATAAAAACAAAGCAAAAACTCTGAACTTTCATCCGAAATTCGCAGGCCCTTTCATTCACACGCTCTCACACATTCAATCTCTCATTCTGGAGGAAGTTTGCACAGGGTTATGTCCGCATGGATGCAGATAAAAACAGAAGATAAAAGAGAGAGCAAGAAGATGTGGAAGCAAAGGCGTTAGAAGTGGTCGGCAGGAGGGAAACATTTGGAGAACATGAAAAAAAGAGAATGAACAGGAATGAGAGTATCATGAGAGTTTGAGAGAATGAGGGTGAATGTGGGCACAGGACAACAAATTTCATTCCAGAATTAAAAATATGGGCAGGGAACATAATTTGTTGCTCAAAAACAAACAGAAATATTTATCTGAATTGTTTTTGGCCCGTTTGCACATGTCTAGTATACAATGACAAATTAATTCTGGATGTCCATGTTTTGAGCCCATTCACCAACATAGTGGTGGTTAATGACAGTCAGGGCCAGCCCAACAATGGAGCCGAGTGGGGCAACTGCCCTTTTTTTTTTTTTAAACGGAAGAGAGAGAGAGGGGCGCAGAGTGGTTTTCACCTTACGCAAGTTGTCAGTACCGGCTCGGCGCCCCCTCTCTCTCCTCTGCGAGCCCTCTAGCTCGGTCTCGTGGCGCGCTGTATGGACGTCATTTCGACGCTCAGCCAATTAAACAACCAAGCACGGAGACCTCGCGCGCAGGACTCCTGAAAGGTAAGTACAGGGGGGGAGGGGTAAGAGGAAGGGTAGTAATGGGGGGTAGCAGGGTAGATAATGGGGGGCGGCATTTTAAACTTTGCCCCAGGCGGCATTTTGTCTTGAGCCGGCCCTGATGACAGTATTCAAAGAAATGTATGCATTTGTAGGCTTAATGTACAGAAGAAAGTTTTATTTAAAAAGCAAATATATAAATTCTTCAAAACAGATGTAATCTATTATAGTGAAATAGGTCAGGAATATCTTCTAGCCCCCATGAATACATTCATATCTAGTTACTTTACTTTGGCTGGAAATTGTAGATCGTTTTCATCACCGTGTTCTGCTGGAAGCATTGAGCCAGCTCCCTTTTTATTGATCTCTAGCTGTGCGCATAGAACCTATAATCTCAGAACAATAAAGTGAACAAATTGTTTGCAATTTCCAAAATTGGAGGATAAGGAAAAGATTACAGGTCCCAATAATACAAGCCATTACAATAAAAAAAATACAGACAAGGCTGCACTTAATACAAATGGGCACAAGGCAAAGTTGAGCTATTAGGTTGCTAATATGTCAAAGAAAATGACCTAGCGCATGGTATTCAAATATTATGTGGCAATAGAATAAAGGCACACCTGAGAATCCTCCTGTTTGCGGTTTGATGTAGACTTTATCAACGAGTGATCAGCCTAAATCAAACATAACCAATAGGGGTCATTAAGATGGTGTCAAACTACAATTCTCATGAATTTTAGCAAGCATTTGGCTGGACACAGTCCGGGTCGGGTTGCCATATCAGCTATTTCGTCTAGGACGCATCTCATTTTTACTCCTTGCTTCTCGGCATTATGGGGACATCTAACATTAACTAAATAATTGATTTCATTCTGTGAGTTTATATATTCCACATAAGTCAGGGTAGCACTAAAGATGCTGGGAAAAAATAACGATATGACATCCCTAGTTCTGGCAAAATGACCATAGCAGTTATAGTTTAAAATGTACTAGCTGCTTGCTTCGGCTGTAAGCATGCTCTGAAACTGTAAATTTTAACCCCTTAATGACAATGGGCGGTCCCTAAACCCATTGAATACAATGCATTTTGAGCCCGTACATGTACAGGCTTTGTCATTAAGGGGTTACGTAATACCTTTCACCCCTTTAATGTGTATATTGTGATTAACTGATCTAAATATGTTTACATTACGATGTGCTGTTATAGGGAACAGGGGTGCAATTTCCTTTTTATTAGCCTTCACTTCAGGACCAGCCTCTAAATTGTCCCAAAGGCAACTTACATGCAGTCCAATGACCACCTGTCAGTTTTATCACAAGAATTTTTGGACAGAGGCAACTCATACATCACTGATAGTCCTTATTCATTTATTCTCCTCCGGCTTATCATAGTACCTATTTGATTGTGTTGTGCTTATTCACTACAGATGAATTCTTATCTATAAAAGGTATGGCCGTTATAT
>VKOC01000003.1:4141339-4179966 GCA_009364415.1 Spea multiplicata | reverse complement strand
CCACTGGTCTCCCTCCCTGTTCAATTAGGCAAAGACCAGTGGCATCTGCAGGGTAAGTTGCAGCATTGGGGTTTTAAAACCTCAATGCTGCAACTTACCCGGCAGATCCCACTGGTCTCCCTCTCTGTTCAATTAGTTAATGTCCGTACGACCGACCAATAAAGTCGCTCGTACGGACATTTAACTAATTGAACAGGGTGGGAGATCTGCCGGGTAAGTTGCAGCATTGGGGTTAACTTTTTTATTAGGGGTTAACTTTTTTTAAAGGGTTAAGGGGCCGTGCAAGTGAGCCTATTGGCCGCTTGCACGGCCCTTTAACCTATGGATTTCCGCTCCCGTTAACCCCTTCGATGCTGTGTTAGATAACGCAGCATCGAAGGGGTTAACGTGAGCAGAAATCCATAGGTTCGCTGTCGGGGGTTACAAAGACCATGCGAGTGAGCCTATTGGTCACCTGCAGGGTCTTCCTCTGGCATCAACCAATTGGTTGATGCCAGAGGAGGTCCCTGTAGGCGACCAATAGGCTCATTCGCACTGCCCTGTAACCCGTGAACCTGCGGATTTCCACTTCCGGGAACTGCCGCGAAGCCGCAAAGCTGCGAAGACAAGGTAAGTTAGAAGAGTGGGGGGAATGGTGGACGAAGACGAAGACAATCACGAAGATCTTCATGGTGTATGTCTTCGTCTTCGCCTACATTTTACCGCCGCCGTCTTCTCTTCGGCGTGTCTTCGGAACGAACACGAAAACGCACTCTTCGTGTTCGTTTCCATGTTCGCCCGAAGACAAATGCACAAGTCTAATAGCTTGTGCTTTTCGTTTTCCCTTTGCTCGGGCATTGGAGAGAAGCTTGGGCCAACCGTGAACAGCCTAACAATTTGGGATAATGTAATGAGCATGAATAATCATGCAAATTATGAATGAGAATTTAAAGAGAATCCTCCCATGATATACACATAAGGAGAATTACATACTCCTATTTTTTTATTTGCTTTCTGCACATGCGCACGTGGGTCTCACTGGGGCTAAACACAGTAAGTAAATGTATCAGGAGATGTATTGAGCCAAACACGTCTCCTGTATACAATATATCTGTTGGATGGCGAACTTGGCAAATGCAAAGGGGATTCTGCAAAATGCCCCCTCCCCCTATGCATTTATAAGGGGTACACCATATAAATTGAAAGGGACCTCTCGGCTATCATATGCATTAAAGCCGGGGTTCTTAATTTGTGGGGTACGCCTTCCCTGGAGAGGTTTGGGCGAGTATGAGTAGCCTCTCAACGAAATAATCGTTTTATGCAAACACATCCTGCCCAAGGCCAAATTTTGGGCCGTTCACATGAGGCATGACGCCAAAAAAGGTTAAGAACCAAGTATGTATGAGTGTCCCTTTTAATGTTTTTTTTTTGTTTGTTTAAAGATCAATATTAACCCCTTAATGACACAGCCCGTACATGTATGGGCTCAAAATGCATTGTTTTCAATGGGTTTAGGGACCGCCCATTGTCCTTAAGGGGTTAAATACTAGTCTTATCTTCCTCTTCCTCAGCTTCTATTGAGACTGGTACTTTTCTTTAGTAAATGGGAGTTCCACTTGGTGCCAAAGAACGTGCAGTGTTGTGAGGCTTCGGTGAGCACTCAACTTGTGAGTTGGGCTGATATGAGCTCGTTCAGCAGACCCGTTGGGGGGGGGGAGGAACACTATGAAAAATGCATGCATCAATTTGCATGCTATAAAATGCATTGGAGTCCATTAAAAAAACAATACTTGATGATAGACATTGAGCAAATTGGATGGTGCTTTTCTCTTAAATGTTCTGCGTACTTTAATGACTTGTATTCTAAAAGAGCGCCTCCCCCGACAGGCGTTTCCTATCGGTCGGGAATTATCAAAGATGTGTTTTGACAGCGTTTTGAGATGTTATGTACGGGTGGTGTCATGTGACAGGCTTATTATCATTGATAATTTAAAGACCGTCTGGCACAGCGACTGCTACTTAAGGCAAATGTTCCCGAAAGAAAGTTTATGTAATGGTAATATGTTTGTACACAGAAAGAAAGGGGTGCAAAAAGGTGATTAGGAATACAACCACGACCTAAAAATGATATGAAAAGCAACCTGAATGAATAAAGCAGCCTGAATGAATAAAGCAGCATGGCGTTTTGATATTATGTCATTTGATTTGAAGTTGTTTATTCTATTCGTTTATGGATCACCCAGTTCTCCTCTTTAAAAACATTATAAACCCAATTTACTCAAAACTGGTAACGGCGATCCAATGCTTCCTGTATTTTTTGATCCATATCTCACAGCTCGGTGAAAGATTTCGGGTATTTTTCTGCTTTAAGTTTTTTTCTGGCTATGTCTGGGTGGATGGATAACCAGACAATCTCCTGTAGATTTTTGGGATGCAGAGCAGAATTTAGGAGTTCAGATCCCGGTGACACGGAGCATACAGAAACCTTGACATACTGTGATTGGATCAGAGGCGTAGCTAGAAACCACCATGCCCCCCAACTTTAACAGCTGGTCTGTGCCGTCATTGCCCCTTGCTCCCCCTCATTCCAACATAAAACATATGTAAACGCACAAATTACACACACTCATACTCACTAACACACACACACTCCATCTCACCCCACTTACACATCCATGCTCACACACACACAATTACACATCCATGCTCACACACGTACACACAAGTACACATTAAATGCTCACATACACACACAAGTGCTTACATACATACATATATATATATATTTATACACACACAAACACATATACATCCCGGCCCTGCTTGCCTCTCACCACTCCTACACTCCTGTGCGAGCAGCCTCTGTTTCACCGTAGGGTCACGTGACCCCCGTTATGCTCCTGACTCCCCATGCCGGTTCAAAATAGTTTAGCACGGATCCAGGTCAAAATGGCCCTTTCTAAACAATTCGGAACCTGCATGAGGAGGCAGGAAGAAACGTTTGCAGGGGGGCCCCTGTAGTTACGTCAGTGATCATTGGATGTTGATATAAAAAAAGGTCTTGTTGCCCAGGTTCCTCTTATGACTCATCGGTCCATGAAGGTTGATCAGTAGATGATGGGTTCTGCCTTGTGTGTTGCTATGAATCTCATGTTGGTCCAGTGTTGGTCATGTGAAATGATGAAGTCTTGCATGTTCCTAGCTGTTTGAGAGGGACGGGATGGACGACCAACCTTTGAAAAATGAACTACTCTTCCTCTATTGACCTCTATTTGGTCAATTTGACTCTTATAGCAGTTAGGCTGAGCCCCTGAGGACAAGGCCCCTGTGGTTTCTAGTTAAGTCCCTGCATAACAGATTTAAACTAGGCAAGGGCACGTTTTCAAATATGCGACTAAAATAATACCTTTCGTTGGGTTGAGTTTAATTGTGGGTAACTTTTCCACATCTGAAGATTTTATGTGAAATGTGCACGTTGCGACTTGACTTCCTTTTCTCCGGATTTGCATTATTATTCTTGCCCGTTATTTTATTTTTTTCATGTATTAAGTGGCTAATTATTGTCTCTTTGCACAGGCTGCTGCCAATTTCAGTTTCCATTAGGATACATCTTCAACAAAGAATATCCCCCCCCCCCCGAAAAATTACACTGACAAACAAAATACACATGCTATAAGTAGTTTAAATTAATTTAATTATGATAAAAGCTGTCATGGCAACAGTTTCTCTACAAAGACCTATAGTGTAATAGTCACTTTCATCGTCCTGCAGAAGTCAATAGCCACGTTGATTATATGTTGACAACGATCGCAGTCTCTAGGCAAGATGCATCTGCCCTTGTTTTACCCTTTCTTTGCCCCGAGCGCCTGACGAGAGGCTGTTTGTATAATACTGTTGTTTTTCGGTCATTTGATATATGCAGTAATAAATGGAATAATCTGTATTTGTCATGCAGATGTTGATCTCAAGTTTTGTCTACGCTGCTTTCCTTCGTACCGCCCAAGCGTCTTTGCCTCCGTGGTAATCCTTTATTTGCTGACCTCCTTTGACAGCTGTCTTGCTGAAGCCATCACTTCTTCAAGTCAAGTCTTAATCCCTACAAGGGAAGCCACTGAAACGTTTCAGCCATTGGCACTGCCATCTGATACGGCGTGTCCTCTACTGTCTGACCTCTGTGTAGCAGCTCGTCAAAAAATACTACTCTCTCGTCAGCACCAGACATCTGTCAGTTCTCTCTAGTAACTCTCTATGCCCGCTAAGCACACACAATACACCGCTAGAATCCTGCGCGTGTCGCTAATCGCTTTTTAATGCATTTTCTGTAATGTTTCCAGCAGAGTCCCCATTATCTCTTATAATGAGGTACCACTCATTAATAAAACAGGGGGGATTGTGGGAGCTGTCATTTTATTAAACATGATTCCCGAGCTTTGGCGTTCATTTTTTTCTTCTTCTACAGTAGTCTTGAGCGAAGATTCAGATTGTCGCATTTCCAGCCTTATTTAAAGTGCTCATTAAGCACCATACTCAGTAAGGGTCTGTGCCACAGGCACTAAATGGAAGACATCCTTAAGTGAATAAGGTCCCAAGTGATTAGTTACAGACCGTACTAATTAAGATAAATTGAGCCTGCCTCGGCTTCTGATGTCACAATATACATACTATTAATCTTATGCTCTGCCTCATCCCACAGCAAGACATTTGAAACTATCCCCCCCCCCTTAACCATTTCCCTTCCGCTTCAGATATTTTCTTTTAGAAAATTGGTCCTGAAGCTTACTATGTGTGATGAAAAGCGTCGACTGTGGTTTTTTTTATGTTTTGTAGAGACGCATAATAGAGCAAAGAAAAATCTTACCTTGGTATGTCATAAAATATTTAAATACCCATGAGTGGCTTCTAGCTCATAGTACCAGCTGTGATCCTCAGTCCTTAGAGGACCACCATTGGAATAATACTTTTGGGGTGCTGGAGTTGATATACTTTAAATAATAACTTTAAATAAATTAAATGAATGTCTTCTACTCAATTGCCAAATTATTTTGGAAGTAATAGTAGGATTTAGTGGCAGATGGTGAAAATGCTTGACTTTATCCTTGTACCATTCTACTAAAGCTGGTCGAAGCAATGTCATTGGAGGTCATGAGAACAGTAAACTTATATCACTAGTTCCCTAACGCAAGTATATTGCTTATACTTAATGCCTCCAGAACCTTTACTTACCGTATTGGCTGGGATATAGGCCGCACCCGAAAAGTTTGGTGCTTTTTTAAAGAAAAAGTTTGTAATAGATATGCCATTCTGCCCCCCCACCCCCGAGATATGCTGCCACTCTGCCCCCCCGATAGGCTGCCACTCTGTCCCCCCCCCCGAGATATGCTGCCACTCTGCCCCCCCCCGAGATATGCTGCCACTCTAAACCCCCGACTTACCAGAGCAGACTCCCGGGTGTCTTGCGGGGCCAGAGGGGGACATCTACGCAATACGCGTATACAACTCCTATACAACTACAACTGAGTGCCAGCACCGGAAGTATACGCGTATTGTGTAGATGTCCCCCGCCGGCCCTGCAAGACACCTGGGAGTCTGCTCTGGTAAGTCTTGGGGCAGAGGTAAAACGCATCGTGCGGACGTTCACCAGCTGCGGCGAAGAGCGAAAACAACCTCCGCTGCCGGCACGTCTGCACGATGTGCTTTAACAATCTCCCTTGCTGGGAAGTGCCGGCAGGGGAGGCTGTCTGAGCATACCAGAGAGTAGGATACGGGTCCCCTGCACCGCTGCCCGAAACTGCATGTCACGGGTGGTCGGGCGCTAGACCCCGAATATAGGCCGCACTCCCACTTTAAAGACTTAAAGTGGGGGAAAAAAAGTGTGGCCTATATTTGGGCCAATACGGTATATCGATATACTAAGGGTGCTGAACTGTAAAATGTATGACTTGGAAAAGTGACACTTCCCCTTTAAATTAATGTATCTAGAAAATGGTAACTTAAATACGCGTACAATATAGCGAAATGAAAAACTCCAGGATTATCTTTGGTGAGAGTGGTATGGCCAGAACATTAATGCATATGATAGCTGAGAGGTCCTCCTGGCAAATGCATTTGCCCCCTTTGCCCAACCCCCAGAGGAACATATCTTCTTGCCAGAGCTGGTGCAAGGATTTTTGCCACCCAAGGCAAAACATAATTTTGTCGCCCCCTGGCTCCACCCCACAAGCCCCTCCCCTTTTGTCACACCCACCGTGCTGACTGACTAACTCGCTGACTCGCTCCCACTCCTCCCCATGTTGACCACGCTTACTGAATGACAGAGGCTGGCGGCTGCAGTGCCTGCGTGACTGCCTGCCTGCCTCCCATCAAGTGGCCGCGAGCCGATAGGTATTGCCATACATTTGATCGAACTCTTTATTTATCATATTAAAACATAGAAACATGGAATTTTACAGCAGTTAAGCGCCCATCTTGTCTTAGATTTGGGATAGTCATATGTTTATCCCATGCATTATGAAACAGTGGTTAGCTATTTTATTTGTATATTTATTATTATTTGCTACGTTGGTCAGGTATGTTATGATACATGTTTGGTAATAAAATACAACCAGTATCCCTCATTGTATATTCCTGGGCTCCATGTCATTTGGCATATAACAAGTCTTCGTAGGAACGAAGCATAACATATGTGAAGACGTAAATGGCTTTGCTCCAAGTCTCCAGCATATAGCGCACTTATATGTATCAATATATTTAAACGTCATGCTTCCCAGCTAGACAGGCTATGGAACGAATACCAATTAGTTGCAGTAATAATAATAATAATGTGCTCTGTTTCCAACCATGGCATCCACTTGTATGGCACAAAGACACAGACCTTCTGCTTGACACCAGGGACTACTGTAAACACGAGTTTTATCCCTCAAACTAGTTTAACCCTTTATGAGGGCCGATCGAATAGTTCGTTGCTCTCCTTTCACATTTGATCATTCAATTTTGTTTTCTAAAAAATATTATTTTTATGTATAGAATTTATTGCCGATTAAAGGGGGACTCTCACCACTCTTACCAATTTTATTTTAATAATGCATTAGGTGTGTAAGTAATACATTCTTAATGTGTAATTTTAGATCACTTTGATTAATTTGATTTACCTTTGCTTTTAAGATGAGTAGACACCTACCCATGATCTGGGACGCTTCTGTCTACTTACCGTCAACTGGAAGCCTCCTGGATCTCGGAAAATTGCAATGAAGCATGCAACATTATTGCGTATATATGGAGGCCGCAAATTGTGGCAGACTCTTCTTGTGTAAACCCTACTGCTTCACCTAACACTATCCTACTAAGAACACTAGTGTAATGGGACCATTGTTGCCACCTTCCTCACACTCTAAAGCGGTTAAAGTTGAGTAGTCGCTCCGGTCCACAGAGGTAAAGATGCTGCTCCTGGGAAAGAACCTTCGAACAAACCACCAAAGTTAAAACAAGACGCAGGAATCAGATGGCAAAATAACTATGGCTTATTGGGGGAACATACGAGGTTAGGAGTGATATTGTGTGAGTATTTTAGTATAAGTATTTGTTTATGTGAGTGTGTGTTAGTATGTATGTTTCTCTTTCATTGAAATGGCCAACAATAATGTGCAGCAATGATGGGTTACTAGTCCTTGTTACTAGACAAAGAACAAAATAAAATACAATTATGTCAACACGTCTAAAGCTGAGACACACAAACACAGCAAAGTATACCACTCTTTGAGTGCGTTCCCATGGTAGTCTGTACCTGACAGTTTGAACCCACCTTAATATAATGAATTGTATGCTAGATGCTGCTCAAAATTCGTACCCTTCCAACTGATGGATGAGTCCAGCTCTTGCCTTTCCAACCCTATTCTGGCTGTGTCTAAATCCGCAAAACAGGGGGCTCATGTAACCCATGCCCATATTGGCATAGGTGTATTTAATTGAAATGATACAGGGTCCATCACACGTTGACTTATGACATTGTTATTACAGTACTGTACACTGGTTTTTCACAAAGACGTAACCTTCAAAATGGGAGTTCTCTAATGGCAATATGTTTTCAAGGCAAAATTACAGTAGTTGAAAGGAAAGCAATATATGGTTTAATGTTTCTGATTGATTCATGTATAGTATTTTCGCCATATAATGGCACCAGTCACATATGACCATAAATGTTTATTTCAGAGTGCACCTCTAAGTGCAGTAATACCGATTACATGGAAATGGGTTAACTTTATTACATATTACCAAGACTCTTCTCCACACGGCAAATCTGTAAATGTTTTCAGGTAATAATAGCGGCCCGAATTTCCATTTTGTCTTCAATTGGAGATATCAGTTGAAAAAAAAAGTCTGCTCCCGCGTTTATAAAAAATCTAACCCTAAGGCATGCTTCTGTCTCTTCTCCATTTCTCGTATATGCAGATATCCAATAGCTATTTTGCTTCTGATGGGAATTCAGAATCTGTTCTGTTCTAACTACCATCCTTGCTATTAAAATTTAGTTGCTCCTAGCAATGACGATATCTCGGAACAGAAGCCAGAAAAGCAGCTATGTCGAGGAAAAAAAAAAAAACCTCTTTAGAGAAATTGTACCCATTATATAGAAAAAAAAAGAAAATTATATTATGAATATTAAAAAAATAAAAATAAAATCCCAAGATGACAATTTAGATATTTGAAATGCGCAGTAGATAATCCAAAACAATTTCTGTCAAGTTTCCAGGAAGAATCTTTTTAAGCAGAGTAGGCATGCAGTATTTTAGTGCCCGTGGATCTGTACCAGTAAACCTTGTGGCATATCCCAAATACGACATGCCCATAAACATGGCGCGGTCACAGCGTTTCTGGATTGACGTTCGAATATCATGGACGCTAAACACCTGAGCTGAAACACAATTGCAAATAAAAATGTAACGTAATAAAAAAATATGGTCTTTTTTCCTTTATTGACACAAAAACGAGGATGGATTTAGTTATCAGGGCCTCTGTGTATAAATGAAAACAATTTGTACGATGCTTGCAAACACCGCGTCCTTCATTTATGTGACGAGGGCCATGTCTTACTCTGTTTAATGGATTCCAGCTGTGTGCCCCCTGTTCTCTGACTAAAAAAACATAAATTACAGCTTCTCAACTGCCGTGTTAAAGCAAAAAAAAAAATCAATGTTAGCCAGCTGTCCCCATTTATAGGCATACTAGTGACAATTAATGGAAATTTGCTTTTATTCTTTAATA
Organism: Spea multiplicata; assembly: GCA_009364415.1. Taxonomy (NCBI): domain Eukaryota; kingdom Metazoa; phylum Chordata; class Amphibia; order Anura; family Pelobatidae; genus Spea; species Spea multiplicata. The sequence continues at coordinate 4,170,729 of VKOC01000003.1, read as the reverse complement.
ATCTGAGCTTTGAAAAGCTCTATGGGTTGGATATATCAGCCGTTAAAATATAAAAGGTTTTGGGGTTTTTTTTGTGATACGTGTGGTGTTCTTAAATGTGTTGCAGCACTGTTTAACTTCATGGAGTGGTTCCAGGACATCAAAGGAACCAATGGTGAAGAGTGGTTGAGTAGTGGAAGTTCTGGCAAAAGGGGCATGGGGCAACTTCCCCCAGGGCTCCTATGATTTTAAGACAACTTCCTGGAGAATCTTTCTGTGAAATTACATGTACAGCCACACAGCCTACAGAAATAAGGATTTTGGTGGCTCTTTGATGGGTTATCCAATGTTCTTTGGACAATTGCGTTTTCTGGAAGCACTGTTGGACCTCGTCCTTATGTGTAATGTCAGGCCAGAATCTGCTAGGAGGAAGTCATTCCTTGGTGGGCTACATTCTCCTTCACCCCATGTGCTCTGAGCACACAGCGCACACGGGGGGGGGGCACTGAATGATCACATCATAACATGAGGCCAGGAGAAATGTGTTCACCACCTGTAATCCCCACTGTGCAAAGATGTGAAGCAGAAGATATATAGCTAGCAATAGGGTCAAGTGTAGGGATGTAAAAAAAAATCTTTTATAAATGAAGCTGTTAAAATTGTGCTGTTTTATTGTAAGGATGCATGGCTGTCGCGGGTTAATGAGACTCATTTGAAATAACAAGGAGGCCCTTGGGGAGAGTAATAGCTTCATGCACCCCCAATTCCGCAAACGGCTAATAACGGATATGATTTAAGAGGCAGGGTAAGATTAGGGACAACACTTTACCATTACTTTATATGTGACGTTTTGACCTGTTGGCAGCTATTTATGAGGATGAGTAGGTCACCGAGGAGAAACTTAATGCAATGCAGATTAATTGATAAGCACATTTTCACTGTTTAGATGCTTTAATTTACGATCTGCATTATGTGGGTAATTACTGTAGGTTACTTCATGTGCACTATAGTTCAATCTACAGTAGGTGTGGGAGCGTTTGCTAATGATTACCGAGAGCAATCATGAATTCAGAGCTCTGCGTGCTAGTCTTTTCCAGAAATCTCCCATGACACTTTATCTATTTTAGAGCTCTGTATTTTTGGACTGAGATTATGGTGAGTATTCAATGATACGATGTTGCTGTTCTTCATCTGTTTTCCCATCCCACCGCCTGTGGGGTTTTTTAGGGCTGCAGAGCAAGTGTAGGAGTCTGCATTTGAAGAGACACCCAGCACCGATCATCTAGAGGGCATCGCAGATCAAATTGCCAGTGGCCACCCTTGCCATCCTTCCCCAGCTACTCGCTTAGCATCTTCTATTATTTTTCTACTTTCTCCCTGGCACAAAATGATCTCATTACAATCCAACTGAAAAGAATAAACCTCTTTTTTTCCCTACCATCTAATTAGAGGTTTGAAAAGATGGCCAGAAGGACACAAGAGTCCAAACTGCATTTTTATATAATTGGTCTAATTTGAAAACCACATTATTATAATGACATCAAGGTGGGTGATAGAATGAAACTATTTTTGTTCATTTACTAATACATGAAGTAGATGAATGGATAGATCTATTCATTTCATTTACTAACCTTCAATTTTATTTAGTGGCAATTACTAATTTTCTTTTATTATGAATAGTCCGTATTATTCTGATGGTACATACAGTGCTGGACATCAAATGACTTTAGGGTTTTAATGGAAATATATACTAAATGATTAACCCCTTTTTAACCCAATTCATTCCTAAATGGATCTCAGTGTTTCAGTACTAGTTTTTTTTCCCATTATTATCTGTAGTGTTTTGGTTTAGTTGGTCGGGTTGTACAGTTTCAGGAAACATAGATGCACTTTCCATGTCTTATTTATTGAAATCATGACCAATGGTGGTCTACACTGTAAAGCCTATCAACATCTGGATAAATCGCCAGGTGCCTGTTACCAGTTACCAGTCTTAACATTTTTGTGGGTACCAATTAAATTTGTTACTTTGTAGCTCAGTCACACAATCGAAGATGAATATTAAGGCAAAGATGCTCATGAAGCACCTCCTACAGAGTTTGCCATGATAGGACTTGTCAAACTTGGGGTACTTTGACGTAATGGGTGGCTAAGCAGTATATGGCCATATAGTGTGACGGAATCCCCAATATTTATGACTTCAGTGTTTTTTAAATAGTGTTCGCTGGGTATGCCCTCAACTGTTGCTTAGTTTTTTTTGTATTGATTGGTCATTATTATTCTAGCAGCAACCTGGGAATCGTAATGTGTATGTAGATTGTGCCCTCCCCTTTCTGTATTTTTTTGCTTTGCATATTTGCCGTTCCTGGCACGCTGGAGGCTCTGGCAGCAGGAACACGAGGGGCGAGGCTATGCCGATCGGTTGGAGACGTTGCTCTGACAGACGGCTGGAGGTGCGGCTAGTGCCGCACCTTCACGTATTGAAGCACGTGTTCCTGGTCTTCGCATTATTGACCCTTTGCCTGCCTTTTTTGCCTGGTGATTTTTGTACTGCTGCCTGTTCTCTGCATGTACCAGTTTGGCTTGTCTGACTACCCGGTTTGTGTGAGGACCCTTGGCTTCAATGACTGCCCGCTACGTGTACTGACCCGGCTATCGAGACTATCCTGTTCGTTTTAACCCTTGCTTTGCTGAGTTATTAGTTGTGTATCCTGTCCTGAGCTGTATCTACTCAGTACAGATACCTACCTGCTTGCACGGAGGCCTCCTTGCTGTGCTTCTCCTTTGGTAGTCGTATTACCAAACCTGGGTTACTTTCACTTAGTGGCTGCTTAACGATATATGGCCATATAGTGCCACAATATTTATGCCTTAGGTGTTTTTTGAATGGTATTCGCTGGGTGTGCGCTGAAGTCTTGCTTTGTTTTGAGAGTTTGCCATTAGCTTAAAACGGCTAAGGGAAAAACAAATATTCCCGATTGGAGGGATGGCCTTTCGGCTTTCAGAACTGTTGTCTCATATAAGCATAAAATTAGATGGTTATGGAAATCTGCTAATAGACTATCTGGTGTCTCTCATTCTATGAGTCAACCAGGAATAATCATACCTTAAAATAATTCACATGCCACAAAAACATGACTCATAAGTCAAGATTCAATACAAATATTTTAGACATAAAAAATGATTTTACATTCAGCATTATAAGACATATATTTTTATAACATGCAAAAACAGGCTGTCTACTTGCAAGAAACGTAGGCAGAATAGAATGGCTTATTGCAATTTCCCCACTTGAAGCCTCTTAATAAGGTACCGAGAAAAGATGAAAATCCTTTTCTCCAACCAACAAACAGAATATAACTGACCTGAAAAAAACCCAGAATATGGTAAGCAAGATTTAGTAGCTGAAAACTATGACTTTTCTCGATTCTACATCAGTACATGAATGTTAAGGTCTAAAACCTGGGTAAAAAAGAAATGTAGAGTGAGCACTTTACTTCTTTCCTGTCTCTGCCTGGTGCAGTGACCCATTTGACCGCCATTTGCACTACGATAACCTGGTGAAGAGCACTGGCTGCCTGAAATTCGGCACCCTGGAATGCCTCAGGTCTGGTCACGGTGGTCAATCTTTCTGATTACTTTTTTAACCGGACGAGAATCTTGTAGCCCCCATTCAGGAGAGAGATCGGATGCTAATAACATATCTCCCCCTTCTGCTTATACAGAATCTTGATTGAGTGGGGGGAATCCTGCCCTCTACCATCTCCTTGTATAGGTCAAGCAGGACCAGGCCGATGAGGTCCTAGTGTGTTGTATATAACTCGGCTGGGAGACCGTCCTGCCCCTCCTGAAGTATTTAGTGGCAGAGTGTAACACATGCACTTTTCACTCTTCTCCAGGTTCTCCATCTTCAAATGGAAGATAATTTGCTTGGATTCCACCTCTTTCATCTCCTCCAGCTCCTCATCTACATCCCAGCCACACTGTTGGAGGTCTCACTGTTGGAGACTCTCAAACGGTTGGATTCCACCTTTGGCCTAAAAGAAAAGGTGATCTCCCTCCGCTGAGCTAGTGTTGAAAGGCACTTGATGCTAGACTTGAGCATTCGGATTGATCCAAATCGGCAAATTTTAATGAAATTTGCCGATTGTATACAAAAGTGAAAATCCACACATTTAATACATTACATAGCAGACAAATGAGCTCTGCAGATGTTTCGAGCTGTGCAAACCCCTTTCTCAATGCGAACCTACAGACAAACACAATAGCAATCCAAGGATCCTTGGCTGGAGCTAGGCTGCAGCCCAACACCTTAGCCTTCTCCTCTGATTCAACATTTTGTTTCCTTTAAGTGCCCGTAAGGTCCATGCTTAGTATTTTGGTCCTCAAACGTTTTGTGCCGCAGACAGCCCTACCTCCCCACCTCTATTTTACAGTTGAAGGTTATATATATATTTTTTAAAAGAAATGTCCTTTCCTGGGATGATTACCATAGATTTGTCCCAATTTTCTAACTTCCCTTTACATCCTGTTTGAAAGGACAAAGACGTAAATCACACTAGTAAACCGTCTGGCTTTTTTTTATGGCAGATACATTAAGTCATTAGTGTCATAAATTTATAAAAACTGAGAGTGAAATACATTTACCCAAAGCAATCTGCATGCACAGGTTTATGGGGTATTGTACATTACAGTCTCAAGAGCAATGAAAGAAATGTATAAAGGAACACTGATACACGCAGTCAATATTTTCAAAAGTATTACGGTAATGTTTGTCAGAGAAGGTTGTTGACTTGTTGAAATGTGTGTTTTGTGGTTCTGACACAATCTTGATGTTAAAAACCATGAATGTTGCACGGTAATGTATAAAATAACACGGATATTAAAGGAAAGAGGTATAAAATGTAAAAACACATGGATTTTACACTTCAAAGCGCCATGCTGTCAAGTAAGGCTCCACTTGCATCTGTGTCATTTTGTGTATGCACTGTGCATGATTTGGACATTATGCATACATATTTACCAGTAATTCCTCAAGACGTTCTACTCTTTTACCATATGGCACTACAATATCAGCTTTGGGGTGTTTGTCTAGTAGATTGTACTATTATAGCAGGGTCTATGATGCATGTATAATCGAGATGGCCAAAGGACATCCAGGTATTTGGTTGTGTATCATAGATATAGAAATACAGGATAGGGATGATAGCTGAAAGCTTAGGAGGTAAGAAAGAGGATTTTGAAGGCTCTTCATATTTTTATAGGACTTTTTGATTTTAACATTGGGTTAAGTGGTACTCTGGGGGAAAATATTTAAAAAAAAACATAGTAAAGGAACATCTTTTTATTCTAGCACTAAAGCTAGGGCAGTCTATAACTTGGGGCAAAAGTAATTGCTTACGTGTCCCCTTAACAATACATTTATATAGCACCAGCAGAATCCGTAGCAATGTTAGAGTCAGTAAAAATAATTTTAAATCACACACAATAAACTGGTACCAAATGAGAATGGTTGAGGTTGAAGTGAAACAGTAAGAAAAACTGCTTGAATAGGGATGAATTGATTGAGTCAGGATGATCTGTAAAGGTTGTTGTTAGTTCAGATGGCTTGACTAGGATGTTGGCTGAGCGTTAGGAAGAAAGGTTGTACGCTTCTCGAAAAAGGTGGGTTTTCAGAGAGCTTTTGAAATTTGCCTACGAGGGAGAAAGTCTAACAGATTGGGTAAGGAATTCCAGAAATCTTGAATATGAGCGTGAGAAGACGAAGTGACGGTATAGAAGAGAGACTCAGTTCTTGAGAGGAACGAGGAGTGTGGCTAGCAGTGTATTTGGATAAAGGAGTAAAGATGTAGGATGTAACACCCACAATAACGTGGAGGTCTCTGCCAGAACAGTCTGAACCACAAACACGTCATTGCTGCATCATCTCCTAGTGTGAAGCACTGGGAAATGATGTCATATCCCTGCACCTAGCAGCAGACAGTATGTAGACTGCAAACGAAGAAGCATTTGTGAAAAGGTCTGTGCCACCCTTTATACAGACCTCCACCTTGTAGTCAGGTGCCTCTTTTACCCTTTGAAAGTACAATACATACACCGATCACCAATAACGTTATGACCACCTGCCTAATCTTGTGTAGGTCCCCCCTTTTGCCACGAAAACAGCCCTGAGCCATCGAGGCATGGACTCCACTAGACCTCTGAAGATGTGCTTTGATATCTGGCGCCAAAACGTTAGCAGCAGATACTTTAAGTATTGTGAGGTGGGGCCACCATGGATGCATCCTGGTCCTATGTGTTCTCCAGACAGATGCTGCACACACACACACACACACACACACACACATGGCCATCCACATGATGTAAAAGAAAATGTGATTCAATAGACCAGGCCACCTTTTTCCATTGCTCCTTGGTCCAGTTCTTATGCTCATGTGCCCATTGTAGGCACTTTCAGCAATGGACAGGGAACAGCATGTGCACCCTGACTGGGCTGTAGTATGTGTTCTGACACTTTTCTATCAGAACAGCATTAATGTTTTCAGCAATTTGAACTACAGTACCTTTTCCTTCCTTGGACCATTTTTGATTGGTCCGCAGGTGCTGCAGGCTGATTAAACCTTTGCGATAAGCCAAGCATGACCAGCAACTGTCGTGCTGAGCTGCTGCTCTGCCACTTGTGTGCAGTGTGGGCGGGTTGGTGTGTGGGATGCTGCAAATTCATACTGCGTGCAACGAGGGGGTTAGGGTGAGGAGACTGCTACTCCATACTGTGCATAACAGGGTAGGATTGGTGTGTAACAGGCTGCTCATTCATAGTGTGTGCGCAGAGGGAGAGAACAAAGCGGGAAACGATAAGAGAGGGATAGGAGGGATAGGGAGAAAAAGACAGACGGAAATGGGAGATAAAAAGAGTGACAAAAGAAAGAGTAGGGAGAGAGAAAAGAAATAAAAGGAAGAACTAAGGGCAAAGGGGAGAAAATTAATGAAGAGAGGATGATAAGAGAGGAAAGAAAAGAGACATAAAAATAGGGATGAAAGAGCAGGGACAGAAGAAAGAAAGAGCAAAGAGAGGAAAATGTGCATTTTTTTTTATGATAGGCATATACGCTAATAAATATCCATTGCCACCACATATATTCACAGAAAGTAAACTAAGATGATGGAGAAGTCTGAGAAATTAATAAATTCTCCTATTTTATTATTTTTGTGCTTCTTTTGATTACAGTAATTAAGCTTTCCCCATGCCTACTGGTAGTATAATATTAATATTGTATGATAAAAACAAGGCTGGTGTAATTTAGCTCAGCAGTTATTTCACCTTTCATGTTTGCAACATTATAGAGTGCATTGCAAAGGTGTATGTTGTCCTTTTTTGCATAAAGTTATAACAGAATGATTACTGTAATTAGACCAATTATCTGCTATTCCTGGGCATGAACCCTCCTAGAAAGACAATAACTGCAAATAATTCTCTTAGAATACCCTATTGGAAAAGTAAAAATGAACCTTTATTGAAAATAATGAATAATATTAAATAAAAAAAACATGATGCCCAATTTTCATGATTTAGCAGCAATTGCTAAGAAATATCTCAGTAAACAGTGTGGCATAGAAATCCCGACGTCTTAACCTGAAGCCTCAATCCATCAAGCATCTAACTCTTTCTGATGATACAATGTATAACGATACAGCTTTATCGGATGCTAAGTGTAATAAACAAAGTACCCCCGTTTTAACAAATGTGTAGCGGAATTTTCCAATGGGCGGTACTATGAGCAATATTTGAAGTTATAAGAACTCAAAATCTTGCAACGGGAAAGTTGAAATAGATAATATATAATATATATAATATATAATATATAAATATAATATATATATAAGTGCGAAAGAGAGACAACTTTGTTTTGTGGGATATGGTCAGACTTGTGGGGAGAGTACAGGTCTTTTTAATTGTATAACTTTGTAAATAAGTAAAATAACCCCAAATATCACCTTTTATATGTAACTCCCATCTTGTTTGAGTGTATAGGGTGCATTTGATTGGTAAGTCATTCTGCAGATTAAGGTTCCAGATTTTTTAATGAGTCGATCAGTTTAGGAAAATCAGCTCAGTTAAATTCGGATCAGTTTAAGAAAATGTGAATTTGTGTTACATAACCCATTTTCTTCCATGAGGTTCCTGACAATGAAACTGATGTTTGATCAATCTACGCCACTTCAATAATCTTGCTGTGTGCGTATAGTCAATGACACGTATGCATAGGTGAGAGTTTTAAAAAAACACAACACAGATTTTCTAGGATGAAAAATACATATTAAAAAAACACCTTTAGTCAGCTCTTTGCGGTTAGAATTATTTATCAGATAAATTAAATATGATGCTCCTATCAACCAAAGCACAGACCTTGCTTTCAGATGTGGAAATTACTTTTAGAACAAACTAGGTTTCAACTTCAAGCCTCACAGATGATGAATACACATTATTAAGAGAATCACATGTTTGTGAACTAGATAAACCACAGCATACACTAAACAGGGAGGTTGCAGGGGAATAGAACATTTAATCTCACCAACTATCAGTGTACCTGCAACCAAGTGTACCTGATAGCTTTAGTGGTGAAGCCTATAGGCAGGCAATGGCCTTGCTCCACCACACCAAGAGGCGATAACAGTGGACCTCTCAAGCAGGACAGGTCCAGTTATGGGGCTCTGTCAATGCAGAAGGTCTTCCTCCTCTACAATTTCCTTTATCTCACATACTACATGCAATATATCACGTGATTTATTTCCTTAAAACCACTTGGATTTTATCAACAAAATTAACACAGATTATATACTTGAATTTCCCCAGAGGAAGCCAACATTATCCGAAACGTTGAGGGTTTCTCATGTTTTCTGTATGCGCATGTGTCTATTCTGTAACTGACTTTTTTTTTGTTTTGCTTTTTTCATTGTGTAGCTTGTGTTTTATTTACATTAAACAGATTGGTCTATTGAGACCTAAATGCAATTGTTGACTTATTTTACTATGTTGGCTTTAGTATGTATATTTTTTGAATAATAAAGTATTTTTATATACAGTATTTGGTTTTTTGTTGTGCTGCTAATTTTTTTATTATTTGATATTGAATTTGAGGTTGTTAAGGAACTGCGAAAGAGCTAGGACCTGTCCCCTTTTCTCTTTGTTAATTTGTATTGGGATTGCTTCACCATTATTGATAATTGGTATATACTTGGATGTCACCCGTTTTATGTATGTGTATACATATACTCTGTTCTACCCGTGTCAGCAGGCAAGTGCAAGCAACGGAATGAGACATGGCTTGTTTAGGGCGTGTGAAAGACCAGACCCATTACTGCTTGCTTTTGTGTCACATGACTATTCGGTGTTCAGGGCAAAAACGATAAATTACTCAAATTATGATTTTAAAGTTGTGTTTAGTTTTAAAAGTGTTAAATTTAGCAGAGTAGCTGAAACAGTACCTGATAATAATTATCATACATGCAAAGTGAAAAGGCATGGACCAGACTATATCTACTTCTCCTTTATTTACTTCTTTAACTGTCTTGAAAGATAGATTATAAGAATTTATATATATTTTTTTAAAACAAATCACATGTGGAAGCCTGTGATATGACCTTGTGCTAAACCTCTCTGCTGCTTCACTTTATACATCCCTTTTTTATGCATTGCAATTACCTTATACGAAATGACGTACGAGTGCAGCGGATAATGGATTTTCTATATAAATGTATTTGTCTGTTTCGTAGGAACACTTTTAATTCTTCGTCCTGCGGTGCGTTTTGTCAATAAAGGTGCAGTCATGCTTTTAATTAATGAAAATGAATTTCTTCTGCAGGGGATAAGGAGACAAAATGTATAGGAAAAGTATTAGAAGTGGATTTTTGTGACAGACAGGCCACTGTCGCAAAGGTTTACTACAAACTAGTAGTAGTAATACTAATAAAACATTGTAGGAGAGGCACAAGCATAAAATGTTTAGGGCATATCCTAAAATGAGAAGAGCTTGAGTATGAGAGGACAGTCTAGTGGCCTTGTCTTTACTACTGTCATGGATTCCTACACTTATGCTTAGCTTGCCTAGTCACAGTCATGGAGACACATGGTGAAAATGTCATTGGTGGAAAAAGCAGTCACTGGAGTATCAAAAATGCTTGTTGGAGTGATGTTAGGAGGTGAAGAGGTTAAAATCAGCTGACAATATTTTCATATTAACTCTTAAATTATCTACAGCATTTACAGTGAATAATGTCCATCCCAAAGCATAGTGTTACGCTTCACAGCCAAGAGAGGGCTGGCAAAGGGTCCATGGGATGCGCTGATCTGTATATTGTGGGTCATTACCTGCTTTTTTCATTGAAATACAGCTACTGAGTTTATGTTGGCTGTAAGCACCATTTACACCCTAACTGCTGCTTTCCATGCCTCTTTTGTGGATTTTCAATGCAGTCCTTTTGGTGGATATGACTGGATGAGAGAGTTGTCTGCCATTGTGTTTTAGTCTGCTGTGCTGAATGATGACATACCTCCTCTGCATGCAGGGCTAGTAGGCATGTGACACTAACACGACATGTGACACTAAATCCGGTAGGAAATGAGTCCCATTGGTGTTATATGGAATTTAGTTATTATTCAATACTACCTGTTGGTTTAGAGTTTGATACACTATATATAATCAAACATTTGTGGCACCCCTCCTAATGATTGATTTTACGTGTTTCAGCCACACCTATTGCTAACAGGTTTATAAAACTGGGCCACATCTATATACAAACAGAGGCAGTAGAATGGGTCATACTGAAGAGATCAGAGAATTTAAATGTGGCACCATCATAGGCATACCTTGGAACTTTCTAGGTTTCGCCTGGAGCCTACAGATGGACTTTAAGTCATGGCTCGAGACCTTAACTGCATTGAACACCATTGAGATAATATGGAATGCTGATTGTGGTCCAGGCTTTTTCGTTCAACATCAGTGCCTGACATTACAAATGCTCTTTTGGCTAAATGGACACAAATTCCCAGAGACACCCACCAAAATCTTGTGGAAAGCCTTCCAGAAGAGTGGAAAATGTCATGGCCACATATGCGGGCCAACTCCATGTTAATGCCCATGGTTCTGGAGTGTGACGTCCAACAAATTCATATAGATGAGATGGTCAGGTGTCCATATACTATTGGTCAAATAGTGTATCTTGATTTATAGGCCTCAAATTACCATGTAGACAATATCATTTAATTGCAAATCAGTTCAACGGACCTCACTTAAAATAATATTGCAGAGAGTGTAACATTTCACTCACGTATTGTAGAGAGTTTAACATTTTACTCTTTCTGGAATAATGCAAATATATTTAAACATTCCTGTAAACTTTTGACATTTTAGTCATTGCAGTTTCTTATAATACATGAATGTGTGACCACACATTAGCATGTAGATATAAGGCAGATTTTATCCACTGAGTTGTCCTATTGCTTTCCAGGATTTGCTGCCATGATTGATATTAATATATAAAAAATCTAACACTATGTTTTGTTAGAATACTGCAGACTGTTTAACTATTACTTTTGCCTCCCTTTCCCATGAATATTTTTAATTACATAAATCTACTGCACCAGATGTTTCGTGTGTCATTGATCCCTCAAAAACTAGGTTTAATGATTCCCTTGTCTAATAATAAACAAAAACTTTAACAAATAATTGAATAATACATAGCCATGTGTTTATGTGCTCCAGATATTGGTCATATACTGCTCGTGCGATGTAGGTAACGGTATAGTAAGGACTTACCTGAATCCAGGTCCCTAAATGGGCAGGCGACGGGAGCCGCCACAAGAAGATCCATGGAGGTAGAGAGTCTCCCCTCGTTCCCGGATCAACTGTATTATTTCAATATTGTTCTTGTGTTGTTTTGGTGATGTTGTGACTTAGCTTGTCCTGACCCTGCTTGCTGTTCTTCATTTGGCGTGTTGTTTGTGTCCTTCTGACCCAGCTTTTCTCTGATCCCTGCCTTGGCCTCCTGTTCGTCAAGGTGTTTTTCCACTGTCCTTGACACCCTAGCCTATTCTGCTTCCAGGGATCCTAACCTTCTGACGTGTTACAAGTATCACAGAAAGAATAAAGGATAACTGTATGAGATATATTCATGGAACAATATACTATAATTGACAGTGCTATTGTTTTTTTACAGTTTCTGTTAAGTATGATTAGCAGTCAATAATGTCCCATATGAATTGGCCAGTCACACAATTCTAGTTGCATGCAGAAGAGATAACAATCATCAGCCTTTAGCTTGGCTGGTGTTTCTTTCTTCAATAAATCGATTGAATCTACCTGGGTTTAAACCTTTGGAGACAGTAATTTTTCTTTGTCCTTGCTGCCAACAAGATAGTGTTTAACCCATAAGATCTCTTAAACAATTAAAGGCAATTCAATGTAATATGTACATAAACACATACTTTACATATACTATTTTTTCAAATTAAAGTATAACTCAGAATGGGTAGTCTGTATTGCATAATGTTCCATTATATAAATATATGCCCAGGCAGTCTTAATAAATGAAACAAACAAGCGTGTACTGTACAGGGGAGGCAATTACAGCATCAGCCGTGATCATCGACGATACCGGCAGTGCTGATGGTCCATATCATTTTGATGATGCCATGCCACATTGAATGGACAAATTATTCCCACCCATGCTGCACCTTATTCTGCTTATGCCTTACCCCATTGAGCAGAGCTGGAAGAATGTCGGGGAACGTCCCTGAAAGGTGCAGTATCTCAGAAATTGGTTGAACTTACTTGGTAAATAAAAAAAAACTGATGGTATTGGGGGTACTTATTTCTAACATACTGTTAGGCAGAAAGTGTCAAAGCGGAACCCTTGAGAGGAGATCAATGTGTACCAAAAAGAAAAGGGATACCCTTAGAACCAAAGTGGGGGTTTTCACCCTCCAAACGATTCCCCCTCAGGTTAGGCCCTTGAGTTTGAGCAGCCATGGGACTTACTGGTGATCCAAACGAAACCTTGAATTGGATAAACAAATACCAAAGCCAAGGTCAGGGTGATGGAAATTAGGAGCCGCAGGAAACAAGCAGGATCACAACAGGAAGTAGACAAACACCTATGCACTGGTACTGGACACGGGCCAGACCATCCAAGGGCAAAGGCTGACTTAGTGTGCTGCTATTTAAAAGAATGAAAAGGAGCAGCTGGATCTGATGCTCTGATCCTCCACAAATGTAGGATCCCAAGCTAGAGCAAGCTGCCTGTCATGCCTAATTTAAGAATGGCCCTGCTTGCCACATAGGAAGGTCATTGTGAGCAGACTGAAGATTGGCCTTAGTGGGAGGCCATGTTTGATCCATGTTAGTTAAGCCACTCTTGACAAGCCGTCTCACCCAACTCATTTACTATGACCCTCCTGCAAAGACTTTTGAATTGTTTCGGTTTTTCAACATAGGGGTCCAACCGTAGTCAGCTATGGAACCCAACCCAACTTGAGTATGATGATCTAATATGTTTGGAATAGAGGGAACCAGAGGTGAGTGTGCGTTGATACAAGGGAGAGGCTTGCAAACAAAGGCTTAGTGCTAAAGATAAACAGGAAAAAAAAATCTCCCTCTAGGGCTAGTGGCAAAAAATAAAGATTCTAATTAATTGGATAGCAAGTGATATAAAATAATGCAGCTGTATCCTAGGATCTCTTGCATAAACCACAGACTGCACTGCAGTTGCCGATACTTTAGATTTGAAGCTGCTGGGTACAATTTATTTATATTGCGCATAGTTTTGTATTTTTATCAAAATGGACTCATTTGCAAAACAGTGCATGACAAAAGGTCACTTTCAATAAAATTAAGCTGCAGATGTACTAGTGATGCCTCATAATTGCACAAAATCATCTACTAATGGCATATTATATAAAATGATGCATAGTACATTTCTGTTAGTTATACTGGAAACACAAGGTCAGTATTTAACCTTCCCTTCAATGTTTTGTGGTTTACTTAACAATTTCAGTGCTAGAAATTTGTGCACAATGTATTGCTCAACCCATCCCATATATTAACCTACAGTATACAGTGAAGGAAAAACGATTTGATCCCCTGATCAGTCTATAATTTTAATGGTAGGTTTATTTGACCAGCGAGAGACAGAATAACAAAAGAAAAATCCAGAATAACGCATTTCAAATAAGGGGTACTTGGGGGCAAAACCCTTGTTGGCAATAACAGAGGTCAGATGTTTCTTGTAGCTGGCCACCAGGTTTGCACACATCTCAGGAGGGATTTTGTCCCACTCCTCTTTGTAGATCCTCTCCAAGTCATTAAGGTTTCGAGGCTGACGTTTGGCAACTTGAACCTTCAGATTTTCTATGGGATTAAGGTCTGGAGACTGGCTAGGCCGCTCCAGGACCTTAATGTGCTTCTTCTTCAGCCACTCCTTTGTAGCCCTGGCCGTGTGTTTTGGGTCATTGTCATGCTGGAATACCCATCCACGACCCATTTTCAATGCCCTGGCTGAGTTAAGGAGGTTCTCACCCACGATTTGATGATACATGTGTCAGGGACTGGGTCCATACAGACGACTGTAATGACCCAGAGCGCCCAAAGATGGAGTTTAGGAGGTATTGCGCAGTAGCGGAGATGAACAGGGCCTGGTGCAGGGCGACTGCACTTTCCCGGGCAGGCATCTAGGGTGGTGCGGCCACATACCAGGACCCTAACCTAGCAGCAGATGTTGTCCAGAGAAAACAAAGTGATATCCTGCAGGTATGAGACATATCACTACAGAGAAATGAGTAGAATGCTGCAGGCTAGGAGTAGGGAAGCTAAGCAGAGTAACAGCAGAAACATTGCAAGCAAGGGGGACAGAGCAAGGAACAGGGAGACCAAGCAAGAAACATAGCCAGAGAAGACATACATGGTACAGGACGCAACAGAGGACACGGAAAAAGGAACACGAGGGATTGAGTGAGGAGCTGGGATCCTCAATCATTTCTCCTTTAAGCAACACACACGTTGCTTATACTGATGTTGCGTGCAAGAACAGTTTGATACAATGTAGTGAGTGATTCTATAGAGGATGTGTGATTTTTACTTGCTTAAGCACGCTGCAGCCTTACTCTGTTAGTGTGCGTGGTCTACCACTTTTGTGGCTGAGCTTTTACTCTCAGATGCTTCCACTTACAGTAAGATGCAGGGCAGAAATTTCACAAACTGACTTGTTGCGAAGGTGATATCATATGACAGTGCCACATTTAAATTCCCTCGGCTCTTCAAAACGACTCATTCTACTGTCAATGTTTGTCTATGGAGGTGGCTGCCTATGTTCTTGACTTTATATACGTGTTAGCAATGAGTATGGCCGAAACTCCTCAGCTCAATAATTATATGACTCAGTCATTTGCTCATGTACTGTATATATATTTATATACAGTACCGATCAGCCATAAGATTATGACCACCTTTCTGATTTTGTGTAGGTCCCCCTTTTCCCTCTAAAACAGCCCTGACCCATCAGGTATGAACTCCACTAGACCTCTGAAGGTGTGCTGTGGTATCTGGCACTAAGACCTTAGCAGCACATCTTTTAAGTTCTGTAAGTTGTGGGGTGGGACCTCCATGGATCAGAATTGTTTGTCCAGCACATCCCATAGATCTGTTGCTCTGTGGTCTAGTTCTTATGCTCACGTAGATGATTTCAGCAATGGACAGGGGTCAGCATGGGCTACGCAGCTCCATACGCAACAAACTGCAATGCACTGTGTGTTCGACACCTTTCTATCAGAACCAGCATTAACTTTTTTCAGAAATTTGAGCTACAGTAGCTCGTCTGCTGGATTTGACCAAATGGGCCAGCCTTCGCCCCCCCCCACGTGCATCAATGAGCCTTGGCTGCCCATGACCCTGTCACTGGCTTCACCGCTTTTCCTTGGACCACTTTTGATATGTACAGCCCACAAGAGCTGTAGTTTTGAAGATGCTCTGACCCAATTGTCTAGCCATCACAATGTGGCCCCTGTCAAAGTTGCTCAGATCTTTATGCTTGCCCATTTTTCCTACTTCTAACACATAAACTTTGATTGCGAAATGTTCACTTGCTGTCTAATATATCCCACCCACTGACAGGTACCGTGATAACATGATTATCAATATTATTAATTTCACCTGTCACTGGTCATAATGTTATGGCTGATATTTATATACTCATATTCTGTGTATAAAATACAAATATTACCGGTATTATATGAGAACTTACTTCCTGTTGCTTCTCTCCGTTCAATAAACCTTTGGCGTTCCCTTTGGTACAACCTGTGACAATTGCTGTTGAAGAGGTTAGGAGGACGATTTATCTAAAACAAGAAGATTGGTATGATTCCATCTCATAACCATAAGGTTTCTAGGGTAGCCCCAGGCCTTCTTTTGTTCTACAGAGTGTTTCTGTGTGATAACCACTGCAGAGCTACTTGTCACAGCATCGGTATGATTGTCGTTTTATCCTGTTTAGCCTGAGCCCTGCTGCTGGGGGAGAATTCATTTGGAATTGTGTGCTTGCGATACATTTGTCACAGTAGTGGCTTCACAGAAGAAGAAGAAGAAGACTATATGGACACGAATGCCCCTTTGGCTTAAGTATATCCGTACACTGATTAAAATACAAAATAATAAACCGAGGGTCGCTTTAATAAACCAACATATCTGTGCTAAAAGCTGGAATGATGACAGTTGCCCTTTAAAGATTCTCTGATGTTTCGTGTAGGAAACTAGCAGGGACACACATGACCACGGGGTAAATGCTGCCTACAGTTCAATTGTGGTATACTAAACTCAAACTGATAGTGATCTGGAAAGTTTAGAATTCTGTACATGTCTCAGACAGTAAAAGTCTTCTCTGTCCTATACAAAAGGCATGAGGTCACCATTAGATCAGGGGTGGCTTAAAGTGGGTTTCCTGTATTCTGTACATCACTTGTCCCCTGTAGCTGCTACATAACCTTATTTTAATTCTATTAAATGTCAGCTTTTTTTTTGTTTTCCTTTACAGGGTTTTTTTTCACACTGAAGTGCGGGGAAAAAAAAGCAATCTTTTGTCAAATACTGAATCGCATTAATGAAAGAGCCTTTTACACGATATGCAGCTTTAATCCTTAGGGTGGGTGTAGTCCTAATTGCCTGAACGCGCTGGAGCAATTTCCACCCATGGTCGTCGCAGAGAAATATGAATTACTTACCATTTCACGCAAATTGCGATCAAACTCCGGCAAAAAGCAGATGTCACTATAAGGCATCATAATGAGGCCTTGTAATGAAACATCAGATGGGCTAAACCCATAATCTGTCCCTAACCATTAAGAAAATTCATTGGATGGATTTGCAGTAGAAGCACAAGGGAACCAAGTCTCCTCTGGAGCAATAAAATGTGAAAATATATATATCCATTTTCTAATAAACTTTTGGATAATGTTCCCTACCAAGCTATAAACTGCAAACCTTTGATTTTTCTTTCTACTTATATTCTGCTTTTGGGAAATATATACCTGCTGTCATTTTGTTTAGGGCGCCCTCACAACAATATTTATATATATTTTTCCAAACCCTTTTTTGCTTCCCATTGAGTTAACTCAAGCGAGCCGGTAAAAGAAATCATAAGAAAGGTGTGATAACATAATAAATAACAGCGGAGTTATTGCTGCTGGGGATGAGAATGTGGAGGTTTGCGGATTGCGGGTATTTAACCCCTTAATGACAAAGCCCGTACATGTACGGGCTCAAAATACATTGTTTTCAATGGGTTTAGGGACCGCCCATTGTCCTTAAGGGGTTAATATCTACAGGACAAGGCTGGATTCTATTTATTCAGCTTCAGACGAAAACTAATTGTTCAATTATCCCTGAACTATTTCCATAATCAGTGTCCCAGGTAATGAAATCTATACGCAGGTATTGAGGTACTTGGCATTTTATAATATGCTCTTATTTTTCATTACTGAATACGGTATGTTTCACAATTTTATTGTTACCCTGAAATTACACTGCTTGATCTATAATGACGAATAAGACCGTGGTGTAATTTCTGTGTCAAATTAGAGTACAGCTTACATTCAATGAAATTAAAAGAAGGTATTTGTCTAACAGCCAACTATACAGCATAATATTTCCTCTCTCTCTTTCGCGTATTTTTCTCAATATGTCCCAAAACACAGTCACATTTCAGTTTTTTTTTTTTTTTACAAACGCATTTTTAGAGTTACAACTCTCAGGCAAGCAGGAGAGTAGAGAAGTCTCTCCTGATTGGCTGAGACCTGGGTGCCTATATCACATTACATCATCAACTGAACACCACCTGCCTACCAAACTTTGTAAGAGGTATCTGGTCCTCTAGACAGGCAGCACTAAGGGAATCAGACTGCTAGAAAGTTCATTATTAATCTATATAATAGTTATTTTATATTGTGTCTATATTATTTGCTCATTGCTGCTGTAGGAGCTGTCATTAAGACAATCTCGATGACATAATAAATATATAATGAAACATAACCCTGACAGACGCGTTCCTTTAAGCGGATGTGTTCTTTTAGAATATAAATGCACACCCGTGACGCTTTTCTCGAATGCAGAGTTGTAACGAGCAACAGGAAACGCGATTGACTCCCGTTGAAGACTGAAGAATAAACAGGTGACGAAATCCTCGGGCCGGCTTTAGCTCAGCGGTTACTTCTTCTTCAGATTCAAGCATTGAACTAACCCTTGTGGGTTCGATC
Source organism: Spea multiplicata (assembly GCA_009364415.1). Classification (NCBI taxonomy): domain Eukaryota; kingdom Metazoa; phylum Chordata; class Amphibia; order Anura; family Pelobatidae; genus Spea; species Spea multiplicata. The sequence continues at coordinate 4,151,954 of VKOC01000003.1, read as the reverse complement.
CCCGCGGGCGCTATCTGGCCTTTTTGTACCCCCACCTTATTTATTCTCAATTTTGTAAATTGTCAGTATGATTTTTAATAATCAAAACGCTTATATTTTCCAAAAACACATTCTCCTCACTCGAAAAAATATTACATAAAAGTACACGTTTAGCGATACTCAGCCCATGCATGTGTACACCTGATGTATACTCAATGAACATTTTCTTTCTGGTACAGAAAGGTAAAGGTATAGCAGACCGATTCCTAAAAAACGGTGAATTCATTTCAGCAATGCAGTTTAACCTTTTAAGGGCTGAAGAGATATACACACATTATAAAGTAAATTGCTATATTATTCATAAAATAAAGCAGTCACATACAAACGCATTTTTAGAGTTACATTTTACAAATGTTGTCCCTGTATATCATCTTGTTATGTTACATATTACATCGTTATGTCCTGTTTACCCTTTGTACAGCTCTGTGGAATCCGGTGATCATACCTGGGAACTCTCCGGGTTTGACCCAGAGATCTCGGAGTGAAGCACTGCTTCTCTTCTCCGGGTGAACACGCGAATCCTCCGGGTTGCGGGGGTCTTGACAGGTCTTGCTCCTCGCCCATTTCCCCTTTAAATGGGGGTGTTTCCCGTCATGTCAGCAGGAACGCCCACTGAAATGAACAGGGACGCCCACTGACATAAGCGAGAACTCCCCTGACGTCAGCAGGGTCGCCCATCAACGTCACGGGACCTCCCGCTGACATCAGTACTCAGTTATGGCCGCGTCCCGCAAGGGAAGGCTCTGGATATCCTAGTTCCCAGGTATGCTGATGGTGCTCTATAAAACAATAAACAATAATAAAAATGATAATAATCTGCACCCTAAATGATGTATAACTCCATATATGTGTATGGTTTAAGGCATCATAATATAAACACATTTTTCTCTATAAGCAAAAAACAAAAATGTTTACGTATGCTTGGTCCTTTCCATAGCCAGACCCATAAGTGAGAAAGTTTTCTGCTGCAGTTCTGAAGCTTCAGCTTCTCTCTGCGGTAAGTTATTTATTTATTTTATTTTTTTACAGGTTTTAAGAAGGTATATTAAAATAATTACAGAGTACTTTAAACTGTGCTTCTTTTTCAGGAAAACATTTAACATGAATCGGTGGGAGTTCCTGACTGGTGTACAGTTAAATGGTTTGGCTAGAGAGCAATGGCAAGAAGGGTTGGGGCTTATTGTTCTCTGCCATCTGTGATGTGGAAATTGGGACTACTACAACAAAACGTTTTTGGGGTATTTACAAGCGATTTCACATATAGCTATCTGGATGTGTGATCAGGCGTAAATTGAGTTTTTAGTTGAAGTTGATACCTATTAGTGGATTAACATAAAAGCTGAAGATAATATTTTTTTAAAAAGGTCTCAACGGTCTCTTCTTCAAATGGGGCGTTCATATCATAAGGAAGCCTTGGGAACCATGTTGATTTACACTAAGCTCCATGTGAAGTAACAACTCAGCTCATCAGGACTCAGCAGAGGCATTTGAACTCTCAGGTAAGCAGGAGAGTAGAGAAGTCTCTCCTGATTGGCTGAGACCTGGGTGCCTATATCACATTACATCATCAATTGAACACCACCTGCCTACCAAACTCAGAGGTATCTGGTCCTCTAGACAGGCAGCACTAAGGGAATCAGACTGCTAGAAAGTTCATTATTAATCTATATAATAGTTATTTTATATTGTGTCTTTATTATTTGCTCATTGCTGGTGTAGGAGCTGTCATTAAGACAATCTCCATGACATAATAAATATATAATGAAACATAACACTGACAGACGCGTTCCTTTAAGCGGATGTGTTCTTTTAGAATATAAATGCACACCCGTGACGCTTTTCTCGAATGCAGAGTTGTAACGAGTAACAGGAAACGCGACCGACTCCCGTTGAAGACTGAAGAATAAACAGGTGACGAAATCCTCGGGCCGGCTTTAGCTCAGCGGTTACTTCTACTTCAGCTAAGACAGATTTATTCATGGGAAACAACCCTTGTGGGTTCGATCCCCGCGGGCGCTATCCGGCTCTTTTGCTTTAATCTCAATTTTGTAAATTGCCAGTATGATTTTTAATAATCGAAACACTAATATTTTTCAAAAATACATTCTCCTCACGTGAAAAAAATATAACATATAAGTGCACGTTTATCAATATTCAGCCTATGCATGCGTACACCTAATGTATACTCAATGAACATTTTCTTTCTTGTACAGAAAGGTATTGCAAACCGATTCCTAAAAAAACGGTGAATTCATTTCAGCAATTCAGTTTAACCTTTTAAGGGCTGAAGAGATATACACACATTATAAAGTAAATTGCTCTACTATATATAACGGGAAGGTATATTAGTTCCCTTCTGTCTGATCTCTGCTGCTGATCCGAGCTATAGTCACAGACAACCGGGACAGCAGCAGGGGTAAGGCATAAGGGAACGAATATACCGTTCCGTTTTATAAAGTAAGTGACTGCTTTATTTGTTTTATGAATAATATAGCAATTGTGCAACACAAGATGGAACGCCCACACCAGCCCTGTAATAGCATATACATTACTCGAGTGACGACACCTCGGGTCAGCCTATAGCTCAGCGGTTACTTCCTTGAACCAATTTGAAAACCTTGGTGTGTTTCACTCCGGGGTTCTAATCCCGCGGGCGCTACCTGACTCTTTTGTGGATTGTGCTGTTTTTGGGAGTCTGTAATTTTTTTTTAATTTACATTAGAATGTTGTAATTGATCTGACTGCTATTAATTGTATTTTACATTTCTCTAACATCTTATCATGCGCTAATTTTAGATGCAGAAGCAATTACTGGTAGGTAGACACTTGGATTCATAAGGTGTGAGCCGCCCTTCCTGTCATCCTTTGCTGAGTGAAGCTGCAGCGGTAAACCGTATTTAAAACATTGTTTTGTGTAGATGGAAAATTCTATAATATCCAGACATCATGCAGTCAGTTGTATATACGATTTATGTGTTAAACATTACTTGAAACTGTTAAATTGTTAACCACAAGCTTCTGGTTTGAGACAAGCATGACGCAAGAAGAGTCGCTGGTTCAAGTCTACTGGTGGATGTTGTTACTATGGTTACATCCGTTGATAACTTCTCTTAACGAACATATATATGTATTTTTTGTAATAATGGAATAATGAATAATGTAGTGTTGGATGATGCAGCTCCTCGTTCGATTCCACCTACCGATGAAATTAAACAATTGCTATTCAAGGAAAGTATATATTTTAAAAATCTATATCTTGGGGTCACTGTTCTCACATTGCAGCAGTAGCGTACCTAAAGGGGGGCAATCTGCCTCAGCTACCACTCATCAGGGGGGTGCCTGGTGACCTAAAGTCCGCCTAATACAAGCCAGCAGCTTACCCTTGTGGAGCTCGCACACTGGTGGAGGAAACTATTTTCCCGCCCAGGTTCCTGTTTCCCCCTGCGCGGGAAAAAAGGTTCCTCAGACGGTGCGGCCATCGGGCCGCATAGACATCTGCACGGCCCCCAATAATGCTCAGCCAGCCCCCAGACCAGTGAAATCTGTAAGAGAGGTAAGGGGGTGCAGGAGAGCGAATGGGTGAATGAATGAGCGAGCGAGTGAGTGAGTGTTTAGGGGCAGAAATAGGACAGACATGCTGCTTCATGGGCAGAGGTGGCACAGACAGGAAGCTTCAGGGGCAGAGGTGGCACAGTTAGAGGTTAGGGTTAGCCATAATCCATGAGTAAAGATGAGAACATCAAGAACCACTTGACAGCGCTGATAAGTGAGCATAGTAATAATGGTAGTAATAAGGGAACATCCAGCGGGGCAAGTCTAACCCAGTAGCCCCATAATAAAGCAGCTCAAAGGACATCTGGCAGACAACACACTTAAAGGGACACTTCACCCATCACATGCACTATGATGGCTGCGGTGCCGCTTTGTCAATAAGTGGCAGGAAGAGAGTCCCATTGAAATTACAGGGAACACTTTTTTGCATGTACATGGGGGTTGGTGGGGCGGGTCTTGTTTGACACAGATGGGATTCGCATCTATATTCTGGCTGAATAAAGCATATTTCATTCATTTGGCCATACCAGTTGTATTCTCTTTTAAAAAACCTGTTGCAGGACCAGAGTCGGTATGAAAATGGGTCCTGGCATGGTAACATCAGCGTCTGATAAATCAAGGGATACGTGAGGCTGCACAGTATCATTTTATATCAGCATAAGCATGAATCCAGCAGGCGGCCACACAAGAAAGGAGTACATTAGCCACCCAAGCAGACAACCTGGTGAGTTGGAGGAGCTGCCTGGGTCTGACCTTTGGAACCAATAATAGGCATGCCTCTTAACTCCTATAATTCATTTCTTCAGTATGCTATTTTATATCCTTTAAAAGAAACTTATGTTTAAGGAGAACTATCCCTTGTAACTTTATACTACTATGAGAACTGTAGCTAAATCAGTGCTTGTTTGCAGTGTACAGTGATGTGTCATTGGTTCAGCACGTGGGTTTCTTTAATAAACTTTTATATTTAATTCAGTATATACTAGCAACCAACGATTTAATGTCAGAATGTTTACTTTATAGCGCGATGTGATTTTCTTTTTGCTTGACTGAATGAAAAAGAAATGCTTTAATCGAGCTTTGTACATCTGTGACTTATATGACAAAGATGACTTTTTTTCCCTATTTGCAATAAGCAGCGATATATCCTAAGGACAGAATGTAGATCAGCAAACTCTTCCCGTGCAAACTCTTGGCTGATCAATCTTGAAGAATGCTTCATCATAACTGCAGGCGCCACATGACCTTTTCTATCAAGAAATTGTTTTCGCCATAGAGTCGTGAAGCTAATTTTTTTCAGGTTCAGTTTTAAAAAATTGTTTATTCTAAGATAAATTGAAAATTAAACGTCTTAAACAAGAATAATGCAGCCGTGAGCTTTATTACTGACATGGTTGTGTTAAAATGATGTCAGGGCCAGCACTAAATCAAGACAAACCTTATAGCACTAGCTGGATCACTGAGGTGCATGAATGTTGGGGGCCACTAACACAGATCTGCTGGATGTTTCATTGTACTGTAGTTATTTGTTAATATTTCAAGCACCTATAGTCATTAAGACAAAATTAAAATTCAACCAAGAAAAAATAAATTAAAATAGGTTATGTGGAAGTACATGGATGGACCTTGGTTAAAATGGGTAGAGAATGGGTAGGACTACCATTAATCCCAGCGTGCCTTGCCTCTCTCAGCACCTATAAAATATTAGAATTCTAGGAACATGCCCAGTCTGCCAAGTGGAAACTTTAGCCCTGTTTGCACTGTTCCTAAATGACGAAACCTTGGTATAGTGCCCGTATCGTTGGCTTCATAATCCCTTGTCACCACACTACAAGGAACAAGCCTTCCACCATTCATGGATAAGAAGGTTCCGCGTTCGGTTTTGTCAGGGCCCATCAATAAAGTTTACAGACCACTGTGTTAATCCCCAATGTGCCGTCTGGGTTAAGAAAATAATCCCACTACTCTTCCTAGAGTACCTCTCATGTATAGTTTCCCCCCCTATGCTAAAGCCCCTACCGTAAAACAATACCTCAGAATTTAACCCCTTAATGACAAAGCCCATACAATGCTCAAAATGCATTGTTTTCAATGGGTTTAGGGGCCGCCCATTGTCCTTAAGGGGTTAACATCACTGCATGTTCTAGCTGAACCATTTTCCCTTTGGAAGCCTGAATTTCACCAGTATCCTCTTTAGTAGCAAGGTCTTGAAGTAGTGGAGAGGAAGGCAGGTTATTTGGCAAAACGTTATTCTGGTTGAACAATCTTGAACAAAACCAAGGACCAAGTAATATGTGAGGTGACATATCTTGGCTGGGTGCTTCCCTAGGCCCCAGTGGTGTATTGCCATTGCTTAGGTCTGACCCAACGAAGCATCCTAGTCACCTCCTTTCACTTCCTCGGCTGCCATCATCTATGATGAGCACCAGCATATTATGTTATTAATCAGTGCAGGAGTTTACAGATGCATAGGATAAGCATAAGGCTTTCTTGAACAAAACCAAGGACTAAGTAACAAACTCTCAGGGTTTGAGCCTCAGTTTAAATGGAGGGGCAAAATCTCAAGATCACATAGTGTGGATCTGACTTACATACATACATTAATACATACAGATCATACATTAATCTGATATCTAAAACTTCTAATTAGTCTTTCTACACGTATGATTGATATCACGGTTTGAACATATGTTACTCAAATAAGTGTATCTTTAAATAATGCAAGTCAAGAATTCCATGAGTACAGTTATTGGAGTCATCTGGCTATTTGCTATGTAGTATCGACATAATGTGCCATTAAAGGGTTAATAGTTAAAAAGTCTCAGGGTCTGCTTTTTATTTTCTATTCTTTTAAAGTTTCCAGGTATTGTGATATCCCGGCATGCTGTATTCTAAGGAAACACGCCATAGAGTAATTCACTATGGAGGCAATGTTGACTAGGCCCAGGGCTTTATAGTGGAGCAGTAGTGGGCCATGGAACCAGATCACTCAATAGGGCGATCTGCCACCGCCCTCATAGTCCTAGGCCAGAATATGCCACTGTTTAGAATAGAATATATCAAATCCCAAATTGACTGCCATTTATGTATAATGAATACATTTAGTAATCACTGGGACCTGCCTCGATGCAGTACAACAATCAAGGTTTGATAGCGAGCATACCAACGACTGCCACAAGGGGGCTCTTTCAACACACTGCAGTTTAAAAAAAAATTACATACTTGGTAGAACATAGTTTCATATTAGTTTGAGTCAATGAAACTTAATAGACCATTTAAATGAAAGTAAATTCGTATGATAATTAAAAGTGGCATTTATCATTATGTTTTTGCTAAATAAGGGGAAAAAAATTTACGCTACTGAAGATTTTCCATTCTATAAATCAGACTTTGAGGTCAGTTTTTATTTCTTTACAGCTTATTGTTTTCATGACTACAGTAAGATTAACTGAAAAAATACTCAAATTTAAATATTTAAACAATATTATTATTGATCTTGTATATAGAAGACATATGCAAATCCATGCAAAAAAATTAAAATGATTTCAGATTACACAACCAGGAATAATGTGGCTTTGCTTAAATTAAATATTTGAAAGATTGCTAATTACATTTGGCCAGTGTGGCAAGTAGAGCCAAACTGCCCAACAATAAAGCAGTCCAGAACACATTTGGCATAAACTCAATGTGCATTCAATATCAGAATGGATCCAGTCATCGTGTGACTGCTGCTTTAAATTCATGTTACTGTAGACACCTTGATGGCTGTATATTTAATCACAAGTAAATAGAAACCTTCAAGCAGTGCCCCAAACCATGAATTTAGCATAGCCCCTGGCTAGCAGTGGAAACAGTGACCTAAGGGCCCTGGTTCAAAATAGCTGGTTGCCTCTAACTTTTTTGCAATAAACACAAATATAAATAAATTAGATTAAACAACCAATAACAATGTAATTTATTTAAATTCTAAAATATTTTTATGAAATGTTTACAGTCATGACCTTGAAAACATAAAACATTCTACAGTCTTTTCAAAGACTTGGTGAGAATTTCAATGGAGGTGCACAGGAATCTCTAAATTTAGGCCAAAATAGCTGATTTTGAGATTTTCCCAATGCAGCTATTTTGGCCGCAGTTTTAAAATTCTCCTAAAATCCTCTTGGAATTCGTTCCCCAATCCATTACTCTTTTCCCCGTGTTTATTTACTAACTCCTTCCTTGATGTCTTCTCAAATATATTTTTTATTAACCCTTTCCTTTACATCTCATTCATCTTTTTTTTTATCCCTCCGTATTTACTTTTTCCTTGTTTGTTTTTTAAACTGAACTCTATTAAACTTTTTCTACACTTTTTTTATTCTGATCCTTTATGGCTCCCTTATAATTTTTTTTAATAAACTACTCCACCATTACATTTTTTTTAATAAACCCCCCAGCATTACATCTCCCTTGAGTCAATTTCCCACCCTGTCAACTTCCTTGCACCCAATCACTTCCCCCAGCCGTTTGTTAAATGTATTTGTTGCACCAGACTGTGTTTATCTCTAGTTGTGACCCAGTTAAGGATCAAATCCAATTTAATGACCAATATATGCAGAAATCCAGGTAATTCCAAAGGTGTTTGCATAGGTTTTCCTCCAACTGTACGATTGTAACCAGTTTGTATTGCTTGCATATTCTAGAACAGTTTATGTTTTTTTTGTTTATAAACTTACTTGTGGCCAATAAATCATAATATATACCACAGAAAGTGATATTCTATTTTTATGTCTATATGTCCTTTCTATACTGGATGCGTCTAGAGTTTCGTTTCTGTGTCATTGTGAAGCAGGAACCTATTTAATAAAATCAGTTTTTGTTTCATAGTTCTTATGTCTGTTGAAATACAATGTTTTAGAGGATCCCAGTGTATGTTTTTTATTATTATTAGCAATGATGCCCAGAGGCTAGTGAACATATAGTTTTACAATGGGTTAACAAAATGATAAAATGAAAAACAAATGTAACAGCACACTTCAAATGTATCAGAGACGGTTATTTAATTTGTTTTTGTAGCTCCTATGAATAATGCATTTATTTCTATTTTGCAACATGGTTTCCACAGTGACTCAAAAAACAGCATTAGGCTCTCCGGAAAATAAGTACATAAATAAAAATAAATAAATAAATAAATAAACGCATTTGCACAAGAGGAAATAAAAGTATGCTGTGTTTTTATGAAAATGAAAACTAATTTTCTTTACCTATGGTGTATTGCGTAAATCATGCTTGGTTTGGTATCTAAAGGTTACATGCTCATTATTAAAACATACACAACAGTCTCCTCTCCAACCATATTTAGACAGATGTTATTTGGATATGGGTAGGTAGTTTCAGGGGCCGATCGAGGTCAGGCCCTGGGGCAACACTGTTTCAAGATGCCCTCGCCATATATTACATGAAACACAGGTAGGGAGACTTTGATAGAGAGAGTGAGATAAAATGAGTAAGGATAAGTATTTTGTGATATCTGGTGACCGTCATAGGTAACTCTCAGTAACTGTATATTGGAAGTATATTGAAAGCTATGCTGCTTGGATCACTATAAATTCATAGTACTGTACCCCTGCTAGTGTCTGGGTCACTATATAATGGTGGGAGTTATGCTTACCACGGACTGTGTCTGGCTTACAATATAATTATGGTAGTTGTGGTGTACCACTGTCCGGCTCAGTGTATATTGGTAGGAGTTATACTGTTATGCTGTTCAAACACCAATGTCTGGCTCAATATACAATATAGTAATGGGATTTATGCTGTACCACATATGTCAGGCTCATTATGTGCTTACTCTCTCTATGAGCTGCACTGTATCATATCTATGTCTGCCTAACTGTATGCTATAACACCTGCACATGTATAATGGGGATTATAGTACACAACCTCTAAAGTGCCAAAGGTTAGCTTACTGTCCCATTGTTAATTTGCTTATCGTTGATTGTAGGTTTTGGGAGGCTTTGTAAGGATGACAGCAATAATAGACTACTTCACAGCATGATTTATTAAATATACTATATTTCAAACCAAAGTTATATTTTTTTTTACTTTTAAACTAAAGATATGTTAATTATCAAATGAAAATAAAAACCAGTATACGCTGTATGAGAAACATTGAGTTAGAAGCATGCATTTAACAAAGTAAAGGGGGATGTTTATTTCGATGGGAGAAATAGTAAAACACAACAGTAAAAGTGAGAGAGGTTAATACAGCGAGGGAATTTAAACAATATTAAGGTTTGAGTCTTTACATCAGAAAGATACAGCAGACTAGGTTGGGCCAAGTGGTTCTAATGCCAAATCCGGCTTCTATGTTGGCAATTAGATGAATTTGGTTTTTCTAAAGCCGTAAGGAGAACAGTTCCCTTTTAAGTACACCTGTAAGTCCTATATGAAAAAAGAATAAACAAATGTCAATGGGCCCAGGCAAAACTGATGTTCTAAAGTAAAAGGTACAAGATCATGTCTCACTATATAGCCTATAAAGCCTGAGGGTGAATGATTATCTGAGCTGCACGAAGGTGCTGGATTGCCAGTCTGGTTTGATTCTTTCTGAAAGCCACTCTTGCATGCAACTTAGATGGAATGCTAAAGCCAGAGGGTTTCATAGCTGTAGCAGAGGAGAGAAAAAAAAGGGGAAAGAAGAACAAGAGCCACGATAAGCGAGAGAAGAGGGTATGTTTTATAATAGATGAAAAAGCTGGCTGAAGAAAGGGGATAAGAAAGTGCAGGTACGCACAGTATGGTAATACCCTTATCGCTTGATTTTCTACTTGTTTCCCTCAAATCCAATTATTGATAAATAAAATAGAAAGTAAAGCAATATGAAACACTATGGCAGTTATTTTTTCAAAATATCATTTTGCTCTAATCTCGAAATATTATGTAAAAATATATTCTGTTAGCACATTAAACATTCAAATGCTAGCATGGACTAAAATATTCAGGCGAATTTGTTACAAACCAGATACAGCCCCATATATATATA
>VKOC01000003.1:4114128-4131932 GCA_009364415.1 Spea multiplicata | reverse complement strand
GATATGCATTATTCCCCCAGTATGCCACTCTGCCCCAGATATGCCTTATACCCCCAGCTTTGCCCCTCTGACCCCAGATATACCCCCTATATGCCATAGTGCCCTCTGATATGCCTTATACCCCAAAAAAAGTTCCCCAAGACTTACCTCCCATACCCCAGACTCCTTGGTGTCTAGCATGGGCAGCTGGTGAACGTCCGGGCGAAGTGCGCAGACAACCTCTGCTGGTGGCCGGCACCTTCGCTGGAGCTTCTATGACTGAGCACCAGAAGGTCATGCGACGCCTGTGCTCCATCATAGAAGCCCCAGCGGAACTGCCGGTAGTAGCAGAGGATGTCTGCACGCATCGCACAGACGCCCACCGGCTGCCAGAGAGGAAGAACCAGGTCCCCTGCAGCGCTGCGGCGGATCCTCCACTCTGGCAGCCGTTGAACGTTGCACAATGCGCACAGACAACCTCCGCTGTGCTAGCTGATACTTCCGCCGGGGCTTCTATGGTGGCGCACCGGAAGGTCACGTCACGCTGGTGCTCCATCATAGAAGCTCCGGCGGAAGCGGAGGACAGTACCGGAGGATGTCTGCGCGCATCGCACAGAAGCCCACCGGCTGTCAGAGAGGAGGTTTCCGAGTCCCCTGCAGCGCTGCGCAGCATCAGGATCTTATTATAACATATATCTTATAATGTTGTTATATTCTTCAGAGCATTTGCTCTGGAAAAAACTAGGGATGCACCGAAATGAAAATTCTGGACCGAAACCGAAAATTCAGGATTCACTTGGCCTAAACAGAACTGAAAATGACCCCCCTCTTTAACCCCCCCCCAAAAAAACACACTTTAATTAAAAGTAACAAAAAAATGGGACAAAAAATGTAATTAACAATATTAATATATATATATGATGTCTAACAGCAGTCACACTCCTATCATGCCCGCAGCGCCAGTAAGGACACATATAGAACCTGGGAATAATAGGAGTGTGATTACAGACTCCCCATGCCATGCCAGCCACTTCACAATAATAATTCATTCATTTACAGATACTCGGTTCAACCCCTTAATCACACATACTTGCTCATACACCCTCCCCCATCCCCTTACCTGAACTGCAGATCTCTCGCTCGCAGACTACTGCAGGGGCCCTGCTGCTTCCCTTTCGAACAACTTCTCTGCCCCAGCCTCAGAGGAAGAAGGAACGGAGCAGAGTCACGTAATGTGAATTCACGTGAATCCGCTGGGTTCCTGCTTTTCCTGGGCACACTGTGTAACCAACGCGCAGGTAAGCAGCCCAGCCCCTGTGGACGGTTATTTTCGGCATTTTGCCGATAATGCCCTTTTCGCCCGATGTAGTTCGGCCATCAATATATCGGTGCATCCCTAGAAAAAAACCTCATCTTATAATCGATAAAATCGATTCAACTAATCGATAATGAAATTCGTTGGCAACCATTTTCATTATCGTTTATTATTGATTTTATCGATTAGTTGTTGCAGCCCTACTACACTGCCTTATTCAATCTTCAAAGTTGCCAGGTAATAGTGTTTCTTAGCGTAAAAAAAAATAATTAAAAACTTACCTTTGGAGTTTTAAGCACAAAACGTGGCTTTTGCTCTTTTGCTTCTTGGTATGAAAAATTTCCGTTCTTAAAAACATAATAGTAATTGTTATATGGTTGTATATATACACAATAGAACATCACATGCATTTCCTAAAGAGTAAGCATTTTTTAAATTCTGTACAAAACGTTTGTAGGTTATTTATAATTTTGTTATATTGGCTATAAAGGACCTAACAAATTTCCTGGAAAATATACACGCTTCGATCTACAGAAAACAGAAATATGATTGTAATAAATGCCCAGTAGAACCCTGCGCATGCATTAGTATTGAAGCCTCCTAAACCGACTATGGTGTTATTGCATGCAAGTGTTGGGGGGCTTAGACACAGACTTTAGTGTATTCTCCGCATACAAGCACTGGGTATGGGGAGTAGCAGGGGTCTCATATTCAAAGGTTTGGGGTCACTTAGAAATGTTCTTGTTTTTGAAAGAAAAATCACATTTTGTCCATAAAAATAACATCAAACTGATCAGAATCCAGCGCAGACGTTGGTAATGTCGGAAATTACTATTGTCGCTGGAAACAGCAGATTTATAACGGAATATCTTCATAGACGTACAGAGGGCCTTTATCACTCCCATCACTCCTGTGTTCCAATGGCACGTTGTGTTCGCTAAATGTTCCAATGTTCGTTGTGTTAAATTAAAAAAGCTACAATTTTGCAATTTTATTACAGCTAGAAATGGCCCCAAACTTTTGAATTTTGTATTTCAGTATTACTTATGGTTTGTTTGTTTTTTTATAAGTAGTGTTATAAGTCAACTTTAGGCAAATAAATTTACTTTTTTCCTCTTCTGTGCCACAAGACAAACCTTTCGGAATATTTTTTCCATATAAAATAATGAAGTAAACGTTAATATGCATACCAGGGCACTGGTATCGTATTGACCTTCCACTTTTATTTGTTGCATTGCTGTTTTAACAGGAAGAATTAACGTGCGCTTAACACAACATAAATACGTAAATATACCTTATTATTTTGGTAACTGGACATGGGGCGGACGCCAGTGCCAAATAATGTCATTCTTTGGCCAACTAATAGCGTCCAACATGACGATGAAAGACATCTTAGCTTCCTCATGGCTTTCTGTGGTGATCCACGTGGCCATCCACGTTCTCAGGAAGATGCTCACTTTTTACTTCATATCATGATGTCATACTGTCACATTAGGTATCGTAGGGAATCGCCGTCCATCTAGTTCATGGCTTGCAACAAAGATCAATACCAGCAGAGAAGTTCCACCAGACTGAATGCTACAAAGTTGTACGGAGATGATATATAACAATTACATTTTTTTCTTAAATAGTGGTGAACATGGTATTAGCAGACAAATATTCTTAAAAAAACAATAGTGGATTTAGATGCAAAAGTTCGGCTCAATCTGATGCCAACACTACATGATATATTTAATACATATAAACGAAAATACAAAGATATATATAAAGGAAATATGTTGAAGTGTGTATATAACACACGTACGTTATTATTTGCCAATATTTTTACATTTGACATCAGAGCCCCTGCCGTGATGTCCACATGCACTTGTTTTTGCCCAAAAGAGGAATAAGCATGCGCAGATGGATGGCATATACTGGTAGCTCAGACAGCGCTGGTAGAATGCACTTTTACAATATCATTAATAAAAATATATGTATATATTTAGATATGTAGATGGATGGATGATGCTGGGTACACTTCGCCTTAATCAAAGACCCTGTGTACTGGGCATTGGTGTTAAACACGTTTAAAAACACACATAACTCACCATACCCCATGCAGCACTACTGTCACCTCTAAGCTCCACTAGGGCATGTCTGGTACCCTCATGACACTCTATGGTAACTGTCTGTCGCGCACTCGTTCTCACCCCGCCCACACTTGCCCTCATCGTTCTAAGACAGTTTATTACAATAAATCAAAACTAGAACGTGGCGGCACACTACACACTTACCAGCCATGTTAGCAAAAGCCATAGTTTAATATGAGGCGACGCCTATCACAACTGCTGTTAATATCTGCCGCAGCACAAAGCATGCCCAAATAAAAAATGGCCGCTCCGCGTCTGTGACAGGCGAGACTTTTGATTCTGGGCTGAGTTCGCTGTGTGTATGGGCGGAAGCGGGGAGGCTACGGTGGGAGGAGCGAGAAAGGGGTATCTATGGATACACAGGAGTATAGTGTCTTCCGCATTACGTTATTTAGCGCGACGGGCAATTTTAACCAGCAAAATGGCGTCTGGGAGCGGGGTAAGTCTTTGTAATGTGGCTTAATGGAACTTGTAACTCTGCAGTTATTTAGAGGCTGAATAATTTTACATTTCGAGATTTTATTTTTTCCTGATGCAAAAAACGATATATATATCTATCACACACACTTAGTGCAGTATTAAGGTGGTTGCTTTGTAAACAAGGTTAGTAAAGGCCCAGCATTGGTTGTCAATAATATTATTATTTTACATTAAGCGCTAACGTTCTGCGGTGCTGTACAATTTCCATATGGGATCGTAGGCAAATACATGATGCAGATACAACAGGGGTTGACTCTAGCCATATGGTCCTTTCATTCAAAGTTTCTGGCGAGAACGGTGGGCTTCTGAGGGCTGTGAGCTTACAATCTAAAAATAATCAATGTTACAACCCCCCCCCCCCCACAAGGCTGCGCAATGACTATTGTTTTATATGCTGCTGTCATATTCCATAGCGCTGTACTATAAAACTTAAAGCTGTTCGTACATACAATTCATACATACACTAAATAAACCTATATATTTATAGATTTCAATGAAATATATATATTTTTTTTATATTATATCTAATATTTATTGGCGACTCGCCTTATGTGGCTACCGTTTGCCCGGCTGACTTTATGTCCCGTTCTTAAGGTTTCCAAGAATATTTATCGCTGTTAATTAAGACATTCTTTCTTTTTGCGGAGTTGTTGGTTTAGACGGCCGCTGTAAGGGAACAGAAGAAAGGCCGGGATAAATTGATCAGACCTTGCTTCTCCTTTGGCCACTATTCTTGGCTTATTAAATTATTTATTTAATTGTTTTATATAGCGCCGTCATATTCCGCAGGGCTGTTCAATATCGCAACAATTCTACTTGTTGACCAAGAAACCCGTTGCCGGTAGTTTTACAAAATTAGTCAAAAGCTGTCAGTCAGATGGTTTAGAATATACCGTATTGGCCCGATTACACTTTTCCCCCATAATTTAAATCTTTAAAGTGGGGGTGCGGCCTATAATTGCGGTTTAGCATTTTCATCTTCTCCAGGGTATCTGGAAGACCGGATCAGAAGACTGCAGAGCGTTTTCGGTAGCGCGGTCCGGCGAAAATGCGGTTCCCCGGCAACGGGAGCAAAAACTTCAGTTCCGCCCTGATTCTTGATTCTCAGAGTTGATGTAGATGAGGCAGACTGGTGCAGGAAGCGGAGGTCACGTCTGCCGCATCTACATCAACGTGCAAAAATAAAGTTTAGGTAAGGAGGGTGAGAGCCTCCTACCATACATTTAAATGTAAAAAAAAATATTTTTTTCTTTAAAATAGCACCAAACTATAAGGGTGCGTCCTATAATCGAGCCAATACGGTAATTTCTACTTTTATTAAGCAAACATGATTCCATACGGAAACTGTTTCGCTATATAAGAGCAAAAGAAAAAACACTCGATTGGCCTTTGCTTTCTCCTATAATGCCATCTGAGGAAAGGGACCTCGATAGTCTCGGTTTATTTTGTTGACTGTACATCAGTGCATCGGTTCTTGGCACCATTGGCATGAAATCTAAGTGATCCGATCTTAGATGTAATACAGCTGAGATACTCCCTGGATAACTGTTGCCTCTATATGTTTCAAAATGTAATAAAGTATATTTGACAGACATAAGCTGTCTTTTGTCTGTGTTTTCAATGAATGCTTACAATGTATAGAAAGTTGTTTAGGGGGACAATTAGGTCTGCTATATATTTGGCATCCTGTAGCCAAGCCCCCTTTTAGTTACTCGCAATTCTGTTAATTTAACTAAAAGACATGATACATGATATGCACTGTATTTTACTGTATTTATATGAAAGTCAGAAAAATGTCAATGATTTGAGGTCACCCATATCTTAACATTTTTGATTTATATATATATATATATATACATGTGTATATATATATATATATATATAACCTCCCTCAGAAGTTTGACTTGCATAATCCATAGTTTAATTCGTGAGATTCTGTTGCCCTTTGATTTTTGCATTGTACAGGACCTGCTCAGCCTTTTGCTGGAGCAAGTCAAAAAACTCTCACTTTAGTGAATAAACCCCTTTTATACTTTGTTAAATGTTATCCATTTTGCAGGGATTTATCGTTGTTACGTTAATCAATGAATTAATGTTCATTCCGTAGGTAGATTGGGAGGTTGTAAATGACTGCCTTTTTCAGTAGTGTCTTTCTCCCACCATATCATTTGGCAGATTGAAATCCAAGTTTTTCCATCTGAGAGTTTGGTGCTTTGTAGGGAAGTTTTTGTCTGGTGTGATGTGTCTACTCGGGGTTTAAGAGATGAAAGGGTTTATGGGCAGGCACACAAAAACAAAATATTTTGTGTTCTTAAAAATGAAGGCACTACAGACCTACTGCATTTTATTTCTTGGAGGTTTGCCACCACCATTCTTTTAAGAGTTTTAATAGCAAATGCACAGTTGCTGTGAAAACTTTTAACATGATGCTAAACATTAATTGAATGCTCTAAAATGTTAAGCAAAGTACCCTTAGCCAGCCTGTTTTTTTATTTTTTTATTTATTCTTCCCTCTTAAGGTTTAATCGCATAAAAATAACACATATAGTTTAATTTCTATGGCAGCAACTGACCAGGGCCTTGTTTTGTGTCGCATGACAAACAAAGAATATGATCAGGGGGTGTTGCTGCATCAAGCAACATCCGACAGCAACAGCAGTGATCTTACACAACAGCACTTTTTTACTGCCTGTATTTTATTTTTTAATAGAATTTAATTAAATTGATACATTTTGTAGTTAAAAAAAATGTCATGTCCACGTTTGTTTTTTTAACTGGCTATTTTGGCATCTTGTCACCCTGAGCCTACTTCCTATTTGGGACGTATTTAAAGTCGGCCAATTCAGTTTGCCATCAAACCATATATTTTAAAAAAATAGACATCCCTGCGTTTTTAAAATACTAGCCTTTGTCATATTTAGCAATTGTGTGCAATTAAATTACTGCAACAAACTTTGATAAAGCCTGGTGGTAGAATTAGTAGATGGGAAGCGTTAAAATACCCTGGCATGTCTAGTTTTCAAAAATATGGGGTTTTATGGGGTTTAATTGAATTGGCCTGCTTCAAAAATGTCCCAAATGGGACATGGGAGCAGAATGACCAGATGTAAAAAAACAAATGGTTTTGTAATCACTGTATACTACTTATTGACCTATAACTTGCAAAAAGCATTGGATATTTTTAAACTCATGATACATTTAAGAATGCTTTTGGCAGGTTTTTTCATAGGCTTTTTAAGATGAGTAAATAACTTTATTTCTTTCTATTTTTCACAGTGTATTTAGTTTATTTATAGTAAGTTAGATGATATGATCAAAAGAAAGCCCTTCTTGTCTTGGAAAAAGTAATATATAATTTGAGCGGGTTCAGTAAATAAGAAAATTTCTGCAAAATACAAATACAGCAGAAATGTCAAAACCGTGGTCCCAAATGGTGCTTTAAGGGTTTGATGTTACTACCTCTTCTTGGGGTCATTTTGGCTTCAATCTGACCCCTCAACGCATTTATTCACCCTAGTATTATTCTGTGAGCTACATAGTAATTCTATGGCTGTCAGGTGGCCTAGTATTGTGGATTGTGGATCCGTGTCTGCACGTAATACTTTTATTTAGTAAATTATCCTTTAAGCTCTGTATAGAGCTGGCTGCTGGAGCCCGATGCAGGTGAAGCCCGGCAAACTTAGGGTCTCCCTCAAGGGCCCAATTTTGGTGCTTAATAAAGCCCTACATACTGCATGGTGCAAAAGCTTTAGGAGATGTGAAAAGATCACGTAAAAGAATGTTTTCAAAATAGAAAAGTTAATAGTTTTTTATAATAGTAGGTTTTATTGTTTCACAAAATGCAAAGTGAGTGAACAGAAGAAAAATCTCAATCAAATCTAGATTTGGTGTGACCACCCATTGCCCTCAAATTTTTTTTCAAGTGTACCTAGAAAAAAATCAAACTATTTTGAAAGATTTTTTACTTTACAGCATCTTTTTCCGCTTCCCTAAAACTTATAGAAACTTGTATATGTAGGGCTTATTAACAACTATTGGGCCCTTGAGGGAGACCCTAAGTCTCCAGGGCTTCATAAACCGTAGACACAAGGTCACCGTCATGACTAGGATTCAACCTGCTCTATATGCCTGCACTGGGCTTCATTATTTAGTGGTGTGATATCTGTTTTGGGGTAGTTAGGAGGGACTTTAGACTAATGGCTGTCACTCGTTGAATGTTTTTAAACTCGTTTTGCCGTTTATTTTTCCTAACCTGTCATTGTTTTTGCTTTTATAGGCAAAGAATACAGACTTCCGAAAGAAGTGGGACAAAGATGAATATGAGAAACTTGCCCAAAAGCGCATCACAGAAGAACGAGAAAAGAAAGATGGTTTGTAGCAATTTATTAGATTCTGAAACTTTGAGCCAATGGCTTTCCCTGACAAGATACTAATTTCCACATGCAGCCATTTGATTGAGGCCAAATATATTTATTACAATACCTTTTCTCACATTTTGCAACCCCTGCTATACAGTATGTATATGTGTGTGTGTATAATATTATAGTATATATATATATTATATATATATATATACGTCTGTGGTGTGTATATATAGAATACGTATTTAAGTCGTATCACTGGTTACTAAAACACTTCTGAATGTAAAAAAAATACTTTTCTTGATATTTTTTTTTTTGCATTAAACAGATTTATGACCACATATTTAAATATGACACTACATTTTTTTTTATTTTTAATATAGATCTAATTACGATACTCCATAGGCCCAATGTTATTGTTTCTTGACATCTGTGCAATAATCGTGGAAAGAGTGATTTGAATAAAAGAGATTAAGGGATGTAGTTTCGTTTTTTTTCCCCTCCGTCTCTGGAATATATGTTAAGAAAAAAGCTTCATAGAAAAATAACCAATATGGCATTTTCTTTTTGTCTAGGCAAACCTTTACAGCCCCCTGTTAAGCGAGAGCTTCTCAGACACAGGGACTACAAGGTGGACTTGGAATCCAAGCTGGGAAAAACTATTGTCATCACCAAGACCACCCCGCAGTCGGAGATGGGAGGGTGAGAGCTTTGAACATCTCGGACGTGAATGCTGTCTGTTAGGTTGCGTGTTTACTGTTGACATGATGCACAGCTTGGGGCTATGCGTAAGAAATAAATAAATAAAAAAATTGTAAAGTGGAGCCACCATAGCGGTGAATGTAATGGTCCAGTTAACTGGAATATATTCTGTTATTAATACTTTTTTAAAACTTGCCCAAAAATCACTTTGTTATGCATAACCCCATATGTGCCTTATGTTAAGATGACACTAAAAGAGAATTTGTCATTCTTCCATGATTGTTTCAGATATTGAGCACTCAAACAAGTTTAAATGGTTTTTGCTGGCGTTGTATGGATAATCCACAAGTACAAGTCCATGTCTCGCATTGTAAAGTGCAAATACCCTGAGTGGATCTTGTCACAAACTCACTGCTTAATGGCACAAGGTATTTTTATACCTTTATGAAGTGGAAGTCCGCTGAAGACTTGATTGGTTTTATATAGAAATCAAATATTGTGCTCTGTAAAAAGTCCCCGGCTTCTTTTTCAAGGTTCACTGCATCCCTCAGATGCGCTTTAATTCATGCTCCGGTTTCGTGTAACCCTTTTTTACGTGTAATTGTATCAAGGGATTTTATCAGTACTTTAAGCTGCCCTTTTACCGATTCAGAAGGCCTTGAAAACATTTTTATTTCTTGTGTAATTCTTGATAAGGTAAATGTGCTTGGGTGGTTCACACAGCAACACACAGGGGCTGTTTAACCTAATTTGTTAATAAATGAAGCATTAGAAGGAACATTGCTTATACAGTTGAATGCATTACATATTTTACGTTTATTGGTGTTATAACAGTATGACCGTGTACAATAACAATAATATTAGCACTGCCAGTAACACACAGACATTCTGGTACAGAAGGAGAACAGGGCCCAGATTTTGTGAGCATATAATTGGTCAGTAAGAGGGGCTACTTGGGTGAAGATGATTTAATTGTAGCAAGTTGATCTCTCCATGCTTGTGGACACTCGGTGTCCCCCACAAATTTCCTACCACAGAGGAACACCACACTAAACAGGCTTCTGCTGTCCAACCTGCCTGCCCAGAGAGTTGCCATATCCCACCACTTTGCCCTCTCTCTCCCCTTTTCTCTCCCCTTTCTCTCTCCCCTTTTCTCTCTCCCCTTTTCTCTCCCCCTTTTCTCTCTCCCTTTTCTCTCTCCCCTTTCTCTCTCCCTTTTCTCTCTCCCCTTTTCTCTCTCCCCTTTTCTCTCTGCCCTTTTCTCTCTCCCCTTTTCTCTCTACGCCCTTTTCTCTCTCCCCTTTTCTCTCCCCCCATGCCCTGGATTTCTGGATTCTGTTATTGCCCCTGCCTGATACGTAGGTAAAACATCCCTCGTAATCATTTCCCTAGGCAACTAGTTATGGGCGTATACTGATAGCACTCAGATCCAGATAAGATCTGACCAGCAGGTTGGCTCCCCAGACTTTTACCCCCCTAGATATAACATATATTCCACAAATACCAAAAAGCAGCCCAAGTGTTTAAATAGCGTTTACATCTTGGCTCCCTAATCCTTTGCCTTGGATTAAATCAATTTTGCGCTGTTTTACTAAATCATTTCTCTGCGAGACCCATTAATCTGAAGCTGAACGCGCTGCGGGAAGCATTGTCTGCAAAGGTCATTGTTTTAAGCGGAAGGCTAATATTCTGTAGGCCTGCCACTGGTTTGCCTGCGTGCGTAGTAAGTGCTGCAAATTTAAATCTCAAAAATTTAAATCTCCCTACAGTTTTAATGAACCCTGAAAGGAAGATAAAACATGATTATCTAGAAATACCATACTGTACTAAGCCTCAAGATTAGAAGTTAAATAAACGAATACAGGGCTTAACTTGTCAGAATAACCACGCATCCGTGTGCGACCACCTTCAGGTTTCCTAATGCTTGGACTATTTATTTTTCTCTTGCTATAAAGGAAGACCTTGTACACTTTTAGTGAAGGTTGGTGACACAGAACTAATAAAACTGTATTGATCGATTTTAGAAAGTAAGCTTGGTCAAATATCAAACAAAGGGCAAGTACCAGGAATGGACAGGCTATTGGCAAGTTTTTAGGGCCTTATCAAAGGTACAAAGCGAAGAAATAAGTTGTTTTCTATGGTCGATTTGATGGGAATCAAGCATTAATATCAGGTAGACAGACATTTTTATCAAACAGGACTACTTTTGTATACACTGAATAGCTTGGTGGGTTTCATGGAACAGATGTGCATCAATAAACGCATCAAACTTACCCATGGAATACAAAATCTATATATTTCTAATCTGCTAAAATCCTTTTTTTCTCCCTTTTCCGTACAGATATTATTGTAATGTGTGCGACTGCGTTGTGAAAGATTCAATTAACTTCCTGGACCATATCAATGGCAAAAAACGTAAGTTTTGTTTTTTTTTCACGATTATCCTATAAGAATATACTCCAGTACTGTTTTTTTGAAGGGAGAATGATAAGCTAGAGGTGCTTTGTCTTAAATATGTCCCCTTGAAGGATTATGCCGTTTTTAACCTCTTTTTAATATGCTTTTGAGCTAATGACCCATTGGCTCAAATATATAACTCTGTGTATATATATAATTTTTTTTTATTTTCTTAACATATTGCCTGTCTGGTGTTTCAGGAAAACGAACGCTCCTCTCCATATTTAAACAAAATGACTATTGCTCTCTATTTTTTCTTAGACTGCAGTGCATTTTTTTGTTCCATACAAATCTGTGCATTAAGTATACTTCTTGTACATGGGCTGTAACGCTCCCGTTGGAGGTCGAGCTGTCAATGATACGTTTGCTACCAAAACTGATGGAAGTCACGCTTTCTAACTCTGATAGCTTGCGTAAAGAACGATTGATTCCAATATGCATTACAAATGGGGTCTATACGGTCCCTTTAAAGATACAGGGAGAATGGGCTACACAGTATCTTTGTACACCCCCTATGTGAAGCTAATGGAAAATGTTTGATGGCTGATAAATAATGACATCAATGATCAGTGACCTATTCCTTGAAGATAGTAAAGGTGGAGGCATGTTGCTAAAATATGGTGATATTCTCTCTCCGGTGCCCTTAATATACATTATTCATGAGACCAGCTATCTGGTTAGTCCCGTAATCCCCGAATTTTCAGGTTGCCAAGCAACTCCATGTACAAGTGTGCAATGTTAATCTATTCCGCCACCACTTGTAGAACATATATGTGCACCTTTGAATAAGACTTAAGTACTTAATGTGTTCGTCTGGTAACCAGACACCAGCATGAATATACATGGGAGTCGTGTTACCCAACATCACGGGTAGTATTGGCTTTTTGAAAGAATAAAAAATGGAGCAAAAAAAAAAAAAAAAGCGGCAGCCGTATGTCTTTATGAAATACAATTTTCCATACGGCATGAAAATCAAAGCACGTCTAACAATTGTATTGTTTCCTCTCATGGAATTCCATTATAACATATATTATTTGAGGCATTGTCGTAATAATTTTTATGCGTACTCTGGTGTTTGCTATTCTCTGACAGTAATTTCTGTACCAGAACTCAATTACATTGAAACTGTCATCAGCGCTTTTATAGTCGCATCGATGTTTTAAGAGACTTCTTCAATGGAGCCAATCATGAATTAGATTGATGGCTCTCCGCACTTTTTGAGTGTCCGAAAAGTTTGTAGGCCACGGTGTGGTGGTTTGAAACCTTTATACCATTTGATGATGAATGTAATTAGTGTTATTCTAAAAAAAAAAAAAAAAAAAAAAAAATTAAAAATAACGTCACCAAACCTAAGAAACACAAGTGTATAAAATTAGCCGGCTGATATTAATATTCAGTATTATATTGAATTCCTGTGGTCTGGATTCCGCTAATTAAGATATGCAATTGTTCACTGGTGACATTCTTGCTCGAAAATGGACATTTTGACATTTCACTTTGAAGGCAATGCGTTATAACAAATGCGCTGCTCTTTATCACTCGAAGCAGGCATTGGGTGCTCTCTGTAATCAATGTAGTGTTATTTCAGGATGGTCTTTCTCTGTAGTGGCCTCTAGTCGATGTGTCAGACTTTTCAATTATTTTAACCGCTTTTCCACACTATATCTTGAAATTGCAAGAATTAAAGAACTGGTTCATCCTAGACGCAATATCTACAAACACGCACTATATAAAATATATTGTAATTTGAGCTTTATATACACAATTGTTCATCGCATCAATGTATAGTTGAGATGAAGATTTCTTTACTGCTCAGAGCCGGTATATGACATCATATGCCAGGCGGAAATGAACTACGCAGGCTGTGCAGACGTTCCTTAATAATGTTAGAGTGCCGCTTGGGAAGACTGGCGATCTTTCCCTTTAACCGCCGAACAGTCTCGCTGTAGTGAGCCTCATCGTCCAAGAGGTAGATTGACTCCCTGTTAATGCAGCAGAGGGACTACTGCCTCCCTAGGCCCACAAATGCTGCTGACTATACGTTGTTTTGGCCCTTCTTATGTCATAATCCATATATATGACTGGTATTCTACGTTAACCCATGAAATGCTGTCTGATTTACTGTGGTGGAATTTGCTAGTAGAGTTTGCCAGCATTGCTGCGTTAAGCTTTCCCCGTAGTTTACATGGGTGAATTAATTCTGGCATGTAAATAAAATAGCGGTGATTAAATTTCGTCTCGCTGCATAAAGACAAGATGCGTCTAATTGACTTCTAATTAGTATATCTAAAGATGCCCACTTGACTGTTTCTCCAATCCTTCCACCACTTGTGGCTTATCTGGGGGGGGCGGGTGTAGTCATTTTTAATAGGAAACTGCTAACAGAATATTGTTGTATGTGAGTTGACTTGAAGGGGGACTAGCTTTACCTCAGAGATTTCTGAGGGAACAACAAGCCTTCTGGCTTGTCTGGTGTCTGTAGATGAGTGTTTAATAATGCTTCTACTACCCCTATATTATAATATATACACATACATACATAATAATATATTATGTAATAAATGTAATTTTTTTACATTTTTTTCTTATATATTCTTAAATATTTTTTCTTGAAAAAATGTTTAATGCAATATCTGACGGCATATTTTAATACATAAAATACAACGGTTAAGTAGAGTCAATCTTGTTCTCTGTCTAATTCTAAATGCTAGAGATGAACAGAATACCTTTCAGCGTAACAATAGAATACTGTGGTGATTTAAGGACAGCCTCGGGATTTAAAGATGGCTGAAGACTTTAACTATATTGATATTGCAATCATTCTTGCGTTTCAGATCAAAGGAACTTGGGAATGTCCATGAGGGTGGAACGTTCGACACTGGATCAGGTTAAAAAGCGATTCGAAGTAAATAAGAAGAAGATGGAAGAAAAACAAAAAGATTACGATTTTGAAGAGAGAATGAAGGAGCTTCGGGAAGAGGTATTGACGTTTTGCGAGATCAATCAAATGGATAGAGATGCGCCTTGTAGAGCTGGTGTAGGATTTAACAGTGTATTGCATGGCTGGTGGTCTTATTAGACCATCAATTTCATGGTGCTGCTGTTTTTTCTTGACACCTTATTAAGAATACTTATCGGTAAAACGTTCGCTTGTACTTTACCTCACATTAGAAGTAACAAATGGTAGGAAGCAGTTCTCTTTTATTAAACTATTGCTTCTGTTCTCTGGTGTTGATTAGTGAGCCTTTACTCTCCTGTTATGTAGATTCAAAGTCTGAAATGTTTTCGTTTAAAAAGGAAGTGTATTTTTTTAAAATTTTTTTTAAAAAAAGTATATAAATGGAGCATTTAGGAGATAAATATTTTCTGTGCAACTACCTCTGAGATAACGGACAGTCTGTAGTTTCTGCTGCCGGTGATAAAATGAAGAGCCAGAGTTCCAATTGCCCTTTCCGCTTCCATAATGGATTATCCAATATGGTTCTGTCTGTCGGGGGCTACATGTACCTATCCAGTACAAGACCCCCAGCAGTCCATGAACTATAGCTGGAAGAATAACTAGAACATGTCGGTGAGTGTAGAATAGCATAGCTATTTTTTATTATTTTATTTATTTATTTTTGAAGAAAGGAAAAAAAACAAAAACATAACACCCGCTCTTTGAGAACTCCTGGCCTTTTTGTAACTAAGTGTTCCTTATGTTGACCGATCAGCATTACGATCTTTGTCTACGCCTTTGTGTTTCATTGTAGTATGAGTGAGTTACCTCTGTATGCTTTTTGTATTGATTATTTTTAGGAAGAAAAAGCACGTGCATATAAAAAAGAGAAGCAACGGGAAAAGAAACGGAAAGCAGAAGAAGATCTGGGTTTCGAGGAAGACGATGAAATGGCTGCTGTTATGGGTTTCTCAGGCTTTGGCTCCTCCAAAAAGGGTCACTGATGTAACTTTTAACGCATCGTTCTTATTTTTCTAGAGAAATGTGTCTTTTTATATGGAAGCAGAGCTCCTTTTTTTTTTAATTGTGCAGTATTCTTCACGCAGCAGAGTGTTATAGGCATCTGCACAGAGCTCCATCAAACACTCTTAATGACCAGTACTGTGATAAAAAAAAAATAAGTTTTGTTTTTTTTAAACCTGACGACCACATCCAATGATGAGATAATCAACAAAACCGTGGCTCTTGGTTGACATAATAAATCCTGCAAAGTTCTAAATTTGATCTGCCAGAATATAAAGAATTAGAAGCCCTCGGGATTCGGGAAGCAATCCAAATTATGGTATATTTGAGCCATTGCAGAAGAAATAATTTCAACCTCTAGAGGGGGCTGTTCTGTCACCCATTAAAGCTTTGTTTCATATAAAAAGACGGTTTCGTTGGTTATATGAGTGGCGACAGAATTCTAATCGCACGGTTTTTGGGTTTGTACTGAACTTAAGGACGGGTTGTGATCCTTTTTAACTGCTTGCGTGGATTTCAGCTCTTGAGAATGGCGCGTTCCTCAATTCCAGCTGACTGTTTCGTCCAGGACGCAAAATTGGACCTTCACTGGGATTTGTTTTTGTTGCCCACTTCGGACTACTCGGCGACATTTATAGGACTGCCTACCTGGACACTGTTTTCTTGTAACCTGTATAAATAAATCAGATTTGTTTCTTTTATTCGGGGAGTTTAAATTGAAATGAAAGGCAAAAACAACCTTAAATTAGTTGGAAATGACCCGTGTCTTCCGCATCCGTGCCCCCACAAACACACTTTAAAATAAATTCATTGCCGCTGTCACGCCTGCTGATTTTCATTATTGCCATCCATTGTGAGGAGTCTGGAAGCGAGCACTTTTTTATGAGAAACAATTTTCCCTTCCCCCTGCCATGTAAATCTTCAGGCCGGGCCATAATATTTGTCAATGTTTGCTTCAATGGCCCTGTGCTGGGTACATTTTGTGTTAATAAACATTTAATAAAATCCGCTCCCAACTCTTTTGGTAATGAGCTATGATAGCAATTCGCCTATGACATAAGACAATAATTCTCTCTCTTCTGCAGCGTAGGTCAGGGCACCTAGGCGGAAAATTAAAAAGAGGATTTTTCTTCTCCTGTGCGAATGTTTATGATTCTTCCAAAGTTTGCAACGCATTAGCAGATGTTTTAAATTATCCAAGTTAGTAGTAGTTATAAATAGGTTCATATCTATTCACCTGTATTAATTATATATATATGTGTGTGTGTGTATGTATTGTGACAGTGTAAA
Organism: Spea multiplicata; assembly: GCA_009364415.1. Classification (NCBI taxonomy): domain Eukaryota; kingdom Metazoa; phylum Chordata; class Amphibia; order Anura; family Pelobatidae; genus Spea; species Spea multiplicata. Next base: position 4,115,255 of record VKOC01000003.1, on the reverse strand, counting down.
CCCCAGGGAGATGCTTAGTGTGGTATTTGGGTACAGCTGCTATCTAGATCATACATATGGGTCCCTGGGGTGGAGCAATTGGAGAGCAGAGTGGGCCAATGCTCCATTCCCCCATTCTGTGGAAAATCCATGCCGGGTTTTCCAGGAGGCAAGAAATCTGCAGGATCCGCTCCGGGATTTCTAGGAGGCCGGCATCAGGCACAGGTGCTGGGCATTAAAAACCCCTGGAGCCTGATACTCAGGGAGACTGTTGGGGGAAGAGGAAGTTCCCTGTGCTCCCAGGGCAAGGAGAGGCCCTGAACAAGACCATCCCTGAGCCAAGTGAGGCAATACCTGCCTGGACAGTGTGTGCTGTCTGGGGGAGGTTTTTCAGAGCCTGGCATAGCTGGGTCTGGCTGGGAGGTCTAGTTAGTGGGTGATTAGGCTGGTCAGTCGGGACCAGCATAGTTCAGCTAGAGAGGGCTCCAATTGGGAGCTAGGTTTTCTTTTTATGATTTTGTTTTTGGGGTTTGAGCGATTAAAAATAAAGCGCTGTTTTGTTCAATACTGCTGTTCCTGACTCTGATTGCCCTAGAGGACTGTGCTTAGGACCCCTAAAAGTGACATTTATGGCCCTCACGGTATAGGGTTTGTCACAGTATATAAACAAACAATGCAGCGTAGAACCATATTAACCCCTTAATGACAAAGCCCGTATGTGTACGGGCTCAAAATGCATTGTTTTCAATGGGTTTTGGGACCGCCAATTGTCCTTAGGGGGGTTAAAATAGTAACAGTGGTCTCAAACGCTATATGCCTTTTAAACTTTCCATTTAACGTGACCAATGATATCTTATATCCACGGATGTCTGTATTTTTGAGGTCTATACAAAGTGTACTCAAACTTGAATTACAAAAAAAATGGTTCTTCAAGTCTTGTTGCAGTACCTGCTAACGAGAGAGAAAGCACGCCAGGTCTTTTACCCATTTAGTAGATGGAGAATATTACATAAGAATATATGAAATAAAAGAGAATACGGGATAATATTCTGCAGTTGTTGACGTTAAGCCTAGCATTGCGTAAATTAATTTATTAAGATTGCCTATAGCTTGTAGACTTGGGCACCAGGGGGCTCTTTGTGTTCGTC
>VKOC01000003.1:4087467-4114028 GCA_009364415.1 Spea multiplicata | reverse complement strand
CATATATGTTAACACTTTATGATACCACTTCTTAATTTTTTTTCATACCTCCCGTGATCCCCTTATTTTCTAGGTGTTCTGAATGGTGGCGCGTGTGAATGGTGGCGTGTGTGAATGGTACAGATTTAGTACTGCCATGTAACCTTACTCATTCCAATGTCCTGATTTACGCAAATGAACATTTTCAAAGGTAGCATAATGAAAAAGGGGAAGCCGTAGTCCGTACTTCCCCTGAAATTGCAAACAAAATTCCATACAAAAAATATTCAATGCTGTTCAGTATCCCTACCCTAAAGGGTTAACAGCATAAGCTTACAACTGGAACATGAGTGCAAAGACAAAATTAGTTCAAAACAAAACATGTTCCCAGTTTGGTTACTAAATACAGGCTTCCTACTGAGAATCAAGTGGAAGAATACCATAGGGCACTTTATTATTTCCGCATAAAGCAGTACACAGCTGAAAAATATTTAAATTATAATGCGGCTGAAATATTCCCAAAACAGCAATATAATTTTAACTTCGCTAAAAGGTAAATGTCATCGGCAAGCTCTAGCACTGGCTCGCTTAAAAGTTCCAGGGGATCTAATGAGACCCCCAACATGCATGCTCAGTGTGAGCTCTTTCCTGGCACTTATTGAGGTCTATAAAGGGACATTTGACAGGGGAGTTTGTGGGAGAAATGTGTTTCAGCCCTGCATAATGCATAGTTAAATCTGTAAGATTACTCTGAAATCTCCTTACACGCTGAGCTATGAATTCTATAAATGTATCAGTGTTGGCCCTTCGTAATGAATAGTGATGTAAGAAAACTAAAACCACAACTCAACAAGTTGAGAATGCGTATTTCAACCTTAACATCCATTATTTGTTGATGAATAAGCTGCATCTCTTAAATTTTAAGCTAAAATAAACCGGGAGATAAGTTTACTCTAACAGTGACTTCAGGCAAACCAGGTAAAAGTTCATCTTTAACATTTTTGACCATTTTAATAGTTATTCACAATATGTTTCTATGGCAAAAACACTAGAGTTATTCTAGCACAATGTATAGTTATGGTTTATTTGTGAGATAATCTCGCCAATTTAGGTATGCATTACACATGGCCAATACAAGAGAAAGTCCCTGGAATGGACCTTCATGTTGCATAGTTAGGTTGGTGAGAGGAACAGTACATAGTTTTGTGAACATTGCGTACGTCTTCTACATGTCTACTATGTACCACAGCATTAATATATAGGGATTTTGTTAGCTTGTCATCTCCCCTACACCTCTACACCTCCCTCAATTTCAAAAGCTGTCCATGCAACTTTCTGCAATCACTGTTCCTTATTCGCCATACAGGGTCCCGTGGTGTTCCTCCAATCAGCAGCTGATTAGCATCTATATTTTCCAAAAAGACTTGTCTAGGATGGTTTTTATATGCCTGATAAGATGTAAGCTAAAATATGAAGTTGCAATAAAGTACAGCCAGACGTAAAACAGATCCTTTCCAAATCCCTTCGTTTCATATACTACATAAATAATGGTATTTATAGAAAATAATTGCATAATTTACAAACATAAAAACGTAAAATAGAAATTCTATTTACTATACTTTAGTATACCAGTTTCCAGGGCCGCCATCAGAAATCTTGGGGCCCAGTACATGCCTAATACCTGGGCCCCCATGCACCGCCCATCAGCCAACTCATCACCCCACCTTAAGATCCTCCCATAAGCACATCTTATGAGAACAGGTGGCATCTGGGTGCAGTAGGCGGTAAATGGCAGAGATACCCATTGAGAGGTTCAGGTCTTGATGACAAAGGTTCTCAAAGGGACTGAAGTTTCTAGAAAAGACTATGTTTTTGTAGGAAGGAGGGACCTGCGTGTTTGGGTAGGCACTAAGGTACATCATCCAGTATCTCATGAATGTGGTTTAATGTGAAGAGGTTAAGCACCTTATAAGAGAAGCCCTCCTGACCTGGTGGAAAGGTGGGGTTGAGGAGCACTGTAGCCAAGGGGAAGGGGAACACAGTTAGAAGGAACTTAGTGCTATATCTTTACCACAAACATAGGGCCTAACCACGGGAGTGCACCAATAGGGGCGCTTGAATGGGAGTTTTCCATTGGAACCCACAGCTTGGTTGCCAATGTATTCCCCTATGCAACAGTTCGAAGGAAGTGCACTGCTAAGAAGTATCAGTGGAAATCTGGAAGGGTTAGTCCAAATAAATTTGTTGGTGACTTGTTGATGAGATTTTTTTTTTAAAAAGTCCCTAGGAAGATCTATGGCGATGTTTGAAAAGATATAACAAACAGGGCAAGATATTCTTCACTTATCTAGGTCAGCAATGAGAGTTTTTAGGAGATGTTGAAGGTTTTCACAGTAGAGACATGACCAGTCTCCGCTGAGCCAGACCCCCCCAAATACTTTAACTTGTCCTTGCACCATTTAAATGGGAAGCACTCTTTCAGTGCCATGATGTTTGTATCAGAATGATTAATGGCCACATAAGCATGGTTCCCAAGATCTGTACAGGGAATACAATTAATGAGAGAATGAGTCCAAATGCAAGGAAATCCATTAAAAAAAATCATAGTTCTTACTTGTTTTCCATTTCCTCTCCATGTTGCCAAGTGAATTCAGCTTTAAAGTCAGAGAATATACAAGCCAACAAGATAGTTTTCTAAGTTATTAGTTGTGGTCTCATTATAGGTGCTACTTATAAATGAGTAGCCACAACATAAACGATAGGAAGAAGCACAACACAAACATGGTTTACAAAGTTCAAAGCAGAGCCTCGTTTCTAGACATGGGCTAGGAACAGACCCTTTTCATGATCAGTGAAACCGTAACTACCCCAGCATCCTCCGAGGACGGCTATTTATAGGATCGACCCTTTCATGTGGTAAAGTGATGTGGATTTTACAAGAGTGATTTTAATAGGTTTCATATGGTACAGTCAGGGGAAAAACTCAAATCTATGAGAAGGAAAAGACAGGGACGTTGTTACAAAAGAGAAACACATATGTTTCAAAAACATGCTATGATCTAAAAGTCAAGTGTTTGCTTATTTAAATAAAATATATACTCGTATATATGTTTTAACATTATCTTGTATAGAACAATGCTTTATATGAGTCTGAATATTTTTTGTGTCATTTTTAAGATTCATTATTAGCACTGCCATTTTTCCAAATCTATAGAAAACTGGCATAAACCAGATAAATGATATACATGAAATGTATAGAGTTCCTTCTACTTCAAAGTGTTCCATAACAGTGCCTTATATTAACATTTGAAAACCCTATTGTTACAGCTGACATATATATATATATGTAACCACCTGTTGTGAATGGAGAATAGGTGGTTTGGAAAAATATACAAACCACTTAAATAATTTTGTAATAATAAAAGTGTGCTGTTGGTATTACAAAATATTGAATTATTGAAGATCCATTGAAACTAAAAATAAATTATTAGTTTAAAAGCCCAGAATTCATAAATCCTTCACACTTGTTTTGTTAAATTTTGTTCAAGTAGCCGTTACTAGATTAAAAAGATACGGTAATTTTGCTGGTTAACAGGTATTTCTGTTCAGAGATCAAAACGTAATATATAGTGCACTAACTAAAAAAAATATATAGAACTTTGATTACAGAATACCACAAATGAATGTGCACACATAAATGTTTAAAGGAAAAAAAATAAAATACTAAGGATAGGCAAAGGGAAGGTAACATGCAAGTAGGCAGTTTTGACAAGAACGTTTTCCCACCCAGGAACTCACTTGTACATACAAATCATAATTATATATATAATGTATACTATTATGTGAATAGAAACTATTCCTGGCTGTTCTGTTTTAACTTCATCCATCTGATAAATCCGGGCCAATCGGTGGCAAGAAAAGTTGGACAATGGAGAAGAGGGAAGGCAGCAGCTTTGTGCTGCATCTTCTGTGTCAAGCGAGTACTCCAATTTTATTTGTGTTTTGGAAGAAGCGAGTACTCGTAGAGTGCTTTAACATGCATTCTTCTATGGGCAATGCAACTTCAGGACATGACATGAAAAGAGTCTGCGCAATATGGAGAAACATTTCAATGAGCCTGACACCTACATGCGTGAGCCATAATATCACATGGGAAGCCATGCTGATTCAAGCTAATGCCGGAAGAAGACTGAGGTGTGTTGTGTTAGTACATGACAGGTGCGGTAGAAGAATGAAGAAAAAGAATGATTTTGGAAAGATGATCAGGCTGACTTTCAAAGCCCCCACATCAGTCCATGGACTCTATATTTCGGTGAATTAGTTATTAGAGTTTGATTTCCCGTTTTTTATTAAAAACAAATGAGTATTACAGTTTGTGGTAATAAATCAGACCTGTATGATAAAACAACTCGATAACTTGGACATGGGCTTATTTGACTATTCTGGTCAATTAGACTTCAAACTACTTTTAAAGGATATGACCATGAGGTTTCAAACTACTCCTGCAAACCCCTCTCTCATTTTTGTTATACGTCTGGTGCTCTTCTTAGCCTTTTCCTGTAAAAATTAAATACTTTTATCTGCAGGATTTCATTTCTGTGAGCAATAGCAATTTAGTTTAGGGAATAATTAATAATATCACTGTAATCACTATTAAATATAGCATTGATCTTCGTAAATAACATCTGAACAGTAGCGTGAAACACACTGACACTTAAAATATGCTAAAAAAAAAAACAAAAAAAACCCAACTTACTTAACTTGTTGGGAAGTTTTCTTTAAATTTCGTAGGGTTACCTTAACATACAACATCTCCCTGACAATACAAAATGCCCATAAGCCTCATTTGTGTGTTAAGTTATATGCGAACCACACAATTTACTTCTATGTGCTTTAGTTCTTTGTCAAAAAGAGCATATGTTACAACAGGACAAAAATTCCCTCAAGCCTCAACTCAATTACACATAAAAAAACATGAAGATTTTGTTCAAGAGTAATGTTCAAACAGATTTGAACTCCAAAGCCTGAAACCACCTCAAAGGCGGAGACATGAAATATAAAAGCAATTAATCATATGATTTCCACAATAGGGGATTTAAAGTGACAGGACCCCGTGACAGTTGGAAGGGAGCTGGCTTGGACCCATGCCTTTAAAATAGGATTATCAAATTAATCCTGCCTGCCTATAAACATTATGTTTGAGGGAGGAAATTTTCCTTTAAGTGTATAAACTCATCAAAAGGAGAGCTTATGACGCCAAATCCTTAAACAAACACAAACCAGCCCTCCAGAAAATATCTAAGACTACTCCAACCTCGTTCCCGAAGGCTGAACTTTAGGGGTTTTCTAATTACCATGTAATCAAACAATTATAATAGTGCATCACACAGTATATCGAAAAGTGTTGGTGATTGTGGCTCTCCAAAGACTTAGATCATCTTGACTGAGCAAGCAATAGGACAAGACGACAAACTTATATATTCACAAACTGATTTATAAGCAAGCATTTTAAGCAATTTATAAACATGGAATTGTGAAATGCGTTTACATGGATTATAGTATGTTGTCCTTAAGTGGTTAGCTTGTACAAAAGGGAGATACAGAATTATATTACAGAGTCTAAGAGCAGACCACCATAACACATCCCGGGGGAAATCTAGAATGTTCCGCAGAGGCTCTTTCTGTGTATACTAGTTGACCACTGGATTGCAAAGGATGCACAGTCCATTCATTTTGCTTCCCCACTTGCTGTCAGCCACTCCTAACAATCCTCATCACTCCAATCTTTAAATTGGCTACAGGATTTTATTACCAACGAGTTGTTACTCCAAAAATAATATAACAATGTGGATAATATATAATATAATATATTATGGCTCCAAATATGTTGTGTTTACTTTGAGCTTTCTTTTTGATAAACAACCATGATGTACGTCAGGAATAATACACAAAGTTCATTTCCCAACGCATGTTAATTGGGTAAGGTAAGCAAGAAGGCATCTTATAATACGAGTTATTTTATATAAAGAGCTCTTATTCTTGTTTACCGACATATAATATGCAGCTGTATATCTCGCATCTTGTATTCATATATCTATGAATGAAATTGGAGTTACAAACATGACCATGTTCCACAACGGCAACTGGAATCCTGCTCCTGGTAAATATTAAGTTAGAGCACTGGACTAAACCCTTCTTTTATGATCTGACAGAGACGTGCGAGATGCATCCCTCAGCAACGACAGAACAAAGATCCACTTGCCGCTTTATACCTTGACAGAAGATAGAACACTACAGAGGTTATTTACTAAATGATCATAAATTATTTTATCAAGTATAAAATGTATATGTGCCTAGAACACAGAAATCAAAAGGAGGTTAGGGTTGCCATATCAGCTTTTATTCCAGGATACACATATATGGGATATGTTGATGACTTAAATATGTAGTATGTTATCCTGTGGCATGTAATAAACTCATAAAGGAGAAATTCCAGAAATACTACACAGAAGGTCTTTACACATATAGGCCTGACCTATACACATATATATGTATAGATTTTTCCTAGTGAGCTTTGGGTACTCCTGTAGATTCTACGCACAGAGGGGCCCAGAATGAAATTCTGACCAATTCTGTCACTCGTGTTTCTTCTCATCTTTGTCTCTAAAGTTTATCTTTTGAATGTAAACTTCTGTTAATCATAAATATTATTATTTGTACAGTTACATGGCCTTAAAACAGGGATTTCAATTTTATATAATTAATGTTCATATGGTTTACATATAGATTTGGCAAACATATCACAGAAGTTATTTTATGAGGCCTGCTAAAAATAAACATGGCTGTTCCCAAGAGCCTTAATAATTGAACTATTTACATAAAAACAATACAATCTGTTTTTTTTTTTTATTATTTAATAATTAATCTCGAATGTCTCCAGAATTTTTAAATTGAAAACAAAATAATCCAAAGGATGCCCAGTATAAAAGTATAAAAATATAAAAAGTCGAGAATTATTAGTGTAATTAGTGGTCGTTAAAAAAAAAAAAAAAAAAAAAAAAAAAAAAAAAAAAAAAAAAGGATGATTCTTAAAACTTAGTTTGATGATATTAGGAATTTACTAATAGCACAAAGTTAAGATATACCTGTTCAAAACCAAATTAAAAAGAGTGGAGCAATATTGGGATCTATCTAGCAAATGTATAAAATGTACAAAAGGTTAGTCAATTGTGGTTTTCTCACAGTTGTTAAGGAACTATGTTGACCAACATGGACTGATTGAGGAAATCACAACCTTCAAGAAAGGGCCATAGAAAATAAAGGTACAATTTTGATGAAACACTTTGTCTATTCATTTGGTAAAGGCAGATGAGATGTCACAACTGGGAAAAATTTTTTTTAGAGAAGCAACACAAGTGACGAGTGCTTCTCAACGCTGGATTCAATTATGGTTTTATTTCAGATGTGACAGTTTGCCTTTTATGTGTATATACAAATATATTTATTTATTTCCATGGAATTACCGGGAAGGAAATAGTCCCCGTTCCTCTACTACGCGAGCAGCATATAAATGAGAAACTAAAAACTTGTCGGCGTGCTCTCAGTATCAGCAAAAGATGATATTACCCAACAAAACGAGTCTTTGATGCCAACACAGAGAAGCCGCGTTTGGGGGAAAACACTTTTAAATACTTTTTCATATGATGGCTTGCATATTTTAGAACACAAAACAGAGCTTGTCTTTGCTAATTTAGGATCATATTATTAGATAATAGAGATAATATTATCACTTCTTTGTTAACCTCAATGTCTATACAATATATCTTAATTGGAGGTTTAGAAAATTGTATCCTATATCTCGGGACCAAAACAGAATATTAAACACTCATAGCAAAATTATAACAAAATAAATGAAAAATATGCACAAACATGTTTCAAAATAAACATCAGTTTTCAAAGCCAATATTTGGCTTCATTTGTAATATTTATTATGATACGGCATAGATACTATAGATGGTAATAAAGAACTAACAAAGTAATTCTACTATTTCAACTGCCTGATAATGAAAGAAAAAGAAGAATAAAAAACACAGTGAAGTCAGATTTCAGTTAACAGTTTAAGTTTCAGCCCATGCACTTATGATCACCTTCATCTATCGCCCGCACATCTGTGGTTTAGTTCATATTTTTTTTTTTTTTTAAACTGGGCAAAATGAAAACATGTAATTATATTCAAAAGACAAAACAGTTGCCACATATTTTTAACAGGCTGCTGTTCTACCCACTCTGTAAAGTTTAACACTTTGGTAAATAAATACGGCATGAGAAATATCATTCCTAATATTCCTGCGTGTCCAAACTCTTCCCAGAAGTTATTCCTTAATCTTAAAATGTATTACTCTAGATTGTAAGCTCTTTTGAGCATGGCCCTCCTCAACTGTAAGTGTTATGTTATATACCACTTGTCACATCCTGTTTATTGTACAGTGCTGCGGAATATGACAGAGATATATAAAACAATAAATAATAATTATTATTTTATATTTATTTTGCAACATAAAGGCAATCACTAAAATCTAAAAAAAAAATCTGAATTGTTTTCATGCGATGAGACCTTCAGATGATACAACGTAATAGATAGCGACAGTAATGGGTTAAGTGGATAGCACCCTTAAAATGCCCAGGAGCTCAAAAGGTGTTCAGGTGTCTTTTGCAAGTGATACCTACAGACCGGACACTCCAGTCATCAAATGCACTTTAATACATACGATACCTGTGTGGTCATTTTACACTTTTGTATAGTCCATTTAGCAAATGCATGGGGTGGAATTATGCATTTGCCCCTTTGCCCACCCTACTAAATGCTGCGCAGAAGAGGTGCTCTGCCAAACGTATTTCCCTGCATATGACAGACCCACCTCGGGGGGGGGGGGGGAACGCTGCAGACAGAGGTCTATTCCCATCCCGGTGTGGAAGGTGCGGCCCCTGATTTCAATGGGAACACTTTCCTGCACCTAATAGACTACTTCAAGCAGCCAATCAGCGGAAAGAAAGCTCATAGCGCTTCGATTTTATTTATTTTTTATAGTGTGTGGGGGGTGTCAGAGAATTTATACAGTCCCTTAAAGCCAACAAAAGAGTCACAATTCAAAATGCTTTGACAATGTAACATTTTTGCAGAGATGCACCCTCCCTGATTATTTGTGTATAAAAAGAAAATCCTAAATTGAATACATTAAGAGGTCCCATGTTTGTTAGACATTCATGCTTTTTTTTTACCTAAATCAATCAATTATGCCAATCATACTCATATTAAAAGTAAGGTTTAATTATGCATTATGACATTAAGAAAGGATACTGACGCTACATGAGCTGATCCCACCCGGATAAACAGAACGCTTACAGTATGATGTAATCGATGAAGATAAAGTAGCTTTTTTTTTAATTAAATGTCTTAAGTTAATGATTATGCAAACTTTATAACTTATAGTATAAGGGTTCAATTATTTTCTCCTGATTTACTGTTTCTTTCAGGGTTTGGTGGATAGTTTCCAGCAGCCTTTAGCATCATTCTCCACGGAACACAGTGCCATGGTGTAATGACCATAGTAAGGACAATTACATGCCCTATATATTTGAAAATTCTAGCAAGAAATTGATGGAATTTACAAACTAACGGTTCCTAATAATGACTTCTATTGTTTTCAAGACCATTAGCAGCATGTCCTGCCATTAGACAACCATGAAAGTCCTCTATGAACTATACATACCTTTTACGATGGCAATAATCCATTTTCTTATTAAAGCTAGATCCTGATGAGGGCATGGAAAGTCGGCTTCTACTACTTTGGATGTGCGGAGCCACCACCAAATTACGCAAGATTTACATTCATCATTACAGTATAAAAATGGTCAGTGTGCGGTGGTTATTGCCAAGGATGATTCATCGCTACTTAAGAGCTTGTTAATTAAGACATCAAATTAAAAAAATAAAAAAAAAAAAAAAATCACCATCTTAATGAAAATACATCCTTGACAGAAAAAAAATATATATACTTTTGAATTTACTAAAACTGTGTATATGTGGCCGCATTAAGTTCATCAATGCGACAAAGTACATAGACATTTATACACCAGCGTAAAAAAAAATTAAAAAATTATATGTATGATATTTCAAAGTATACAGACCATATATTTTCTCTGTGAGCTGTATAGATCAATCCAGGTAAGTGGTACTCAATCGTTTGCTACATACCTCATACTTTAAGTGTACCTAAGTACTAACCTTCTTAAAGCGGTGGTATTTCAATGCTTTTAGTGGCCCACTAACACCACTAGTTAGATACAACTTGATCACGCCATATAAACTCACATGGTTTTTTTAATTTTTTTATTGTAAGCTCTACAGAGTACACTTTTTTTAGAAAAAGTAATTGTTTTGTACTGCAACATCATAATTATCATAAAGTATGCCTAACATTAGAAGCACTTTCAAGTGTGGGATAAAATACCGTACTAAAAAAAACAAAAAAAAAAAACTTACCAGTGTAGACATAGATCCATTGGGAAGGTAGGGATCGGACACCATGAGGAACGGATAACCGGAATATCCAGAACTCTTATACATAATTTCTTCTTGCTGTTGTTGTTGTTGTTGTTTAATTCCTGGTAATAGAAACACGAAGAGAACAATACGTTAGATCACTTTCAAAATGATGTACGTTTAGATTTAGAGCAAAAAAATAACATTCAAATGTATGAGACATCGACTTCCAGTCATTACGGTTTAGCATTAGAATAAGCAATTTGCATAAATGTTTTATCTTTTATCAAGTGTGTGTCTGTATGCTTATCACATTGAAAGCTTTGATGTCATTCGTATTTCCAAGATTAAAATGGCAGGATTTAAACAAATTCTCACCAATAAAATATTGATGTTTTCCTCCAATCTTTATCAGCTGCTGTCTAGACAAAGCTTTGTTCTTGATTAATCAGACTTATCTGCACACTTCAAACATTCTTTGTTTGAGTAGGGAGCTCTGTTTACCCACTGATCACAAGTGACTAATCCCACAAGGTGTCACTTCAAGGTAAAAACTGCGGGGGTCGACAAATGACAAATCAAAACACAGGTAATAGAACTTCCTCTATTGGCTCAATTGATGCAGTGAAAGTTTTCTGGCAAACCACTGCCTCTGTCGTATTTAGTAACACTCCCCTGACCCTGTGGGAAAAAAACACTAGTGACAATTCTAGACAGGTTACTTCTAGACAAAGAATCTCGCCAACCCATGGTATGCGTGTGGCCAAGTTTTAGACCCTGGACATCCCAGCTGCCACATCTGAACCAACAAGGTGACCATCCTAAGCGGTCAAGAAGCCAACGGTGGCTTTTGACAGCGTTCTTAAATTTTGCCTATGGGAGTGATTTAGGAAATATCACCAGGACTGAAATAAATATTACAGGTATTTGTACTTTTTCAAAAGTCCATCTTTAGTAGCAATTGCATCACAGGTGTACATTTTGGTAAAAAAAAATAAATGTTTTTAAAGCTGAGCTAATTTTAAATATTTCTAGAAACTTTATTTTACAATAGGAAGCAGGCGATACTTTCATATATTTCAGATACTGTACACGGATTGAAAGCGTCCCGGAAAAGAACTTATAATAGTGCTAATAAATTGCACCAATACGTAGACTGCAAGCACAGCGTATCTTGTGAATTAAAAAAAACAAAACAAAAAACATATAATAATATATATATATTTGTTTTAGTAGACCGCTGTACCCATACATACAAGTTATACATACACAGTGTACATGCACACATGGGCATACATACAATAAAGTATACATTGTGGCATACAAAGTGCAAGCAGTGCTTCTTGTAGGACTGGGGGGTCACACACCAGTGGCCCCTCTGCATTCATCCCCATGACTTTCTTGGGTCTCGCATGAAGAGTAAAGGAGGAGGGAGAGACTTGCTGGAGCTTACCCTCTTCCATGTGATCTTCGAGTTTCTCCTGATAAGCCCTCTGAGCATCTTGTGCACGCCTGATCGCCTGTGAAAACAGCAGGAATTCAGAACTTTTTACAGGACAGGCTTCCTTGGCTGTTCTTGGGGGGGGGGCTCCTCGGGGTCTTACCTCTGGGTGATTTCCAGGAGCTGCAGCATGTGGGTTCGTTTCGGATTCGTTTACCAGAGAGGACTTCAGGTCCGCGAGGTCTCGCTCTGTAAAAGCATTCTCCTGGATCTTCTCCTCCTGCTCACCTTCGTCTTTGAACGAAATCATCTCGTCGTTGGCCCCCAGATCATCCTCTCCCCTGTTCAGCTGGGGCATTTTCTTTACAATTCAGAGTTTCTGGTTGCCAGCTCCGGGACAGCAATGCGATTGGATGACTGTAAACCCCCCCCAACGATCACTCCCGCTGCATTACTACAACAACAATACAAAAAAAAGTAAATCAAACCGGCGGTGGGGCTTAAAGGGTAAAAAAAAAAAAGAAAAATAATAATAATAATAACTTTGCAGGGAGGCAAATATGAGTGAAAGTGAAGAAAGGGAGCTGGCGGCACGGATACCGAGCGGCGCAGGCAGCCTGTGATCGTTTGAGGACAAGGGGGAAGGCAGAAGTAGATCAAAGAAAGCAGCCGCCTGCTGATTGATAGCCGCACCGAGCACTTAGGGGCTGAACAAACGGATGAGAGCTCTGATCTTAAAGTGACAGACACTCATTGTGAGAGCTCCCTGCGAGCTCTGGCTAGGGGGGCCCCCAAAGAATTTACAAATATTTACATTTAGGGGATTTTTGAGAGTTCGTGTTCGCGATCCAGGCACTTTTTTTTTTTTTTTTACATTTCTTGTTTGTAATTATCATGTAACCGTTTTTGCAGTTGGAGGAATGCGTGTTGATGTCGTCGTTTCAAGTGTTTGCGTGGCATTTTTGTATCATGAGTTCCAAAACAAGTGTTACTTCTCTGAACTCGTGTCCGTGCTGTTGTGTCCAAAAACAAATGGCATTATGTATTGGAATTTCTAAATATCAGGTCAGACCCCACCCAGAGTATTGGGTACAGCAGGGTGGGACTGGCACTTTAAGACCAGCAGCCGCCTGAAGACATAACTGCGGCCTATGGCTGGATGCGAACAATCGCATGCTGCATTGTTATGCTTACATATCGCGCAGTTAGGCAATCTAATGATTGTGGCATTTGCCGAGTGTTCTAGATGGCCAGTGTGGGCCTGGTGTACATTTCTGAAGATCCCAGCTCCAGAAAGATATTGAGGGTTTGCAGGTAGTTTAGAGGAGGGTTACTACGTTTATTTCAAAGGAGGAGAAATGTTGATCTGAAACTAGAGGATGACTGGCTGACATGTAATGTAAGGAAGCTTTACTTTACTGAGATTGTGGTAGATAAATGGAACAGGCTCCCAGAACAAATGGTAGAAGCTCCATGCATGGGATAGGCATAAAGCTATCTTGAATCTAAGACAAGACTAAGGTCTGAGGCTTTCCATGAGGAAAATGGACAGATTAGATGGACCAAATAGTTCTTATCTGCTTTCAAATTCTATGTTTCTAAATGAAACAAATTTCTTTGTAGAAAATACCTACTTTGCCAATGCCAAAAGTTTCAGCAACGGAGAAAACATGATTCCGTTTTGAAATTGCAAGGGCAAAGAATAAATTATAATTTAGGAAAAAAGTTTTCTAAAACCTTATTTGTATGTAGAGACTGTACACTATATGACTAAAAGTATATAGACACCTGACCATCGTACTTATATGAGCTTGTTGGACATCTCATTCCAAAACCATGGGCATTAGTATAGAGTCACTTTGAGGAAGGCTTTCCACAAGATTTTGGAGTGTGTCTGTGGGAATTTGTGCCCATTCCTCCAAAATAGCATTTGTGAGGTCATGCGCTAATGCTTGGACAAGATGGCCTGGTTCACAACTGGCATTCCAGTTCATCCCAGTTCATCCCAAAGATGTTCAGTGGGGTTAAGGTCAGAGCACTGTGCAGGCCACTCAAATTCCTCCACACCAAACTTGTCAAACCATGTCTTTATGGACCTTGCTTTGTGCAGAGTCATGATGGAACAGGAAAGGGCTTTCCCTCAAACCAGTGCCACAAAGCTGAGACCATGCAATTGTCTACATTGCCCTTCTATGCTGTAGCATTAACATTACTGGAACTAGGAGCCCAAGTCCAAACTCTGAAAAGCAGCCCCAAGCTTTGCAGTAGCCATCTGTCAAATCCAGATTTGCCCATCAGACTTCCAGTGAAACATGATTCATCACAACAGAGTCCGTTGGCGGTGTGCTTTACACTACTACTCCTGACGGTTGACATTGCAAATAGGGATCTTCAGCTTGTGTGCAGTTGCTCGGCCATGGAAACCCATTTCGAGAAGCTGATATCACTTGTGCTAAAGTTGTTTCCAAAGGCAGTTTGGAACTCTGTAGAGAGTGATACTACAGTGGATTCTTATGAATGACAGTTCTCCTCTGTGAGCATGCATGGTATACTTCTTCATGGCTGAGCTGTTGTTCAGATGCTTCCAGTTCACAACCGTCTAGGGCAAATCTAGCAGGGCTGACATTTCTGACTTGTGGCATCATATGACGGTGTCATATGAACTCTTCCATACAGCCCATTCATAAAGATTGTCTATGGAGATGGCATGTCTGTGCTTGATTTTATACACCTGTTAGCAGTAGGTGTGGCTGAAACACCTAAACTCAATCATTAGGAAGGGTGTCCACATACTTTTGGCCAAATTATTTAGGTGCTAAACTATGCAAATCTGAAGTGTCTCTAAGTATTCTAAGGCAGCCATTAAAAGTAAGAAAAGTATATAATTTAGAAACGCTAACCAGGGTTTTTCATTAGGTCTTTTTCCACGTGGTTTCATTTTAGCACCAGTTGGCAGAGTATGAGGTGCCTTTGGTTTTGGGTTTTTTTTCACCTCTTTTGGCATGTTTCTTGACATTACTATAACATTTTTAAATGCATATACCATATTTTAAAAAGTCTGCATAATCCATTTCTCTTTTGTAGTTGCTTAATAGCATAGCAAATATGATAAAGCAACAACATGTTATGGGAAATGTTTTAGGGGGCAATAGAAATGTCAGAAGTTATTGAAACACACTTTTCCTTTACAAAAACAAATAGTTGCGCCAGCGGACACCAGCATCACACAAGGATATCCATGAATGTATAAAATTAATTTATACATTCATGGATATCCTTGTGTACTACTACTACTGGAATACTCCTTGTGACGGAACCCTCCATCACTGGGGCCCCTGGAGAGGCCTGAGAGCCAGCCTCTTCCCTATTGACTATGGGCCCTGGCCTAGTAAAGACTTCTGTATTTGGTTACAGGGGGTCAGTTTCTACTGATTTTTCCCCTGGTACAGGTTTAACCATATTTCCTAAATATTAGAGGCTCTGAGGACTGTGGAGCGCTGATATTGATTTGGGATTGGTCCTGTACTTTGCCAACACAGATGATGGGTTTGCAATTATTTATTATTTGTCATAACTTTTCCCTGTGTCCCCCCCTGTTTTCAGCTACCCCCAGAAGTATATTGTCTTATCACTTGCTGAGGGGATTATGTCTGGCAGACAGCCAGGATGCAGCCAGGGAGTGACAAGCTATTGTTTCACCATTGTGCGCTAAATTGTTGTTTTTTATCCCTTCCCCCATTGTATTCCACTATGTTGAAAATGCATTTTTGTCTGTATTAAAGACCCTGTGTGTGTCTCTGAATAAACGGTTCTTGTACTACACCCTGAATTAAGCTTCAGCTAGCGTTTTGGGTAACTGGAGAGTTGGTGCTTTGGAGTGTGCCCGTATTCAGTACTTAAAAGAGCCAGGAAGCAGCTATTGACGGAGGTACCCAGTCGGTGTACAGGGCGTCCTGTCACACTCCTGTTGAGTCGCTACTTCTCTGGGTCATTAAGTAGATGCTTTGGGTCGCTGGAGAGTTGTTGTGGCAGGCCTCACCCCTCGCCCACATCCCCATTAAAAATAGCGTGTGTCCGGTGGCTTTGGCAGGACTGCACACTGATATCAGTGGGGCCGCCCACAACGTCCACCTGAGCCGTCCACTGACGTCAGCGGGACTTCCTACCTGCATCCCGCAAGCGGGGCTCTGGGTAGCTGGTGCCAGAAAGGTTCCAGGTATGGCAGTCTGTGCCGCAATAAAACTCTCTGTAGAGAAGGGAAATAGGCCAGTAATGTTCTCTTATCAGTGTACTAGCACACACACACACACACATTTTGTGTGCATATAGTTAGGTGTATGATTAAACAATTATACCAAACATGTGCTAATGGTAATCAATGTAATATGTAACATGAAACACAATCAATAACTGAAACAGCTATAATGTCAAAAGTTATACACCATGGAAAGACTGAGCACAGCAACAAAACACAAGGTACTTATACCGCATCAGCATGGTCTCTCCAAGACAGACGATTTTGAAGAAGCGCATAGAAATAAGCAGTGTTGGGGACGTAGAAGCAGTGGACGGTCAAGGAAACTTAGTGCAGCAGATGAAAGACTCATCACGCTTACCTCCCTTCACAATTGGAAGACTGCCAGCACTAGCATCAGATTAAAGACAAATAATTGAATGGAGTTGCACTCAAAAAAAAAGGAAGAAGAAAAGAAAAGCCAAAAGTATTTCCACAACATTAAATAGATTTTGTATTTTATATTTTTGTTTGTGGGATTAAAGCTGAAATACTTTATCCGTATACTTTTGGCTTTTTTCCTTTTTCGAAGTGCAAATTCATTTAACTATTTGTGTTTATTCTATATACCTGGTGGGCACAGGTTGCACCCATACTTATATATTCATGTGTACTTTCACTTAAATACTCTTGGTGTGCCACTGTTCCCTTGTTATACAGCAGTAGTATCAGCTGAAAACAATGAGACCATGGTACACTCTACATGTCCGGAGAAGTCTGGTCAGAAGTGGTCTTCATACCTCCTAAATGGAAACTAGGCCATTCATGAAAAAAACATGACCTGGGGTTCATAAAAATGACTGGAACTCTGGAAGGTTAAAAAATAAAAAACATGATATAACAACAGCACTAAAGTCTGGTGAACTTTTCTTTCCGCCCTGCGTGGCCCTGCTCTTCAAATCAACCCCTGACCCCCCCTCATTGCTTCTATTACATACAAAGTTATTTTTTTCTGTTTAGAATGGACTGGTTATGCACGTCATTGAACAAAGAAAGAGACACGGAATCGTTTTTTAAGGTATGGGGACATTTTATCGACACGCTGGACAATGCCTTGAAACTTCAGATACGACAAACCTTCCAGGATACGTCTTGGGTTAGTGTACAGTTGCTTCAGGGAAGAGACCCCGTGTGCGTAAGACCTTACTGGGGTACTGTGTCATTTTGCTATACTATTTGTTTCTTATAATGTTGTACCCTGCTCTCCTTGTTTTTGGTTTTATCTTTGAATGCTCAATAAAAATGTTCAAAAGTAAAAAAAATGTGTGCAATTGTTCTTAGAAGAATAGATGCTGTTTTGAAGACGAAGGGTGGTGACACCAAATATTGATTTGATTTAGATTTCTTCTGTTCCCTCACTTTGCATTTTGTTAAATGATAAAAATAAACTATTAAGCATTCTTACTTTACAGCATTTTACAACGGCTCATAAAATGACACAGTGTTGTATATATATGTATGTGTATATGTATGTGTGTGCGTATATATATATATATGTTTAATTTATATATAATATTATTTTTCAGAAGAAGGCTAAACATAAGGAAGTATGGCTATTGACAAGGTAGCAGTAAATTAGTTTAATCTACTAACAAAGTTTGCTTAAATTATTAGTATTGTTTTCTTCTTGTTACTTTTGAACATTTGCCAAATAGAAAAGCATGCATTACATTGCATTGCTCACTTCCCAGCAATACCGAAATCTAAGCATTTTTATGGGTGTATTATATGTCTACAGCTTAGTATTTTATAGCGAAACAATATAACTGCAGTGCAGTCTGCTTTGAGGTCTATAGGGCAGGTTGCGCTAATAATTACTGGTTCAGCAGCAACAGACATTCCCAATGGCCTCACCGAAAATTATAGGGTCCTCCTCTCGATGTACTATATGTATCCTGTTTTGGATCTATGTGGTGCATTATGATGTCCTTTCATGTGAGCTGTTGGTTAAAAATAGTCACAATGATATAGAAGCACACGGTCTTGCTCTACAGAGGTCACTATTATATTATATTATAGAATGCTTCTACTCCCAAGTAATTCCTAGAAATTTCCTGGGGTGGTAAAATCTATGAAGTGTGGCTGGCATTTCAGCATAGTCGTGTCTGACTCTTGCTCTACTTTTTCTGGGATAGACAGAATTTACTTACAATAACATCCACCGTGAATGCATAGAAGCTGCTTCCTTTTCTTCCCTTCTCACACACTTATTTACAATTGTCTGCAATCCCTATAGTTAAAAACAAGGGTTATTTGTTTCTGTTTAGCTTCAGGGACAGGAAACATAAAATTAACATCTTAGTAGTCAAAACATACGCTGCTGTTTTGGAGATCCGATGCTGGAAACCAGTCCGACCTATAGAATCGATTTAAATTAGCCGGATGTAGAAAAGTTATAGATTTTCAGGTTTTGAAAGGAAAACATGAAATATTCCTTGTTGAACAATTTCGGTTTTTGACTTAGTAACCACAAATATTCCTTGCTGGAGTATTTTTGTGTGTTAAAGCCCAGTTAATATAATCCATAATGAAAGAGCACACACTTATAAAAATTATCTGTCAAACATAGCAAATCAAAAACACTTATCCACAGAAAATCTGTTCTTGCCGAGGTACAATGCCGAAGCTAAATGCCCTCTGTGTGTTTAGCCTGGGACAGCATTGCAGATTCTTTAACTTAAGTTTAATCAACACTTATTTTGGTATTTATATTAACACAGTATGTAGAGTACATACAAACAAGAGACATGACCAAAATCTCATTTTCCATGCAATATATGTTTCACAGTGATAAAATAATGCAACCATTTAACCTATTCTCCACTTCCCTAGGAGTATATATATTGTGAGACCTGACAGCCCCGGGAAGATGTTTATTTGTATTTTGTGTAGAGATGCAACACAAATCATGTATATGGACCCCAGGGATGGGGTCAGTTGGAGAGCAGTGTGGGGGCCATTCTCCATCCCCTTCAGGTGACTGAAAATCTGTTGAGGCCTTTGAAAGTACAGTCTGCAACATTAGTGAAACCTGCAACGTGTACAGATGGACATTTAAACTCCTTGAACCCCAAGAATCAAGCAAGTTCTTTTGCTCTCAGAGCAAGGAGAAGCCCTAAAGGAGGGCTTAGGCTAGCAGATATCTAGGCTGATTAATCAAAGAGAGCATCAATGGGAGCTAGACTTTCACCCTTTTGTTTGTCAATTTTGTTCACTTGTCAATAAATTCACGGTTTAGTATTGTTGTTCTGTAGTTTAAGTGGCCCTCGGCAAAATGACAAAATGGAAGCATTATTAGTTTACTCATATATTTGTTTACCAGTTAAAGAGAGAGTTGTCAGGAGAGTTTGTGGGACAGTTGGCTGTTAGATTCTGGGGGCTACCTCCTAGCCAAACCCAGTGAGCTTCTGAAGCAGGGAGAGCTTGGCTGGCCCTTCATAGTGTAAAGTTAAGTTTCCTCTTCTTACACATTGAATTATGCACTATACAATGGCTGCTCGATCATTCTTTCTGGAGAAACTTGCTAGTATTAGTACCTAATAACATACTGACACGAGGGAGTTGAAGCCACAGCTATCTGTACAACTCTTTAGGAAAGAAACATGGAATTTGATGGCAGATAAGAATCATTCTCCTTACCTCCTTACCTAGTACCTTAAGTATTTCATAAAGTTTATTTTACTGATGTCACCGGCAGCAGTGGGAACGATTGACTTACTTTTTCGCTACTTGACCCTTTTTTAAGCTGATACTCTTGTTTTGCATGTGAAAAAAATGGTATGGGAATCACAGCCTTCCCAAAGAGATAAAACCTTGGCAATGAGTTGGAAACCTGTTGTAAGCCCTGATCCAAAAAACAAAGAGCCTTATTAATGCAGAGACCTCGGTGAGGCTTTGATGTTTGCTAGCTAGTATTCATTCTTAGTACCATTTGCATTTAAACATCATCTCTGCTTCCTTTGCCTTAAGCAATTTAGGAGTAAAGTATAGCTTCTATTTAAAGAAACCCACTGTGGTAAGGCATAAAATACAAATACCCCATCATCCTCACACCGAGTTCTTGGCTCATAATTATGGGTGTTCAATAAAACAATATCATGCAGTAGGCCGACACTAGTAAACAAGTGGGTAGCTGATTACATGAAAGGTACAATTTAGTCTAGAATTGTAAGATAGTATTGAACAATTAGTGTTTGCTTTCATCTTTGTGTGCTCACTTCACAATTTCTTTACTAAATAGAAATATATAATTATATAGGAATAGTAAAAAGGAATGCTCTTACAACAGATGCGTAATTCATTGTTGGATAAGGACAATATATATATAATATATATATACGGGATATATATATATATATATATCCCGTTATATATATATATATTCGTATATATATATATATATATAATATATATATATATATATTATAATGTTTTGGATATTGAATGGTAGGTATGATAATTGTAGCCATAAATTCAAAATCTTGTAGAAGGAACTATTCTGTCAGAAAAACAACTAAAGGGACAGTGGTTACTAACCTGAGTTAAAAATATTGATAGTTGATGTATTATGTATGATGCTTCTCCTTTCTCAAATTTGTTATGAATACAACTTAGATTGTTTGTTGAAGCAATTCATAGAAAACCTTAGTTATGATTTATAGTTGCTGCTTTTTTTGGATCACCTAGTTTGAAGTATTGACATGTAAACAAGTATCTGAATAAGTACGGTATTAGTCATATATATCATATGTATGATTTGAATCGATATTTGGTAGTGAAGATGCAGAAGAGGAAACTACTTGCAGAAGTAGTTAGAGAGGGTGAGAGTGAACGAAAATGAGAGTGTCAGCATGTGAGAGTGAGTGAATATGGGCACCCAGCAAAGTTTTTTTCCAAATAAAAAATGCCCCTGAATTTTTGGCCAAACTAAATGAGGATGGAAATAAATGTGCTATCCAAATCAGTTTTAGTCTATTTGTACATGTTTAATAACTAATGCATATATATATATATATATAAAAATATATATACCGTATATATAATATATATTTGTTAACACCATGAAAAGAATGTTCCACATTGTGTTTGTGATTTTTTTTTTACTGCCAGTTGCACATGTTTTAATAACTAATATATATATATGTATATATTTTATTATTATTATATATATATATATATATCAAAAATATGTATATGTTAACACGATGAAAAGAATGTTCTCACATTGCGTTTTTTTTTTTGACTGTGAATGTTCTTTCCCTCCTCATCTCTTATTTTCTTTTTTTGCATTTCTTCATGACCTAGTTGCTTATTATTCACTGCAATACAATTGTAAAATCTGAATTAAACTGTGTGGTGTTCAACTACCTGGTTTCAACATTGCAAGAAGGGCAACACTATGTTATAGTTAACATCCCACAGATACAAAGCTTGCCAAGTCCCAGGGACAGCTGCCATGTCAGCTGCCATGTCATAGCTGTGAGGCCGTGCCCCTCACAGATGCCACAACCACTTACAGAAGTGGTGTGAAGCACAAAGAACCTTGATGCATTACCAATAGGTAGCTTGAGTGTACCCTTCTCCCTGCGTCACCAGAGGCAGGTGCCGCACTTTCTCCATGGAAGTTAGCTATGTCAAATAGAAATTGTTTTAATGACCACTACTAAGGTAAAATAACAAGTTATAAAGGACAACAGGAATCCATAGAAGACCAGATACATTGATGATGTTCTAGCATCAGATGTTCATAGCAAGTATGGATGTGCTTTATTTTTATTATACTGTATGTATAAGACCATGGGGAAGAGCATTTGTTTGTTACTATTTTTGCAGAGTGGTAGATAAATGGAACATCCTCCCAGCTGAAGTGCTAGAGGCTAATATAGTAAGGGAATTTAGACACGCATGGTATATTCATATGGCTAACCTAAATCTAAAACAAAACCAATGACTAAGGTCTAAGTCTTTATATCAGCAAAGATAGGTAGACTAGATGCGTCAAATGGTTCTTCCTTTAAAATATATATATGTATTTGCGGATGAGCACAGCAAAACATAGAGCAGCCATTATTGTCAAATGAGGATACTCAAAAATATTATTACAGTGTGTATAATTGTATAAGTGTGTATATAAAATGCTTCAATCCAGTCCTTCAATAAATTGCAGGATACTCCCATAAAGTGCAAAAGCTGATATATAAATAAAATTGATATAAATAAAAAATAATCTGTGCAAAAGTAGCAGAAAACATTTGTAATGTTTCGTCGCATCTCGGCTTCATCGGGAAAAAAGAAAATTGCTGTCAGCAATTAAAGAAACCATGATGGAACTAAACAGCATCATTATTGATGTTATGAATACCAACAGCAGCTTGCTGCAAGGGGGTATTTAAAACTACTATATGGAAGTACACCACAGTATTGGCATTTCTCAAAAACTATTATTCTATTAGTTTAAGAGGCATTCCTACTTAATGCAAAGATATTTGCATAATTTGACCTATAAACATTTTTAGACTGTTGCAATACAGCATAGAAAAATAAAGCCTGAGTCTGGTCTATGGCTATACCCAAGGTAAATACAACACTGGCCGTGTATGTCATTTGCTTAAAATATTGTATTATATTTAACCAACAAAGTGTGACATAACTGTAGAGTTGCCGCATTGGATCCCATTGGCTAATTCAGTGTTAAACAGTGTGAGTGGATTGATAATTTCAAAAAAGTTGTTCACAGAATAAATCCACTTTGCTTTATTTCCTTTGGTGCACACACAGTTTACATTTCTATAACTGAACAACCCTGTGCAAATGTGCCCTTTTCAATTTTCAGTACACTGCAGAAAATTAAAAAGAAACTGTCAATATGAAACAATTGTCTATCCTTGCTTGTTCTAAGTAAAGTTAATATTAATAGTGTTGCAGGCCTTTTGGGCTTTATAGGTTAAAATGCTTCTTACACTACAAGTAATGCAAAAATGTTTTTAAATTATAAATCACGTTGTGCTGGAAGTATGATTGATCAACAAACAATTAAGTTGAAAAACTACATTTAAGTTGGCAAGTATGTTATCTCCAATCTATTTTGATGTGCATAAAGACGGGTCATTACTAGGGGCTGATTGCATTATGAGGCTCCCCAATCCCAAAGCCAATACTTCCTCCTTTCATCCTTTCTAGAAATTGTTGCTCGGTATTAGTGTTCTACAGTAGTAAAATAAAAAAAATTATTAATTAGATACACAGCAAGGCAAAGAAATAAAGCACCCCAAAGGACATTGGGAAGAAAAGGTATTATCCAGTCTCACCCAAACTAGATTTGTGCAAGAGGCCCAAAATCATTTTGGACCAATTTTTCCTTTTGTTTTTGGCTCATTAGTTTTCAGACAAAAAAACTTCATTTCCTGCCCTTTTTGGTTCGTACGAAATTCAGAGACCTTTTTTCTATTCCTTAATAAAATTTGTTGCTGAAAAATCAATTTCTCTCTCTGCGCCCCCTATCCTATCCCCATTCCTTTCTGTTGCCCCCTCTTCTCCCCTCTTATGTCTCTCTGTACCCCTGCCCTTATCCCTCTAGTCCTCATTCCTCACAATCTCTTCTGCCCTGCCTGTGCCCCTGTCTTGTATATGCCCCCCTACCTGCTCATTCACTTTCTTTAGCCAGTGTATGATCTCCTCTGATCTCTTTGTGCAGCTGCAGAGAACATACTGACAGGATAGATAGGGGGCTTGTGTAGTGTATGCAGTGCAAGCTGGCGTAAATTGTCCTAAATTATGATATAATCCTTGTTTGTCTTCAGAGGTAAATTAATGCACAATTTCTGTACAGGCACTGAAATGGTTAGTTATCATTTGCATAGTGATGATGCAGACGAGGAAGAAGATGATGGTGTGAGGCACAGAAGCAGGACTGCAAGACATGGAAGTAAAAGTGGTTGGCAGAGAAGGTAGGGAACCATTCAGAGAGCATGAGAGATAGCGAATGAATGAAAATGAGACAGAGTCAATGTGACAGAGTGAGAGTAAATGTGGGCATCTGACAACTAACTTAATACCCCAGTTTTAAGTGACCCCTGATTTTCCTCCAAAATGAACAGGCAGGAAACAGAATTTGTTGTCCAAAAACAAATGGGCCAAAAACAAACTGAAAAACTTGTCCTAATTGTGTTTGGCCCATTTTCATATGTCTAATGAGTAGAAAGTGCTTCCTGTCTCATGGTGTGCATTGCAGTGGCTCAAGAAAGACTGTCTGCATTGCGTGATACCCCTTTTTTGTGCATGGAAATTAAAGATGGCAGTAAATATTGTGTGAATTAGATCCATAAAATACACTATGGTATCCTATTATTAAGCTGTTTCATATATTAAACAGATGGTATTGCCAGTGACGCCAACGTCTCAGTTATGCATGCATGTATTCTATGTATTTTTGTAGCATCAACATTTAAGATTTGGCAGTAGCGGGAGCCAAACATAGTACCAAAGGACAAGAGTCCAAGCTAGGTTCAGAATACAGACTAAATCGAAGTTACAAAAGGATGAGTAAAATAAGAAGATTTCTGTTAACGACTTGCTAGGTCTGTTAGGGAAACGGTGAACAGAGTATCTAAGATCATGGCTAATCATTATAAATGCATATGGTTCAAACTTCAAAGAAGCCAATTTAACCATATAGTTCAAACACAGAAATTGAAAGACAGAGTCATAAAACACAATGGCTGCCTCATAGGTGTTACATTCATAAAATGTTTTGCTTTATAAGATGTCCTTGAATATTTACATATTTTAAAAACCTTTCTAAATCACAATATTTGAACGCCTTTGAAACAAGAGATGTCTAACAATAAAATAGATTATACCAAGATGGAAAAAATATTGTTCAATGCTGCCACCTTCTGGTTAAGTAATCTAATCTGTATACTGTATATTACACGACAAACACATACACAACAAACACATACAGACAAAGAATTGCGTTTCTTAGTATCTCATAGTATCTCTCAGAAATATCATAAATATATTTATTAGACTTGTGCACGGCAAGCAAAATCAATTCAGACGAAATTTAGTTATATATTTAGCTTTTGCTGCATTCGTATTTAGGAAACTTTGTTTCTCAGCTGTTTGGTTTTGATGAAATTTTGGGTCTTTATTTATTCTACAAGACATTCGGAGGATGTTCCCAAGGGGACTCACCTTCTGGACTCACCTTTCATTATAAAACAATTAAAAAAAGTTCTGCCAAGTATAAGGGGTTTAAACAGAGCACAGGGCCTGGGCAGGCAGACAGTGTCTGATGACGCAGGACTGAATTTCCACAATATTACAGAGGTCTTAAAAAAGGTTCCCCCAGACTAAGGACAAGGACGGTCAAAGAGGTACAGCAGCAGTTGTAGAGCACTGGGCAGGGAGACACTGGCAGATAACAGGAACATGCAACTCCATGGTGCAGGACTGGACTTCCACAATTTCATTTATATTTTATAATGCCAGGTTTTGTCACCAATATGTATTTATCAACTAAGAATAGTAGATGATATGATAGAAAGGTAAAAAAAATGAACTTGTTCCAGAAAATCAACTAAACTCTTCTCAGAAACATGAATGCATTACAGTAGTCACTGCAGCTTCTCTACTCCACCCTACAGCCAATGTTCCCTCTAATTTTTCTTGGGTGATGTGCGCAGAAAATTTCTGTTGTGCAACATTTTTCCCAGAGCCAAAATTTTGTGCGCACAATATGCTTCTACAGTCCATATAAAGTTGGTGGAGCTGAAAAAAATATCACATTGCAAGGGGGTGGAGCTATATATTTCCAACCCTTTTGACTCCATGGTCTATTCTAAAGGTGAAATTCTCACCGCAAAAATTAATTATGAGCGAATCATGAGCGGGGGCTCCGGGCTGCATAAAGGATCATATATATATATATAACTATTTTTTTTATTGGGAAAAACTGCATACTATTGACAGGGGTACAGCATAACACCTATGATTATATATTGAGGCACAGCACAACACCTATCACTATACATTGAGCCAGACATTGCTAATAATCTAGCATAACCCCTATCACTATATACTAAGCCAAACATTGATGTGGTGTAGGCCTACTGCTTCAGTGTCTGGCTTAGTATATAGGGATGCACCGAAATGAACATTCTGGACCGAAAATTCAGCTATCACTTGACCGAAACTGAAAATGACCCCCCTTTAAAAAAAAACCCACTTTATTAAAAATAACACACCAAAATTGGACAAAACCCCCCAACAACAATATTATATATATATATACACACACACAC
>VKOC01000003.1:4030998-4054336 GCA_009364415.1 Spea multiplicata | reverse complement strand
TGTGGTCCATACCTTTATTCCCATTTTTAACGTCTTATTTCTCAGGATTTGGCAGAGTTTATCATACAGGTACCAAAGAAATAATTTTATATAAATGGTAAGATCCTTCTATTCGTAATGAATAATTGAGGGTATAATAAAATAAAGGCACTTGAGAATTGTGAACCAAACTCTGTTTATTGAGTATATATATATATAATACAAACAATAATCAATTTGAATCCAAAAGTGTATCTATAAAGCAGAGTTCATAAAAATAAGTATAATGCTTGCCAATAAAGATAATAATTTGTGACATACCTGTGAGAGACAGTCTCTCAGTAAGTGCCGTACTCCACGCCCAAAAACGTGCAATCTCGCTATCTTATAGACTTTTGTCTTAGTCAAAAGTTGGCATTGCCCCATGGGATGACCTTGACTATGCCACTCAAAGTTGTTTACCACAAACGGACACCTGCAAACCTTGAATATGTCACTCAAAGTTGTTTACTACGAAACCCACCTATAAGATCGTGACACATAATATGTAAGTTTTATAAAAACAAAGCACAAAGCTCAAATGTAGACAGTTGACCAGCGTACGTTATGACTGCCTGATATCTACTAGTATACTTACAATATTAAATGAAAGTGTGAGTACACTAAATCTTAATAGATAATTATATATATTGCATTCATCTTATCATAAACCATTACATTAATCATGAAGAAATTAAAAAGGTAAATATTTTATCTAGTCTGCCCAACCTCTGAATGCTTTCCATAGGCCCTGGCCTTATATCTAGCTTAGCCTTATGCCTATCACCTTCACTGTATTCTACATCTACCACTTCTGCTGGAATGTTATTGCATGCATCCATTACCCTTTACCTATCATATTTACTGATCTTTGCCCCTCTAGCTTAAGACTATGTCCTCTTGAATGGGAACACTTGCCTGCCACTGATTGGCTGTTTAAAGCAGCCAATAAGTAGCAAGAACAATCAGACCTCAATGATTGGCAGCTGCTGCAGTTTCTACATCAGGTCAGCATTTTTTTGTTTCTAAAGACTGTATTAAAGTAGGAACATTAAAGTGACCCTTTAATCAGATAAACACAATGCAGATATTTTAAGGAATCCGTTTTAGCTGATTAATGTCTGCATTTGCGTAACATGGTAAAGTAGAATTTTAAATTTCTAACAAACTATTTCTGTGAAAGGTTTCAACGGTACTAGGACTGATGTTTAAAAATGCCAGACTTACTAGTGTGGACCAATACCAAAAATACGTTTAAAGGATAGAAAGAAAGGGGGAGAAAACAGATTTATGTCTCTGGCTGCAAAATCGCCTAATTCGGTTTATTTCATAAAATATTCTGTTTTATGCATATGCTCATATACCACAATTTTGCCATGTTTAACCCATTGAGTGCTGGGATCAGCATATATTCTGCATGTGGGAGGCCAAGGCAGTGTTTGTAGTTTTATATACACATATATACAACGTCATAAATATAGCCATAACATTGGTAAATCTAACAAAGGTTTTTCAAGTTGTGCTTATTCACATTCATAAGCTCATTTTATTAATATTTATAGAAGGCATGCGAGACCTAGTGCAAGCATTATATTACATTGAGTTACTTGGCACGGCCAGACAAAATGTTTTAAAATAAAGGAGACAGCACCAAAAACAGAGCGCGGGCGTGTTTTAACACCGAAAAACAATGCCGATTATTAAGATATAGCAGATACCCACGCAGGGATAATTGGCTAGGGTAGGAGATTAACTTCACCATCATAAAGAGTAACCCTTGATAAATTAATCTTGAAAAATGGGGTGAGTTGTACCTCAGGTCAGAGAGGTGACTTCCAAAAATCCTGATTCTGCAACCAAGCTCTTCATAATACACGGGCAAATTGCTGAGTGTGAATGCGTACGAGAATGAATGAATAAATGTGTGGATCAATTGTGTGAATGCGTACGAGAATGAATTAATTAATGTGTGGATGAATTGCTTGACTGATTTGACACTGCATTAATGAATATGTGTAAATGATTTGTGTCATTGAGTCAGTAACTGTGTAAGTGTTTGTGTCTATCATGAATGTTTAAGTGATTTGGGGAAATGCAAAGATGAAGGGTGGGCTGTTTGCCGACAAAGATGTCTTACACTGGGCTGTTAGGGGACAAAGTTGGCTCAGGCTGGGCTGTAATTTGTGCAATCTGGGTGCTGATCAGGTTCTATGTGGGCAATGTGGACACCAGGGCTGGCTTTGGGGTGTGCAACCTGTGATCTATGCTGTAATTTAGGGGGTTATCTATACCTGCAAAGCTGTGTGTGTGTTATTCTGTTGATCTGTATCTGGTATGCTCTGTTTCCATACATTATTATTGTATACCTACAAATAGAGGGTTTGTATTCTGATTCTGTTCATTTGATCTATACCTTCAATGCTGAGTTAACATGTGATTTTTCAATTGATCTATACCTGCAAAGCTTGGTTTTTGTGTTGATTCTGTTGATCTATACCTGCTATGCTATGTTTCCATACATCATTTATGCATACCTGCAAATATTAAGCACCTGCAAGTGCTGTTATATGTGTTTGATCTATAGTTCACAGGGAGGAAGGAAAGGAGAGGTATGGCTTAGTGAATGAGGGACTGGGAATGATTTCAGGGGAGAGGACCTCTCAAAGTCACGGTCAGGGTGAGAAGTGGGGAAGACTGCACTGACTCTCACAGTCTTCCCCTAATCAGTGTGGCAATTTTTTTTTGTGTGGTAGCGGAGGGAGTGATTGCATACTAGGGAGTGTGGAGCAGGGCCCAAGGAAATATCGGTGTGGCAGAGCCTGTCCTGGTGTGTGTGTCTGGGTGGCAGAGACTGTCCTGGTGTGTGTGTTTGGGTGTCGGTATGGCAGAACCTGTCCTGTTGTGTGTGTCTGGGTGGCAGAGACTGTCCTGGGGTGTGTGTGTTGGGGTGGCAGAACCTGTCCTGTTGTGTGTGTGTCTGGGTGGCAGAGCCTGTTTTATTTACTCTATTTCAACCTGCGTATCTTATTAAAAAGGATTAGTGGCACTAAATTGTGGCTTCAGGGGTCCCGTGTATGATGACTTTTTTTTTAGTCACATTGCTCCGCCTAGAGGATTGGCTGAGCACCGCAATTCAGTTGGGGTGGTCTGAGGTCTGAGTTTCTTCCCTGCTGTGCTGTGCTGTGAGTCTGTGACTGACTCACTCGTTGTGAGGGTGATCTGACCAGCCAAGGCCCAAGGAGTGCCACACTGCCACTAGTACCAACTAAATGGTCAAAGATTAGTTACTGTTTTGAATCTTTCATTAAAGATATAGCACTTTATAAATTGCATGACTTTATGATTCATTTATTATATATTTATGTAATGCTAATTGATTACAGTGACAAAAGCATGCTGAAATATAACTAATAGACAAAAAATAAATGGTATATTAAATTTGTCAGAATTTGGTTTAACAAAAAATAAATAAAAATGGGCTGCTCACTCTTAAATGCTCAGGCCTGAACCAAAGCATACACCCAGTTAAGCGGATATAACGTATGGACTGACAACCCCACTAACTGAAACCACTTTTATTCTGTAACATGTTGTTTCTCGACACTTACAAAGCCATCATTGCGGCTGTAGATGACATTAACCTTGTATTTCACTCACAGTTCTATTTGAGCACACACCATTTATGTAGTCCCTAATACACATACATCTATACGGATTATTCATTGAACAGTGAATGCTCCAGGAAGCTTTCTGTAATGAGGGCCAAGCTGGTCTTGCGTCTGCACCACTAAATCCAACTTGAAGTGAATTGCTTGTGCTTTTGTATGTTCGGTTTAGCCCTAGCTATATTTTCACAATATTCAATTTAAAAGAATGTTCCACCTAGCTGATGGAAACTAAATATGTCCTAAAGAAAAGCGAACATGTAAACAGTGATTCAGCGTTTCTGACTTTTATGGACACTTAAAACAAACATCAAATAAATCAAAGTCGTCCAATAAATAAATCATGTACTAACTCTGCATGACATGGGTGAATTAACCTTTAAAAAGCTAGATTTTTTTTTGTTAAAAAAACACCCTTACATCATTAACCAGGATCACTGATGACAGTAAACACTTTCACGTAGTTTACAGCATACATCATAGTATTCATTACAGCTTTCACAAGATGCACCTCCCATAACCTTGTCTGTTTGGGGGCTAACCTGTCCAGTCAAAAACACTATCCAATGGGAGCAACTATATTTTGGGTTGATACTCTCATACCAGGGACTGGGGTCCCTATCAAATGTGATTATTACTACTGTATTTGCTCGATTATAAAAGACGACCTCCCGAAATCGGAACAATAATTTAGGGTGGAAAAAAAAATGGATATAAGACGACCCTATAGGAAAAGTTTTACTAGTAAATATTAATTCATGTAAACTACTTTTTCATATTTAATAAAAGCTATGACTGAGAAAAATTTGTTATTTCCTTTTATTTTCTAACCTGTCCCCCCCAGTTATGCACATCTGCCCCAGAAATGCCTTATATCCCCCTATATGCCACTGTGCCGCATGATATGCCTTTTAATCCCCTATATGCCACTCTGGCTCCAGAAATGTCTTATACTCCCTATATGCCACTCTGCCTCCAGAAATACATTTCCATATACTCAACGTAGTATGGCTGTCATCACATCATTTGATAAGAAGCACTTACTTTAGTCCCTGACCAAAGCCTAAAGGACAGTAAATGCTTCCACATTCTTCTCTGATGATGGCAACCACTGAACCCCAAGACAAAGCACGTGTGTTGGGCAGAGCCACAATCTCACACAGTGTTGAATGCCCCCAGTTGAACTAGCTGATCTTCTTAGTATCCGATCCAAAGGACCATCTGATCTATATGTGCTGTAGGTCATACGACATAAATCCAAACTCATAGCACCAACATTACCTTACCTTTACAAAGTGCCAGCAGCTTCCATAGAGCTATTAAAGTAGGGAAGGGGATTAATATCCTTTATACTGACAATAACACACGTTATTGACATAAAAGAAAAAAATCCCACGATCACTTCCCCTAAACACAATATGCAGTAGATCAGAGGTGGTGCTTGGCATACTATTTGTAGCGGGATCCCAACTTTAAATATGAACTCTCAACGGCAAGGGTGGGATATCACACTTACCTTGACATAACCCGATTACAAGACTGCAGCACAGTGTGACGATTTAATATAATAATGTGTTAAAATACCAATTAAAAAAGGTATGGAAGAAAGTTTTTTTTTTCTGAAAATAGATTATAAAGATTTGAATTGTGAAAAAGCGATAAAAATGTGGCTAAGGGGTATTTGCAGGGAGACATTTTTCAAAACAAAAATGACATAACCAGATTGATTCACATGCTTGCACATTAAATAGTATATAAAAAGTATTAATTTTGTAGATGCCTAAACAGAGTCTTGCGCTTTATGACAGTCAGCTTCTTGGAACAGTTCCTATTGTTTGCTACTTGTAAACAAGTGACTAGTGAATAAAACATGTATGGGAAAATTTGGACTAAATGGTGAATTCTTTCTATACATATTTGTTTCCCTCAACACCCAGCTCCTCGACTTGTGGGAGATGCTGAATGCTTATTGCCAGCATCACATATGGGCAGCATTGTCACCACCGCCATCCAGCTTCAGTGATGGCGCGTGTGATCTTTCCAGTGCGTTTAGTGAAAGTGGAGGAAGCGCACCCATTAATTTCTCAAACTGGACAGGTGCTTTTTATTATTATTACTGGCAATGGATGCAAAATAAACTACTAAGTAGTCTAATATACATTCTACAAGACAGTACAGATAACACTGGGCCATACCCGTTACCTGTGACCAAAACCTGAGCATTTAGTGGCTGTTATCAGAGTTGGGAGAAGAGAACCTGGGTTCCTAAATTGTACTGGACCTGGGCAGCACATGATTTTTGCTTATTTAAATGAACCAATACGTTAAAATGTAGTCAGTGACCAGATTTGGGAATGTTTTAATGACAAGAATAGTTTTTGGTTAAGACAAATAAAAAAAACAAAAAAACAGGAGGTATATAATTTTGTTTTAAACCATCACATCAAGATGAAAAACATAGCAAGAGAGTCACTGCAGGGCCAGTAAAACAATGAAAACTTCCAGTTTTAAATAAGCTGATGTGTAAATAATGATCTTATTCTATACACACATACTGGTTTCACTACTTTTACATAACTGCACAAGTGAGAAATGAAGACACAAAATTCAAAGTCTTAATATAATTTGAAGTTTACCATTCAAGGGTAATGTGCTCATATGCTTTTTTCTGTGGATGTGGTTTTTTTTTTAGCCATTCTATATAGGGTTTTTTTTTTTTTTAAAAGATACAGTCTCTATACATAGTGCTAGAGAAGAGTAGAGCATTCATCAAGGTCTCTGAAGATGTTTAAAGATAAACAAGTTTTAATACAAAATAAAAGAAACGTTAATCAATGTCATTTTACATTTGTGAACCGTAATCCTCTCTGTCCATTCAAGTCCCGGAGTCCAATATCCATTGCGAATATCATAAGTAAAACAGGTCCATAGATGATGTTTGAAGACACATTTTTAGGCCAAGATCAACATTGCCATCATAATACAGGATCAAAACACCACCATTTGATGTTCTCCAGGGAGAGGAAGAATTACTTTACCGATACAGATGCCCATAAAGCATTTGTAATACGTACATACAGGCAAATGTCACTTTCCGCTTTGCGGTATACAATATCTTTGTTTGAAGCATTAAGCAAATAAGGGGAAATTCACAACAAAGACCTGCTGGACCAGCGTCAGCACTTTCAGATATGCACAGAGCCATTGCAATTATATTTGGATGCGTCCAAGTCTTGTGATTAACATTTCGTGGGTGCATCTTACAGGCATCCTCGAACAGTTCCTAATAGTTGAACGGTCTAGAAATAAATACCTGAAATGGTCTTCCTATTTGCAAGTATCTATATGTATTTGAGAATCACACTATCTGACCATACACACAGGAGTATTTAGTTAAAAACTTTTTTTTAAAAAAATGGGTCGTCAAATCTTCAGTCACATTATTTTGTTTTTTTGATTAGAATTAATGTGAATTAGCTGCAAGGGTCAGACAAAACGGCACAATTTACTTGAGACTGACATACATTTATTTTCGTCTTGTGAAAGCTTTTTTGTTTGTAAATTAGCAGACACCATCTGTGAGACGTGTATTCGGGCCGAGGGGAGCTTTCGGGTCACAAATTACAATGAAATCTAAGAGGAAAAACACAAAAGAGCAAGGGGTTTGCATGGCATCTCTTTCCAAATGGAACCCATACTTTAAATGAAAGCAGTCACTGCAATCACCAGAACCAACGTTGTGTATCCACATAGCTGCCAGATGATACAATAGACACAGAGTAGTGATCCAGTTGAGAATTGGGATCAGTTACAATGATCTGCACAAGGATGTAAAGGCCGTTTGCTTTGTTGCATGTGGTGTGACAAGGTCCATAACACAGAAATGATCGTCTTACTGTAAAGATTCCCATTAAGTCCAGACCATTTTGTCCTACGCATCACTGGAACACATGAAGGCTTGCTGCTTTTTTCCTGATAAGAAAGGCATGAAATGTGGTCTTAATCCAGCAATGTTTCCTTTTAATCACAACAGACTTATCTCTTGCTATAGGATGACATATCACTACTACTACTACTAAAAGATCCTGCTGGAGATTTACTAGCATTTCAGTGGTTTAGACAGCATTGAAAACCTTAAAAATATAGCCCGATTTCAAAACCTCACAAACTAATTTTCATTTTGGGGTGTTTTCTTTTGCCTGACCAAATGTGCCCACATTCCCTACGCAAGGTGCATATGTCCAAAGTACAGCGATGACAGATCGTGAAATGTCTGGTGTCATCTAAAAGGCTAGTGACAAGAGTTGTTATATACAATTGAAATTACCAACATTTCTAAAGAAAGGATTGTGGGGAAACTATATTCATACAGAACTTCCATGCATGAAAAAGTCACTCGTATTTTAAAAACAGTATACATATACTCATACGTGCCCCCAATTGGTTTTACGGTGGCCAGAAGACACAGAAGTGTCAAAAGCCCACCACTGTATTGCTTTTATCCTTTATGTTGGGACTCTTCTTTACAGCAGAAAATGTCATAGCTTAAAAATGGTTTCCAAACCTTGTTACACTAGCAAGTAATGGATAGGTGCCCAAAACGCAGATAAGAACATTTCAGCTCATCTATCATTTTTTTACCCTTGGTCATAGTTTTGATACTCCTGTGCTTAATTCATGCATGTTTAACGTCCTGAACCATTTCACTCCACGAAAATCATTATAAACTAAACTGTTAAACTTGCTGTGGATGTTGGGTTTGTTTCATAATGTAGAATGGCAAATGGCGGCAGGAAAAGTTATATATGTATATTATACGGACCCTTTAACTTTGCATACCACAGCCGTTTAAATATGCATGCTATGTATGAAAGTAATAAGGATCTGTAAGGTTTCATTTAAAAAAATGAAAATGGTCTTCTTTGGATTAAATGCACCCGTTTAAATAGGAGTTCTGTGAACATAGATATAGAATAATACTTAAAGATCACACTATATTTGTTATTTTGGCATGTTTTACCAATGCTAAAAACTGACTTAAGTCTGTCTTGAGTACTAAAATTTTATATTACTATTTAGCTAAATACATTTTCCATCTGTGAGCACAGAACGGTGAATACGAAGATGAGGATAACGTGGTTTTTCTTCCCATAAAGTACTAAGCATTATTTGTTCACCTCTCCTTTTACACTTAACTTGAATTCTATGATGACTGTTTACCTTTTAAAATAATGTGTTTAAAGTAATGATTTGCCAGGACCAAAGAAAATAAGTTTTTCACTAACAAGCACACTACCACTACATGCAAAGTTAAAATATATATACAGGCACACATATATATACACATACATACATACATATAAGCCGGCATGAAGCTTACGCTAACCTGCTTATTTTGTGATTTTTTTTCTGCAAAACAGTAAGCGTGACTCAAATCATTTTAGCCTGCAAATAATGTTACAAAAAGTAGAAGACACTAATAAAGGCCCTGCCATTTCCTCCTACTTGTATAAACACAAAACGCAGCTTTTGACTCCTACTCAACAGGATGTTTGACGTTGGCATCCACAGCAGAATGTAGTCCTCTGCTTAGTGTTGTGGGGTAGGGAAAAGCTGCATTGTTACTTGGGTAACCTAGGTTTGCAAGCCGTGATAGAGCTTTTATGCTACCTGGAGGTCTCCCTGGGCTGACTTTGTATCCAGCGGCTTTGGTTGTGCCCAAGGGTCTGCCTGGACTTGTCTTAAACCCAGCAGCTTTGGTGGTCCCCAGAGGTCTACCAGTGCTGGTTCTGTAGCCTGCCGATTTGGTGGTCCCGGACGGCCTTCCCCGTTTGCCAGATCTGCCAAGGTTCTTCTTTTTCTTTAAATCATTTTTTGTATCCAGGTCCCTGTTGCTTGTGGTCTGCAAATGTGCCTCATTTATAGTTTCTTGTGTTTGACAGGAGATGGTCTTGTGACTGACAGAATGGCTATATTTGCTCTGCTGGGTGGCATATAGGCCATACTGATCAACGCTTCTCATGCTGTCCTGGTTGAGGCAGGAAGACACATTGCCGCTGGGGACAGGACGCATCATCTTCTAGAAGAAAAACAAAATTAGCCAATAATTGGTACAATCTAACTACTTTTACTGATTGGCTGGATTTGTTATTTTTACCGTCTGTGCTCCATAAATAAAATTTCATATAATGTAATTGACATGTTAATATTATCATTTAGTCAACACTTAAGTATCAATATTTTTTTTTTTTGTAAACTTATAATCAAATTGATTTTTCCATCCATATTCAATACAAACTTGAATGTTCCTGGCATTCTTTTAATTCCCAAGCACCAAAATATAAATTTGAAACTTCAACATATAATCACTCATACATTTAACCTTACAATCCTTGGATACATTAGGTCTTAACAGAGCATTAAATTAAATCTCTTAAGACAGGTTTATAAAATTCAGGCATTTGGTTATTAATAACCAGTAAGAGTTTGTTTTATATACTGTAGAGTACATTTTGCCATCTCATTTTACTGATATATTCGAATAGCCAGCGGCCATTCTTGGAGCTCTCTGGTGATACATGCACCTACGTTATTGGATAAATCCTTATTTGTTCCCAATAATTTTTCTCCCATGGACCTTTGTATAGATTTCTTGCCTCACTATAATTGTGTTTCTTCTATTAATTTATTGTGATATTGTTTGTGGTTCTTTTCTGGGTGGTTCTCTAACCTGTTTGACCAACTGACACCAGAAATGTCCTCCAAAGATTAAGAATTTCATAAACAAGGCATTGTCTCTTCCTATTTGGGAGTTCATAAAAAGGGGAGGATACAAAGCATTTTCCTTTGAACAGTGGTTGCCTCCATTTTATATCTGTATTGCAGAAAAGAAAAAAAGGAAATATTTACAAATAACCTACATGCATTCCTGTCAACTCCTGGCGTCGGAACATGATGCTATATAATTCCAAATAGAGTTAGAACACTAAAATTCTGTGTGCGTCTTTTGCCGAGTATCCTATTAAAATGCCGTCCGCATGTGACCACATAAAATACATATGTGCTGCCACCTCTGTGTTCTCCGCCCTGCAAAAGAGAAGACAAAATATTCTCAGAAACGTTACACATTACTAGCCACAACACTGATCAGATTTCTGTATGATTATTTTTACTATTACCATATTTACCAGGCACCGTATAAAGAAACTTAAAAACATACTACGGAAAGTGAGACGGTCCGGTTCTTGCAAGCTTACAGTCTGAACGCTAGGCGTCACATGTCATGAAGAATGGGAAGGGTGTGAGGCTCACTTGTCCCTCTCCCCCACAGGGCACAGCACAAATACACCTAATCCAGAACCGTTCACCCCGTGACCCCAAAAATGATTCATTGCCACCACCAAGTTATTTATAATGTTTTCAAAACCAGAAACAACCTCATTCACTGCTCTCCCCACAGGGCTCATCAGAGCAACTACACCTCAACCTGCTTACCCTACGCCACCCTAACTGTATTTGCTGCCACCACCAAACAAGGTTTTCGGTAACCCCCTGCACTTCTCAAACCATAGAAACACCCAATTTGGTCAAAAAAGTAAAACTTGCAAATTAGACAAACTGTAACTTGGTAACGCCGGCTATCCCCAAAATGTTTGAGCTCGAGATTAGTTTACAAGGACAGAACTCATGAATGCATAAAAATAATAGTAAAAGAACAAACACGACACAGAAAACTTACATAAAAACTAAAGTTTTCTTAGTACCAAGTTACCTTATGGAGAAGCTGTAACTATACAGAAAGCGCTCCCATTGAAATCAATCAATGCGTTCACCACATGTCTAACGTGACCCCCTGCATACATTTGCCAAGCCAGAGATGGAGATCATGGATGATAAGTATTTTACATGACACTTCTGCATGGAAAATAAGATTCAAGGCGCTGGGTCCCCTGTGTGCCCCCCCAGTGCCTGGTCCCCAGCAGGAGGTTATGGCACCCAGGACAGGACACCTGGCATCCTTTGAAGATGCTCTGCATGTTCCACTGACTTCTTGGTGGGTCTGGCCACACTTCCAGGTAGCATTTATGGCAGGACGCAGGCTAAGAAAAAGACTATTTTCTTTTCTTCATGCAAGATGCCCTGTTAACACTTAAACATAAGCATTCTGCATGACAAAGACATACAAAATGTGAATGCAGAATGGAATTAAAATAAACAGAGCATCTATACTATACGAAAGCAAAATAATCTGTGGGAATCTGCAGATGTTGGGAGTCCCTTGGCAAAATAAATTCATTTTTTCTCCCTCACATTCCCACTTAACAGGAATAACCCCCTTTTGTCTCTAGCAGACGGCCCTCTTGGCATGACGTGGGAGCGTGGAGATCGGGCCGTTTTATGACACTTAATATAAAAGTTAGGTCATAAAACCTGACAGAAAATTCTGGTCTGACATTTTAAAATGTCCTATCTGGTGGTTTTGTTACCTTGTATATTAATTCTGTGTTACATCACAGCCCACTTGTTATTGCAAACATATAGGTAGCAAACATCCCTGTGTACCTGTCAGTAAGAGGACAAATTTTTATTTTCAGGCCCTGTTTAACCCCCTCCTGGCTTGCTCCCTATTATTCTAGTGGCGCACTGAACATATTAATATTATGAATCGAATGTGAAAACGGAGCCATATTTTTCACATACCTATAAAGATACTAGGTAACCAGCAAACGCTCTTCTTTCTTTAGCTCTCTTTTCCTAGTCCCTCACTTGACTTTATAACGTGGTCTGGCCGGATATATAACAGGATCTGCCCTAACAAGAGATTTTGTTTTTTGGTATAAACGAAAGATGCCTTGTTAACGATTCCTACACTGAACATAAGTGCCTGCATGACCATGACACTGCCGTCATACGGATTAAGGTGCATGTGATGGCTGGAGCGTACATTTAAACCATCCGAGATGGCGTGGGCATAGCTGGATAGAGGATCTCTGGAATCTAAAAGCTACATTTAGAGAGGTAGATGACAACTCTTGATGATTTGGGGTGGGGGGTTCCAGCTTGGCTGCATTAGATTACAAATAGGTTGACAGTCATGGAACACAAATGCTTTTTCGTTCTTCTCCTTTTTATAGGAATAAGGGAAAGATTTTTCATATGCTGCATATTCAATAATTTATAAGTCGTTCTGCTTCCAGGGGCTAGTATAATATGATTCTAGGTAATGAATTATTCCACAGCCTTGGTAGATGCATTAACCCAATAAGTCCCTGCAACTTCCAATACTGTTACACAGACACAACGCCATGAAATAGCTGTCCGTGGCGCATCGCTGGAATGTGTGTGTGCAATAATCTAAACAAGAGCAGACCTCCAGACATGAGAAGAGGGCACAGCTCAGCCATTTGTGCTGCAATTCAAAACTTGCACTAGAGATGCAACTAAATCTGCTTGGAGACAGCTTTATAACCCCCACCCCAGCTAACTGAATCAAGGTACTTGCTGCTTGGAGATTCAGTGTTGCATAGGTCTATGTCACCAAGCAGATCGTTATCAAATATCAAAATATAATATGCTGGTATGTGCTGTCAAGTACCAAGATAGAAGCAGAGGAGGAGACCAACATCTGCCTCAGACTTAAAGCAGATAATGGTTGGCACTTAGCTATGGTGCCTATGTTTTACATTTCTGTAGTAAGATGAAAGATCTATTAAATATTAATGCGCTAAAAAAGCCTATACATGTTCATATGATACACTGAACACCATCAACAGCTTGGGTACTGAATATATATGAATGATTACATCCAAAATACTGCAATGGGCAAGTTACAGTTAAAAAAATCTACAATTTCCATTCATGTTAGCAACCTCAACCCCACTGACCATGTTGACATTTTCCTATAAAGATTTGGATGCCAACATTATTTATTATGTTCCTAAAACCTTAGATTTTAGAAACGCACCAATAGGCTTTTTAATATGCTTTAAGAGTCTTATTTTTTGGTGTTTTAGAACAATAGTAAATATATTAGCTAGGATCTATCGGAGTTTGTTGGAGTGCTTCTACTATAAACATCTTTCATCTTTTTTTGTACAGTAAAAAAATAAGGTTACTTTCATGTTGTTTTCAGGTAAACAAAAAGTACATTTAAAAAAGTATCATAAACAGAATACTGTTGAATTGATCTGCAAGACAGGAACAAACTGCAAAGCAGGTATACTCCCAGTGAATGTTTATTGGAGCGCTTAACCAAATCTAATACTTTCCCTAATCAGAAACTTTCTAGTCACTTCCACCTCATCCGAAGTAAAGTTTACATATTACAGAGAGAAAGTGCAATGTAATTTCAGTGAAAGGCACTCCTTTCTTGTGGAGGAAAACCAAAAGAACTGAATGTTAAGTATAGTAACTTGCATTCCTCGGAGGTTCTCTAGTATCTACTAGTTCTCACGTGTCACCTATGACAATTTGCCATACATTAACAACGTGCAGTAATAAAAAAACAAAAAAACCTCCTTTACAGGGTATCAAAGATCACGAATTCTGTAATGTCACAACTACAATCTATGCACCTAAATCAGCCAACAGCTGCGATGCATGCGATCATTTGAACACCATGATCATCAGAAGGAAGAACATCATGGAAACTACAGTCACATGTAGCTACATATTTTTTTAAAAAATGTATTTCACTTTAAAAGAGAGGTCTATTGTCTATTTATTTAAGTGCTCTGATTTCCTGCAGGTTTCTCAGAATCTACATTTGGAGAGTTTTTACACTTATTTCCTCTTTTTAGTGCTGAAGACTGTTTACTTTTCCATTTGCTTTTTTTATTGCTGCAGCAATCTGCATGTTTCCCTTTCTACCAAACATTTACAAGACTATGAGGGGAAAAATAAACATAAAAAGCAA
The DNA here is from genome assembly GCA_009364415.1 of Spea multiplicata. NCBI lineage: Eukaryota > Metazoa > Chordata > Amphibia > Anura > Pelobatidae > Spea > Spea multiplicata. The sequence goes on along the minus strand of VKOC01000003.1, from coordinate 4,039,738 downwards.
AGGAGAAAAAAAAAAGATCCCATATTTGGAATAGATCAAAAAGGACATACAATTCCTAGCTTCTCATGTGGTTATTCAGAAAAGAAAGGGAAAAAAAAGACATTGCAACTGCTTATTTGGTGTGAAAACAGACCCAGGACATTGGGGTACAAAGAAGAGTGTACATATTGGATTGTATTCAATAATATAATATGTCAGAAAGCAGGCACTTTATTAAAGCGATGATGTTTTTAAGTATGATACCAGCTTCAAATAAAAGTTGTGTAAGAACGAGTCCAGTACAGATCAGTTTACAAACTGATGCAGACATGCTAACAGGATGGAAAACACAGAAATTATAAGATTGCCATTTGTAAGTGAAAAAACAAACACATGTACCCCTCTGCTCGCCTGCTGCATGTGGCCCGACAAAGTAATTGATTGAGGGACGCCTTTCTAGTAAATGCTGGGGTACACAGAGGTCTTTCCTACTGCACTAGTGCAGCCCAGGGGCAGAACTGATTTTCAGTTAGGCATCAGTTAATGAATCCATAGTTATGATATCTATGTTATAACCTCTGAAGTCCCTAAAGCTTATGTAACATTCCATTTTTTTCTGCTTGATAAACTTCAACTAAAGACCCTCTTTTCGCTTGGGCTAGTAGAGCTATATCCATGTTACTAACATTGTTAAAGGGACTCTTATCTGAACCAAACATACATAACGCGTCATTTGGCCTTAGATATGTCTACTATTTGCTTCAAATATTCTATTATTCTAATTATATCTACTGTTGGCTTCAATTATTACACCGATTATATTTGGAGGGGGGGGCAAGAAACACCAACAGCTGCAAGAAAAAAAACCCAGCAGTTCCAAGGATCACTCCAGTCAGAATATGCATTTTAATGCATACGACAGGTGCTCTGTTTTCCAATTCTGCAGAATCCCCCTAAAATGCATCCACCCCCCAGCTAAATGCCCTGCAGGAATTGCATTTGGAGGAATGTATCCCTGCATGTTATGTACTAACCTCCAATCAGCTCCAGCACTGGTTCTGGTGAACGCCGAGTGCATGAGTCTGTGTAAAAACATCCCATTGATTTTAATGGGAGTGCTTTCCTGCCACTGATTGGCTGCTTACAGGACCCCTTAAACATCTATATAATCCTTCCTGTTAGACTAAGTCTTAAATGGACCAGCTATCACATCTACTTTAATAAAAGATGGCTGAGAAGTCCATTTAAATTTTCTTGATGTCTCCCTTCTAAATTAGACGAGACCCCGGCATGCCCAAAAAGCACTCCTGGAGATTTCAATGGGAGAACTTTCCTGCCACTGATTAGTTGCTTCATGAAGTACTTTTATTTTTATTTATTGAAGAATGCATAAAAAGTACTTACAGTGAGGCAGTTTAAGAAACATCACATCAATCATGTGTGTTGATGTCATCTTGTGAGACCATCATTTGGATAGAAAGTACCCTCGGAGAGAAAGGTTAAACATCTCTATGTCTAGATATATTTTTGAAGGTTTTTCCTTTTTTGTATGAATTGGGGCTAAGCCAGTGGTCTAGTTTCCAATCATCAAGAGAGCAGCAGTACGCTGAGGGCCAACTGCTACTGGAGCTACTTTGCCTTTCCATGCTTCTGTCAGTAACTAGAGGGAAGTGACAAGATGTCCGTAACTAGAAGAGTGAATATGTACTTCCAAAGCCTGCGCATATGCAGATATTTTGTGGTGCTGGCATGGCTGAACAGCTATAAAGACTGTAGAAAAGTGATGTTTGTAATCAAAAAGCTGCAACTTTTACGGAAAGACAGCCAACATAGCTTGCCTCATTCATAATTGTCCATCCTAAAAGGCATAGTAAAGCAGTACAGCTCCTTCTTTGCACGGTCCACGTGGCCATCATGTTTACTCCTGCAGACAATCAATACTTTCAGCATTCTATGAAGCTGACCAATACCAACTAAATGCAGTGCCAGATATGATATTCCCTAGACAGCATGTAATAATTAGAGGAGCTAGTCACAAACTGAAACACATTTATTCACATTAGTCATTTATTGAAAACCAGACCTGCCTCTAGTTTAAATGAGTTGATGGATATCCCATATAAACAGTGGACATTTTATTGTTGTGAGATTACCTGCAGAGCTTTAATACAATTTCAGGCTTCTGAACATAAAGCCCAAGGAAATCAACATTCCTGGGAATGCAACAGTTTGACCCAGAGACTGCTGGCGAATTGCTGCTTTCCTGGGTCAACTTCATGTCCATTGCCAGCCTACTTCAGGCTTCCTGAAGCTACAACAAGCCACCTGCAACCCTGTAATAGGGAGATCTCCCAGATATAAAAGTAATCTCACTAATAGCTACGGAGGGTCATGTCCACTATTTTTGCAGGAGAAGCTTTTCATAAAGTCCCACTTTAGGGAACATATCTCTAAATGAAGAACGAGGTCCTTCGCCAGCTGTTCTTTTGTTCCAGTGTGTCTGCACTTGTCATGTGAACAGTTAATAGTATGTCTGACCAGTGCAAGAAAAACTAAAGATCAGGTTAGTTTTCCATATTAAATATGTACACTAGATATTTGTTTGGCGAGCATGATTTCTTTTTCTATCACACTCAATCAGCCTACTTCTAATAATCAGTGCCAGATATCTTGCTTATCTATGTTCATCTCGGGTACATTTTAGGTTTTGTTTTTCCACACTTCAGCAATGGACCCATATATACAATAGAGTATGTGTGTAAAAAGCTATTCTGGGGCAGAATTTTAAAAGTCGTGCAATCACCATAGCAACCGTGGAAGTTTCCATTCTCCACCATAATTTGTTATACCCCCCCGTACATCAAGGATCCATATTGGTTACAGTAATGTAGTAAGATTTGCGTATTTTTCTCGGTGAGATAAAAGACAAAGAACAGAGAACAAACTAGCTAGCTATAGCGAAAACTTTTACTACAATTTAGATTATGCTGAATGGTAAATGGGTCTCTTTTTTGGTAACTGTTAATGCATTACAAAGGGTTACCTAGTTAGTTCAGTTACAATGTTTGAAGGTCTTGTCACAGTGTTAAGTACACATTAACCAAGCCCAACTCTGGGCTTCTTGCAGGTAAAATGCGCCAGTCTTAGACCCTTCTAACGCATCATCTCACCACAAGTCAATCTAGTGATTCAAACACATTTAAAAATGTACCTGTTCTTCCTCCTTGAAGAAACTAACCACAATTATTGTGTACAAACCATGCCATACAAAATATTATTACACGTGAAAAGTTTTGTAATGATCGCCAAGCAGCTTAATGTTCTTAAATCCAATAGAAAATACATAAATATGAAATGACAGACACTGATATGACAAGACTAGAACTGGCTGCCCCCAGGCTTACCATCTAAACTCATGTTCCAGTTTATTTACTTTAAATATGTCCTGATCTAAGGTGGGCCACACTTGGTTTGTGCAGAATCTCTGGCCACGCAAACATCACATCAATAATCAAACTTGATTAGCGTGAGATCAACAACAAACACAGAAAAACAGATACCGATTGACATTCCGGGTTACAAAACTACATAAACATGACAACTTTCACAATAGACGCAGAGCTTATACTGTGTAGCCAAACCAGCCAGAAAGCAAGTCACCAATTCACATTTATTTAAAGGGCCATGACTAATAGTGTGATATGTCGCTATATCCTATAGATTACAAGAAAGGGGCCATAGATATGATCGCTAAACAACACGCTCACACCTAACTATATAAGCCTAACCGAAACAATATAACTAATTAAAATATTTATATTTTAGAAATGTTTGTTCAATAGCAGATACTTCATCAAGCCCACAGACATGTCATTATTTTCTGCAGAACAATTGTGTGAATAATCTTCAAAACACAATATATATGTACACCGGACACAGATCAAAGTTTCAACATAAACAGAGCGCTGATACAATGTATCCCACATATCAATGGCCAATATGCAATAACACAAATAGACATCATGAATACACAATGGGAAGCAACACATAATTTTACAAATACTCCATTTGTATATGTATAGGTGATCGGTGCTTCCCCATTGTGTAGGGACAATAGCACCGCATCCTATAAGGGAGAAGTGACCACAATAATGCATACTTCACCTTTTTCCTTTCAGACACCGGCAGCCTCCCCGCACCTCCTACTTGGCGGTATAAAAGCTCCAGAGACGGGGATACAACCGCAACCGTTGTACGGACAGGATCCTCGGCTTCCAGGCCGAAGTGGGAGGTAAAAAAAAGGAGGATGTAGAAAAGGAGGAGTAGGAGGCGGCAGGGATGTCAAAACCCCTAAAAGCTCAGAGATTCGGCGCGGCGGCCATTTTGTGAAGGATGAGAATCCGGAAATCAGAGTGGGCGGAGCCGTATCCATGTTCTAGAGCTGAGAAATCAGCGCGTACAGTGCGAGGATAAAGGCTATCGTTACCTACGTGAGACAATCACATAGCAAATAACTAAAAAGCGCGCGTTTATATTGCTTTGGGAAATGTGTGTAGTTTTGGCATTGGTAGCGTTTTCATTATAAGGCTGAACTAGAGTCGGGTTATCGCCCTCCCTTAGAGGAGGTAATCGTGGCGTGACCTGTTGCGCATATAATAATTAATATATTAAACCGCTACAGGTTGGCAGCCAAACGCATGGTTTGCAAAGGTATGGCTGTGGTGATCCAATTGTATAAAGCAAAAATAGAGAAAAGTGTATAAAATTCAATTTTTATCTTGAAATTCTTAACCAGAATGCAGCAAAGCTTTTACCTGCAAAACAATATCACTTTATTAAGGGAGGGAAACATAGGGTGATAACACAAAGACATTTTTAAGGTGACACATTTGTTTGTTTCCCCGACATCCATACGGCAGCAAGAGCAAGGATGTAGATAGATATCCAAGAGTGCATGTATTGGTTTGTCTTAGTCTGTCAGGTCTCGTCTTGTCATACCCCTTGAATATATGTATTGTATTAAGCGCTATGTAAATTGTTGCGGCTGTATAAATAAAAGATAACTTCCTGGAGGACCAAATACAGCACCACAGAGGCTTCCAGATTCAGCTTGTAATGTCTGATAAATGTCTACTAATTCACCCAGGTGGTTGCCTTACAGATTTGTTCCAATAGACATACAGGGTTTGGCTTTCAGGATGTAGCCATGGCCTCGGTAGAGTCATTTTTGTGCCGTTTCCAACGCTATCGTAAATGTGGCCAGAATCCACATGGCCCCTGTGGTTTTAGAGACTTTATATCCATTTTGTTGCCAAGTAAAATTAGTAAATAGATGATTAGAATGTAAGCTTGCGAGTAGGCCCCTCGATACCTGACCGATGTGTCTTTCTGTCCTAAACTTTGAATGTGTGTAAAGCAAGTCCTTGTCTTGCTGTTTGACTATGTATATAACCATTTAACAACAAGCAATGAACACTTCCAAGCTTTTGGACAGAATGATGATAGTACAATTTATTGGTTAAGAGTAACCACATTGAAAAATTAGGTCTCAAAGTTAAATGCCAAACTACTATGATAGAAGGCGCTTAAAGCAGCAGTCTTTACTTTAATAGTTGGGTTGAAGACTTTTCTCAAAACCAGCCTGAAGAAGTAGCAGAATCTCAGGAATTGTAGTATTTAAATGGTAAATGTTCTTAGAAGCATACCATGTTCAAAAAACTAGCGAAATCCTCAAAAACTTTAGTTATTTATTTGTTCTTGCATAAAACATGGACATGGGGATAGGTGACCTTTAAGTCCAGAGTAATCATCCAGTCCAAATTTGGAATGTTCTTGTTTTATGAATATGTCAACAAAAGTGAGATCTAGAGTAGAGGGATGGTTTGTCCTGGGAAAAAAAAATCAAAGACTGCATGGCATCAATGAGGTCCTCCTTTTTAAAATAAAAGACTTTGAATCAACTTTTGCGGAAGGCTTACATCTCACAGCTTGGACATTACCTCTTCCTTAGTTGATTCTAGATCCATCTTCTGATCTGCGAAAATGTCATCTTCTAGCACCAGTTCCTGTTTTGTGAAAGGGGCTTGAGTACATCATCATTCCCCAAACTTAGACTTGGGCATCAGGGGGCTGTTCGTGTTCGTCTTCGTGCTCGTCTTTGGGAAAAAAGAATCTTCGTATTCCGCGAATATTCGCCTGTTCCTGTCTTCTCTTCGGGCGAATATTTGTGGACATTCTTCGTGCTCGTTTCATCTTTGTTTTCTCCCAGTTGCCTAGCAGGGGTTAATACGGGGTTAAGAACACATCGGAGCAGCAGATGCATTGGCGCCGTGAAGGTACGTGTGTGCGACTCTAGTGGTCGCCGGAAGGGGGCTCGTCTGGCATGAACGAATGAATTGCAGAACTGCAGAATGCACTTCATTCGTTGATGGCAGACAAGCCCCCTGCCGAAACGACCAATAGAGTTGCACACACATACCTTCATGGTGTTATCCGAGGTGTACACAATACACATTGCCCTAAACTGAGGGCTAAGTTCCTCCGAGCATTGTCTTGTCTGAGACCTAGACAAATGCTCCAAGGAACTTGGCCTTCTTTATTTATCATACACAGTCACACATCCATAGATGTTTAATAAAAGAATAGGGATTATTTTACATTTTTAAATTGATTTTGGACCACTTGTAATACATGCCTAACATTTGTTTCCTATTTACAATGGCATACTTTGCAACAACCCAACTTTTACTGGACAGGACTGGAAAAAAGCAGGACTGTCCACCAAAATCTTGGGTGTGTTGGCAGGTATGCTGATGGAAAAATGTTGGACAAGAACTAAAAAATAGCTTAGGGTTAATGTACGGTTATGTTTAAGATTAGTAGCAGTGCACTGGTTTGGTTAAAGATGTATTATGTCTAAATAATAATTTAATTTTAATGGGGTTTTTTTAAAAAAAATTAGGGGTTTATTTAAATGTATTTTAAAGTTAGATTTATTATTTAGTACTTGATTATATTTAATGTTTATAGGAGCGTTACCTACCGAGCTATAACTACCTATGTGTATTTGCATACCTAGTTTAGCTAAATTAGATGGGACAGGACTGGAAAAAAGCAGCACTGTCCCTGAAAAAGTTGGGTCTGTTGGCAGGTATGTGGATGGAAAAATGTTATAGGGTGAAGTGTGAGTTATAACGTTAATGCTAGTGATTGTAGAAGTGAAGGCCAGGGCAAATAACAGGAGGAAAGGTCATTGTGAATTGTACATGTGTGTTATGTGTTATGTCATTGTGTTATATGTGTTATTGTGTTATGTTTGGTTGGTTGTGTATCAGACAGAAAAAAAGGAAAAGGCGAATGAGTGGGCAACTGGCAACCCACTCACCTGTTTCACCCCATGACAAAGAATCCAAACCACTGTCAGTCCTAGACGTTTAGCAGCGGACTTCCAGAGCTCAGACGCTTTGGCCCTAGCGTAAGCTGGCTACTACGCAAACAGACGCAGTCAGGGGGAGAAACTACCTTGAACGTTAAGGACATTTAAGGCATGACTCTAGCCGGGAAGCGAACTGACAGAGAAGAGACGCTGGCACCACCACCAGCAGCATTGGGAAAGGCGCATGAGTGGGCAATTGACGACTCGCTCACCTGTTTCACCCCAGGGCAAAGCATCCAAAGACTGTCAGTCCTAGACGTTTGGGAGCAGACTTTCAGAATTCAGACACATAAATTGGCTACACCAGTGGAGGTAGCAGGCATTGCCACACCGCAAACAACAACCAGGGGGAGAAACTACCTTGAACATTAGGGAAAATGAACCTTCCAAGCTAAGAGCTGGGTAACCCAACTTGGGCAGATTGAATTTAAGAAAGGCAATCTGCTCCATCAGATGAGGTGCCATGCGTGAGCGCTGTGTTTCCAGTCATAGAAAACACGCACTCACTTTGAACAGTGGTTGGCGGAAATGATAGTAGCTGCTGCGCAACCCATGAGAGTGCAGGCCACACACTCTTCTTTTCATCCCAGTAGCTAAGAGGATCAACATTAGGCGTAAAGTTTGACCATTTCAGCAGCACTACTCCTTTCTGCTGCTAGCTCTTTCAGATGGTCCAACTATACTCCCAAGTGCCTCTTCCCAAAACGCAGCTGCTCCACTCAGCGTTGTGCTGCTTGTGGCACTGCTGCTGATGCTGCTGCACCTCTCCCTCCTCAGACAGCATTCCCATTTTACGTTGCCAGTCACGCACCTTTTGAACCAATTGCTCCCGGTAGCTACTGAGAACATTGAATTTCATTGCTAGCTTTCCCTTAATCCTTGGATTGCAAAGGCACGCTAGCATCATTTCGGGACTTTCTTCCATGCGTTTGTGAAGGCGTACTTTTAGCAGATCCTTCAGCTTCCTGACTATGGCTGCTACTTCAGGATGTAGAGTGCCACCTTGAACAGCCTCACGGTTTTCAAGGAACACATCCATCTTGCTGCCTAGATGGGAGAACACTGGGATTACCTGGGCCAGACTGGCAGTGTTTGAGTTTAAATTTTCAGTGGCATCCCTGAATGGTTTAAGCACTGCCACTAGCTGGGCGATCACTGTCCAATCCTCCCTATTCAATGGAGATGTAATCCCAATATTATGCTCTGAGGAAAAATTATGGATTGCCCTCTGCTGCTCCAAAATCCTCTCCAGCATGTCTAACGTGGAGTTCCACCGCATACTGACATCCTGTCTTAGGCAGTGTACGGGAAGACCTGCCCTCTCTT
>VKOC01000003.1:4016874-4030898 GCA_009364415.1 Spea multiplicata | reverse complement strand
AAGATGGATCTAGAATCAACTAAGGAAGAGGTAATGTCCAAGCTGTGAGATGTAAGCCTTCCGCAAAAGTTGATTCAAAGTCTTTTATTTTAAAAAGGAGGACCTCATTGATGCCATGCAGTCTTTGATTTTTTTTTCCCAGGACAAACCATCCCTCTACTCTAGATCTCACTTTTGTTGACATATTCATAAAACAAGAACATTCCAAATTTGGACTGGATGATTACTCTGGACTTAAAGGTCACCTATCCCCATGTCCATGTTTTATGCAAGAACAAATAAATAACTAAAGTTTTTGAGGATTTCGCTAGTTTTTTGAACATGGTATGCTTCTAAGAACATTTACCATTTAAATACTACAATTCCTGAGATTCTGCTACTTCTTCAGGCTGGTTTTGAGAAAAGTCTTCAACCCAACTATTAAAGTAAAGACTGCTGCTTTAAGCGCCTTCTATCATAGTAGTTTGGCATTTAACTTTGAGACCTAATTTTTCAATGTGGTTACTCTTAACCAATAAATTGTACTATCATCATTCTGTCCAAAAGCTTGGAAGTGTTCATTGCTTGTTGTTAAATGGTTATATACATAGTCAAACAGCAAGACAAGGAACTTTGGTATATTTGAACTAGAATGATTATAATTATCTATTTACATAGAGCTTCATACTTTACACACATTCAAAGTTTAGGACAGAAAGACACATCGGTCAGGTATCGAGGGGCCTACTCGCAAGCTTACATTCTAATCATCTATTTACTAATTTTACTTGGCAACAAAATGGATATAAAGTCTCTAAAACCACAGGGGCCATGTGGATTCTGGCCACATTTACGATAGCGTTGGAAACGGCACAAAAATGACTCTACCGAGGCCATGGCTACATCCTGAAAGCCAAACCCTGCATGTCTATTGGAACAAATCTGTAAGGCAACCACCTGGGTGAATTAGTAGACATTTATCAGACATTACAAGCTGAATCTGGAAGCCTCTGTGGTGCTGTATTTGGTCCTCCAGGAAGTTATCTTTTATTTATACAGCCGCAACAATTTACATAGCGCTTAATACAATACATATATTCAAGGGGTATGACAAGACGAGACCTGACAGACTAAGACAAACCAATACATGCACTCTTGGATATCTATCTACATCCTTGCTCTTGCTGCCGTATGGATGTCGGGGAAACAAACAAATGTGTCACCTTAAAAATGTCTTTGTGTTATCACCCTATGTTTCCCTCCCTTAATAAAGTGATATTGTTTTGCAGGTAAAAGCTTTGCTGCATTCTGGTTAAGAATTTCAAGATAAAAATTGAATTTTATACACTTTTCTCTATTTTTGCTTTATACAATTGGATCACCACAGCCATACCTTTGCAAACCATGCGTTTGGCTGCCAACCTGTAGCGGTTTAATATATTAATTATTATATGCGCAACAGGTCACGCCACGATTACCTCCTCTAAGGGAGGGCGATAACCCGACTCTAGTTCAGCCTTATAATGAAAACGCTACCAATGCCAAAACTACACACATTTCCCAAAGCAATATAAACGCGCGCTTTTTAGTTATTTGCTATGTGATTGTCTCACGTAGGTAACGATAGCCTTTATCCTCGCACTGTACGCGCTGATTTCTCAGCTCTAGAACATGGATACGGCTCCGCCCACTCTGATTTCCGGATTCTCATCCTTCACAAAATGGCCGCCGCGCCGAATCTCTGAGCTTTTAGGGGTTTTGACATCCCTGCCGCCTCCTACTCCTCCTTTTCTACATCCTCCTTTTTTTTACCTCCCACTTCGGCCTGGAAGCCGAGGATCCTGTCCGTACAACGGTTGCGGTTGTATCCCCGTCTCTGGAGCTTTTATACCGCCAAGTAGGAGGTGCGGGGAGGCTGCCGGTGTCTGAAAGGAAAAAGGTGAAGTATGCATTATTGTGGTCACTTCTCCCTTATAGGATGCGGTGCTATTGTCCCTACACAATGGGGAAGCACCGATCACCTATACATTTACAAATGGAGTATTTGTAAAATGATGTGTTGCTTCCCATTGTGTATTCATGATGTCTATTTGTGTTATTGCATATTGGCCATTGATATGTGGGATACATTGTATCAGTGCTCTGTTTATGTTGAAACTTTGATCTGTGTCCGGTGTACATATATATTGTGTTTTGAAGATTATTCACACAATTGTTCTGCAGAAAATAATGACATGTCTGTGGGCTTGATGAAGTACCTGCTATTGAACAAACATTTCTAAAATATAAATATTTTAATTAGTTATATTGTTTCGGTTAGGCTTATATAGTTAGGTGTGAGTGTGTTATTGAGCTATCATATCTATGGCCCCTTTCTTGTGATCTATAGGATATAGTGACATATCACACTTGTTGTCATGGACCTTTAAATAAATGTGAATCTGTGACCTGCTTTCTGGCTGGTTTGGCTACCCAGTATAAGCTCTGCATCTATTGTGAAAGTTGTCATGTTTATGTAGTTCTGTAACCCGGAATGTCAATCGGTATCTGTTTTTCTGTGTTTGTTGTTGATCTCACGTTAAGCAAGTTTGATTATTGATGTGATGTTTGCGTGGCCAGAGATTCTGCACAAACCAAGTGTGGTCCATCTTAGATCAGGACATATTTCAAGTAAATAAACTGGAACATGAGTCTAGATTGTAAGCCTGGGAGCAGCCAGTTCTAGTCTTGTCATATCAATGTATTTCATATTTATGTATTTTCTATTGGATTTAAGAACATTAAGCTGCTTGGCGATCATTACAAAACTTTTCACGTGTAATAATATTTTGTATGACATGGTTTGTACACAATAATTGTGGTTGGTTTCTTCAAGGAGGAAGAACAGGTACATTTTTAAATGTGTTTGAATCACTAGATTGACTTGTGGTGAGATGATGCGTTAGAAGGGTCTAAGACTGGCGCAAGAAGCCCAGAGTTGGTCTTGGTTAATGTGTACTTAACACTGTGAGAAGACCTTCAAACATTGTAACTGAACTAACTGTATCATACCTGGCCAAATCAGTTGTTGTTGCCGGAGAAATTAGGTAACCCTTTGTAATGCATTAACGGTTACCAAAAAAGACCCATTTACCATTCAGCATAATGTAAATTGTAGTAAAAGTTTTTGTAGACCCCAAAAGCTAGGTAGTTTGTTCTCTGTTCTTTGTCTTTTATCTCACCGAGAAAAATGTGCAAATCTTACTACATTACTGTAACCAATATGGATCCTTGATGTACAAGTGGGGGGTATAACAAATTATGGTAGAGAATGGAAGATTCCACGTTTGCTATGGTGATTGCACAACTTTTAAAATTCTGCCCCAGAATAGTTTTTTACACGCATACTCGTATATATGGGTCCATTGCTGAAGCGTGGAAAAACAAAACCTAAAATGGACCCGAGATGAACATAGATATGCAAGATATCTGGCACTGATTATTAGAAGTAGCCTGAAGGAGTGTGGTAGAACAGGAAATCATGCTCGCCAAACCAATATCTAGTGTACATATTTAATATGGAAAACTAACATGATCTATAGTCTTTCTTGCACTGGGCAGACGTACTATTAACTGTTCACATAAGTGCAGACACACTGGAACAAAGGAACAGCACCATTACTCTAACCAGGACACTGATATATGGATATGCTGGCGAAGGACCTCGTTCTTCATTTAGAGATATGTTCCCTAAAGTGGGACTTTATGAAAAGCCAATCCCACTGAGCTTCTGCAAAAATAGTGAACTTGGCCCTCCGTAGCTAATAGTGAGATTACTTTTGTATCTGGGAGATCTCCCTTTTACAGGGTTGCAGGTGGCTTGTTGTAGCTTCAGAAAGCCTCAAGTAGGCTGGCAATGGACAGGAAAGCAGCAATTCGCCAACAGTCTCTGGGTCAAACTGTTGCATTCCCAGGAATGTTGATTTTCTTGGGAATGTTGATGTTCGGAAGCCTGAAATTTAAAGCTCTGCAGGTAATCTCACAACAATAAAATATCCACTGTTTATATGGAATATCCATCTACTTATTTAAACTAGAGGCAGATCTGGTTTTCAATAAATATGACTTGTGTGTTTCAGTTTGTGACTAGCTCCTCTAATTATTATATGCTGTCTAGGGAATATCATACCTGGCATTGCATTTACTTGGTGTTGGTCAGCTTCATAGAATGCTGAAAGTATTGATCGTCTGCAGGAGAAAACATGATGGCCACGTGGACCATGCAAAGAAGGAGCTGTACTGCTTTACTATGCCTTTTAGGATGGACAATTATGAATGAGGCAAGCTATGTTGGCTGTCTTTCCGTAAAAGTTGCAGCTTTTTGCTTACAAACATCACTTTTCTACAGTCTTTATAGCTGTTCAGCCATGCCAGCACCACAAAATATCTGCATATGCGCAGGCTTTGGACATCTTGTCACTTGCCTCTAGTTACTGACGGAAGCATGGAAAGGGAAAGTAGCTCCACATAAATACTGCGGACAGGGAGGCTATGTGGACTTCAGTTGTGTGTTTGCAGAAGAAGCAATACTGTTTTTGATCTGATTAATATCAAAGGATTGTCATCAAGCCTTCTACTACAATGGCAAGAATAGAGCTGCTTGGCCCTCAGTGTACTTGATGATTGGAAACTAGACCACTGGCTTAGCCCCAATTCATACAAAAAAAGGAAAAACCTCCATAAATATATCTAGACATAGAGATGTTTAACCTCTTTCTCTCCAAGGGTAATTTCTATCCAAATGATGGTCTCACAAGATGACATCAACACACATGATTGATGTGATGTTTCTTAAACTGCCTCACTGTAAGTACTTTTTATGCATTCTTCAATAAATAAAAATAAAAGTACTTCATGAAGCAACTAATCAGTGGCAGGAAAGTTCTCCCATTGAAATCTCCAGGAGTGCTTTTTGGGCATGCCGGGGTCTCGTCTAATTTAGAAGGGAGACATCAAGAAAATTTAAATGGACTTCTCAGCCATCTTTTATTAAAGTAGATGTGATAGCTGGTCCATTTAAGACTTAGTCTAACAGGAAGGATTATATAGATGTTTAAGGGGTCCTGTAAGCAGCCAATCAGTGGCAGGAAAGCACTCCCATTAAAATCAATGGGATGTTTTTACACAGACTCATGCACTCGGCGTTCACCAGAACCAGTGCTGGAGCTGATTGGAGGTTAGTACATAACATGCAGGGATACATTCCTCCAAATGCCATTCCTGCAGGGCATTTAGCTTGAGGGGATGCATTTTAGGGGGATTCTGCAGAATTGGAAAACAGAGCACCTGTCGTATGCGTTAAAATGCATATTCTGACTGGAGTGATCCTTGGAACTACTGGGTTTTTTTCTTGCAGCTGTTGGTGTTTCTTGCCCCCCCCTCCAAATATAATCTGTGTAATGATTGAACCCAACAGTAGATATAATTAGAATAATAGAATATTTGAAGCAAATAGTAGACATATCTAAGGCCAAATGACGGGTTATGTATGTTTGGTGTAGATAAGAGTCCCTTTAACAATGTTAGTAACATAGATATAGCTCTACTAGCCCAAGCGAAAAGAGGGTCTTTAGTTTATCAAGCAGAAAAAATGGAATGTTAAATAAGCTTTAGGGACTTCAGAGGTTATAACATAGGCATCAGTTAATGAATCCATAGCTATGATATCTAACTGAAAATCAGTTCTGCCCCTGGGCTGCACTAGTGCAGTAGGAAAGACCTCTGTGTATCCCAGCATTTACTAGAAAGGCGTCCCTCAATCAATTACTTCGTCGGGCCACATGCAGCAGGCGAGCAGAGGGGTACATGTGTTTGTTTGTTTTTTCACTTACAAATAGCAATCTTATAATTTCTGTGTTTTCCATCCTGTTAGCATGTCTGCATCAGTTTGTAAACTGATCTGTACTGGACTCGTTCTTACACAACTTTTATTTGAAGCTGGTATAATACTTAAAAACATCATCGCTTTAATAAAGTGCCTGCTTTCTGACATATTATATTATTGAATACAATCCAATATGTACACTCTTCTTTGTACCCCAATGTCCTAGGTCTGTTTTCACACCAAATAAGCAGTTTCTTTTCTGAATAACCACAGGAGAAGCTAGGAATTGTATGTGCTTTTTGATCTATTCCAAATATGGGATATTTTTTTTTTCTCCTGGGCTTTTTATGTTTATTTTTCCCCTCATAGTCTTGTAAATGTTTGGTAGAATGGGAAACATGCAGATTGCTGCAGCAATAAAAAAAGCAAATGGAAAAGTAAACAGTCTTCAGCACTAAAAAGAGGAAATAAGTGTAAAAACTCTCCAAATGTAGATTCTGAGAAACCTGCAGGAAATCAGAGCACTTAAATAAATACACAATAGACCTCTCTTTTAAAGTGAAATACATTTTTTAAAAAAAATATGTAGTTACATGTGACTGTAGTTTCCATGATGTTCTTCCTTCTGATGATCATGGTGTTCAAATGATCGCATGCATCGCAGCTGTTGACTGATTTTAGTTGTGACATTACAGAATTCGTGATCTTTGATACCCTGTAAAGGAGGTTTTTTGGTTTTTGTTACTGCACGTTGTTAATGTATGGCAAATTGTCATAGGTGACACGTGAGAACTAGTAGATAGTAGAGAACCTCCGAGGAATGCAAGTTACTATACTTAGCATTCAGTTCTTTTGGTTTTTTCCTCCACAAGAAAGGAGTGCCTCTGAAATTATATTGCACTTTCCCTCTGTAATATGTAAACTTTACTTCTGATGAGGTGGAAGTGAATAGAAAGTTTCTGATTAGGGAAAGTATTAGATTTGGTTAAGCGCTCCAATAAACATTCACGGGGAGTATACCTGCTTTGCAGTTTGTTCCTCTCTTGAAGATCAATTCAGCAGTATTCTGTTTATGATACTTTTTTAAATGTACTTTTTGTTACTTACCTGAAAACAACATGAAAGTAACCTTATTTTTTTACTGTACAAAAAAAGATGAAAGATGTTTATAGTAGAAGCACTCCAACAAACTCCGATAGATCCTAGCTAATATATTTACTATTGTTCTAAAACACCAAAAAATAAGACTCTTAAAGCATATTAAAAAGCCTATTGGTGCGTTTCTAAAATCTAAGGTTTTAGGAACATAATAAATAATGTTGGCATCCAAATCTTTATAGGAAAATGTCAACATGGTCAGTGGGGTTGAGGTTGCTAACATGAATGGAAATTGTAGATTTTTTTAACTGTAACTTGCCCATTGCAGTATTTTGGATGTAATCATTCATATATATTCAGTACCCAAGCTGTTGATGGTGTTCAGTGTATCATATGAACATGTATAGGCTTTTTTAGCGCATTAATATTTAATAGATCTTTCATCTTACTACAGAAATGTAAAACATAGGCACCATAGCTAAGTGCCAACCATTATCTGCTTTAAGTCTGAGGCAGATGTTGGTCTCCTCCTCTGCTTCTATCTTGGTACTTGACAGCACATACCAGCATATTATATTTTGATATTTGATAACGATCTGCTTGGTGACATAGACCTATGCAACACTGAATCTCCAAGCAGCAAGTACCTTGATTCAGTTAGCTGGGGTGGGGGTTATAAAGCTGTCTCCAAGCAGATTTTGTTGCATCTCTAGTGTAAGTTTTGAATTGCAGCACAAATGGCTGAGCTGTGCCCTCTTCTCATGTCTGGAGGTCTGCTCTTGTTTAGATTATTGCACACACACATTCCAGCGATGCGCCACGGACAGCCATTTCATGGCCTTGTGTCTGTGTAACAGTATTGGAAGTTGCAGGGACTTATTGGGTTAATGCATCTACCAAGGCTGTGGAATAATTTATTACCTAGAATCATATTATACTAGCCCCTGGAAGCAGAGCGACTTATAAATTATTGAATATGCAGCATATGAAAAATCTTTCCCTTATTCCTATAAAAAGGAGAAGAACGAAAAAGCATTTGTGTTCCGTGACTGTCAACCTATTTGTAATCTAATGCAGGCAAGCTGGAACCCCTCACCCGAAATCACCAAGAGTTGTCATATACCTCTTTAAATGTAGCTTTTGGATTCCAGAGATCCTCTATCCGGCTATGCCCATGCCATCTCGGGTGGTTTAAATGTACGCTCCAGTCATCACATGCACCTTAATCCGTATGACGGCAGTGTCATGGTCATGCAGGCACTTATGTTCAGTGTAGGAATCGTTAACAAGGCATCTTTCGTTTATACCAAAAAACAAAATCTCTTGTTAGGGCAGATCCTGTTATATATCCGGCCAGACCACGTTATAAAGTCAAGTGAGGGACTAGGAAAAGAGAGCTAAAGGAGCTCAAGGAGAGAGAGAAGAGTGTTTGCTGGTTACCTAGTATCTTTATAGGTATGTGAAAAATATGGCTCCGTTTTCACATTCGATTCATAATATTAATATGTTCAGTGCGCCACTAGAATAATAGGGAGCAAGCCAGGAGGGGGTTAAACAGGGCCTGAAAATAAAAATTTGTCCTCTTACTGACAGGTACACAGGGATGTTTGCTACCTATATGTTTGCAATAACAAGTGGGCTGTGATGTAACACAGAATTAATATACAAGGTAACAAAACCACCAGATAGGACATTTTAAAATGTCAGACCAGAATTTTCTGTCAGGTTTTATGACCTAACTTTTATATTAAGTGTCATAAAACGGCCCGATCTCCACGCTCCCACGTCATGCCAAGAGGGCCGTCTGCTAGAGACAAAAGGGGGTTATTCCTGTTAAGTGGGAATGTGAGGGAGAAAAAATGAATTTATTTTGCCAAGGGACTCCCAACATCTGCAGATTCCCACAGATTATTTTGCTTTCGTATAGTATAGATGCTCTGTTTATTTTAATTCCATTCTGCATTCACATTTTGTATGTCTTTGTCATGCAGAATGCTTATGTTTAAGTGTTAACAGGGCATCTTGCATGAAGAAAAGAAAATAGTCTTTTTCTTAGCCTGCGTCCTGCCATAAATGCTACCTGGAAGTGTGGCCAGACCCACCAAGAAGTCAGTGGAACATGCAGAGCATCTTCAAAGGATGCCAGGTGTCCTGTCCTGGGTGCCATAACCTCCTGCTGGGGACCAGGCACTGGGGGGGCACACAGGGGACCCAGCGCCTTGAATCTTATTTTCCATGCAGAAGTGTCATGTAAAATACTTATCATCCATGATCTCCATCTCTGGCTTGGCAAATGTATGCAGGGGGTCACGTTAGACATGTGGTGAACGCATTGATTGATTTCAATGGGAGCGCTTTCTGTATAGTTACAGCTTCTCCATAAGGTAACTTGGTACTAAGAAAACTTTAGTTTTTATGTAAGTTTTCTGTGTCGTGTTTGTTCTTTTACTATTATTTTTATGCATTCATGAGTTCTGTCCTTGTAAACTAATCTCGAGCTCAAACATTTTGGGGATAGCCGGCGTTACCAAGTTACAGTTTGTCTAATTTGCAAGTTTTACTTTTTTGACCAAATTGGGTGTTTCTATGGTTTGAGAAGTGCAGGGGGTTACCGAAAACCTTGTTTGGTGGTGGCAGCAAATACAGTTAGGGTGGCGTAGGGTAAGCAGGTTGAGGTGTAGTTGCTCTGATGAGCCCTGTGGGGAGAGCAGTGAATGAGGTTGTTTCTGGTTTTGAAAACATTATAAATAACTTGGTGGTGGCAATGAATCATTTTTGGGGTCACGGGGTGAACGGTTCTGGATTAGGTGTATTTGTGCTGTGCCCTGTGGGGGAGAGGGACAAGTGAGCCTCACACCCTTCCCATTCTTCATGACATGTGACGCCTAGCGTTCAGACTGTAAGCTTGCAAGAACCGGACCGTCTCACTTTCCGTAGTATGTTTTTAAGTTTCTTTATACGGTGCCTGGTAAATATGGTAATAGTAAAAATAATCATACAGAAATCTGATCAGTGTTGTGGCTAGTAATGTGTAACGTTTCTGAGAATATTTTGTCTTCTCTTTTGCAGGGCGGAGAACACAGAGGTGGCAGCACATATGTATTTTATGTGGTCACATGCGGACGGCATTTTAATAGGATACTCGGCAAAAGACGCACACAGAATTTTAGTGTTCTAACTCTATTTGGAATTATATAGCATCATGTTCCGACGCCAGGAGTTGACAGGAATGCATGTAGGTTATTTGTAAATATTTCCTTTTTTTCTTTTCTGCAATACAGATATAAAATGGAGGCAACCACTGTTCAAAGGAAAATGCTTTGTATCCTCCCCTTTTTATGAACTCCCAAATAGGAAGAGACAATGCCTTGTTTATGAAATTCTTAATCTTTGGAGGACATTTCTGGTGTCAGTTGGTCAAACAGGTTAGAGAACCACCCAGAAAAGAACCACAAACAATATCACAATAAATTAATAGAAGAAACACAATTATAGTGAGGCAAGAAATCTATACAAAGGTCCATGGGAGAAAAATTATTGGGAACAAATAAGGATTTATCCAATAACGTAGGTGCATGTATCACTAGAGAGCTCCAAGAATGGCCGCTGGCTATTCGAATATATCAGTAAAATGAGATGGCAAAATGTACTCTACAGTATATAAAACAAACTCTTACTGGTTATTAATAACCAAATGCCTGAATTTTATAAACCTGTCTTAAGAGATTTAATTTAATGCTCTGTTAAGACCTAATGTATCCAAGGATTGTAAGGTTAAATGTATGAGTGATTATATGTTGAAGTTTCAAATTTATATTTTGGTGCTTGGGAATTAAAAGAATGCCAGGAACATTCAAGTTTGTATTGAATATGGATGGAAAAATCAATTTGATTATAAGTTTACAAAAAAAAAAAATATTGATACTTAAGTGTTGACTAAATGATAATATTAACATGTCAATTACATTATATGAAATTTTATTTATGGAGCACAGACGGTAAAAATAACAAATCCAGCCAATCAGTAAAAGTAGTTAGATTGTACCAATTATTGGCTAATTTTGTTTTTCTTCTAGAAGATGATGCGTCCTGTCCCCAGCGGCAATGTGTCTTCCTGCCTCAACCAGGACAGCATGAGAAGCGTTGATCAGTATGGCCTATATGCCACCCAGCAGAGCAAATATAGCCATTCTGTCAGTCACAAGACCATCTCCTGTCAAACACAAGAAACTATAAATGAGGCACATTTGCAGACCACAAGCAACAGGGACCTGGATACAAAAAATGATTTAAAGAAAAAGAAGAACCTTGGCAGATCTGGCAAACGGGGAAGGCCGTCCGGGACCACCAAATCGGCAGGCTACAGAACCAGCACTGGTAGACCTCTGGGGACCACCAAAGCTGCTGGGTTTAAGACAAGTCCAGGCAGACCCTTGGGCACAACCAAAGCCGCTGGATACAAAGTCAGCCCAGGGAGACCTCCAGGTAGCATAAAAGCTCTATCACGGCTTGCAAACCTAGGTTACCCAAGTAACAATGCAGCTTTTCCCTACCCCACAACACTAAGCAGAGGACTACATTCTGCTGTGGATGCCAACGTCAAACATCCTGTTGAGTAGGAGTCAAAAGCTGCGTTTTGTGTTTATACAAGTAGGAGGAAATGGCAGGGCCTTTATTAGTGTCTTCTACTTTTTGTAACATTATTTGCAGGCTAAAATGATTTGAGTCACGCTTACTGTTTTGCAGAAAAAAAATCACAAAATAAGCAGGTTAGCGTAAGCTTCATGCCGGCTTATATGTATGTATGTATGTGTATATATATGTGTGCCTGTATATATATTTTAACTTTGCATGTAGTGGTAGTGTGCTTGTTAGTGAAAAACTTATTTTCTTTGGTCCTGGCAAATCATTACTTTAAACACATTATTTTAAAAGGTAAACAGTCATCATAGAATTCAAGTTAAGTGTAAAAGGAGAGGTGAACAAATAATGCTTAGTACTTTATGGGAAGAAAAACCACGTTATCCTCATCTTCGTATTCACCGTTCTGTGCTCACAGATGGAAAATGTATTTAGCTAAATAGTAATATAAAATTTTAGTACTCAAGACAGACTTAAGTCAGTTTTTAGCATTGGTAAAACATGCCAAAATAACAAATATAGTGTGATCTTTAAGTATTATTCTATATCTATGTTCACAGAACTCCTATTTAAACGGGTGCATTTAATCCAAAGAAGACCATTTTCATTTTTTTAAATGAAACCTTACAGATCCTTATTACTTTCATACATAGCATGCATATTTAAACGGCTGTGGTATGCAAAGTTAAAGGGTCCGTATAATATACATATATAACTTTTCCTGCCGCCATTTGCCATTCTACATTATGAAACAAACCCAACATCCACAGCAAGTTTAACAGTTTAGTTTATAATGATTTTCGTGGAGTGAAATGGTTCAGGACGTTAAACATGCATGAATTAAGCACAGGAGTATCAAAACTATGACCAAGGGTAAAAAAATGATAGATGAGCTGAAATGTTCTTATCTGCGTTTTGGGCACCTATCCATTACTTGCTAGTGTAACAAGGTTTGGAAACCATTTTTAAGCTATGACATTTTCTGCTGTAAAGAAGAGTCCCAACATAAAGGATAAAAGCAATACAGTGGTGGGCTTTTGACACTTCTGTGTCTTCTGGCCACCGTAAAACCAATTGGGGGCACGTATGAGTATATGTATACTGTTTTTAAAATACGAGTGACTTTTTCATGCATGGAAGTTCTGTATGAATATAGTTTCCCCACAATCCTTTCTTTAGAAATGTTGGTAATTTCAATTGTATATAACAACTCTTGTCACTAGCCTTTTAGATGACACCAGACATTTCACGATCTGTCATCGCTGTACTTTGGACATATGCACCTTGCGTAGGGAATGTGGGCACATTTGGTCAGGCAAAAGAAAACACCCCAAAATGAAAATTAGTTTGTGAGGTTTTGAAATCGGGCTATATTTTTAAGGTTTTCAATGCTGTCTAAACCACTGAAATGCTAGTAAATCTCCAGCAGGATCTTTTAGTAGTAGTAGTAGTGATATGTCATCCTATAGCAAGAGATAAGTCTGTTGTGATTAAAAGGAAACATTGCTGGATTAAGACCACATTTCATGCCTTTCTTATCAGGAAAAAAGCAGCAAGCCTTCATGTGTTCCAGTGATGCGTAGGACAAAATGGTCTGGACTTAATGGGAATCTTTACAGTAAGACGATCATTTCTGTGTTATGGACCTTGTCACACCACATGCAACAAAGCAAACGGCCTTTACATCCTTGTGCAGATCATTGTAACTGATCCCAATTCTCAACTGGATCACTACTCTGTGTCTATTGTATCATCTGGCAGCTATGTGGATACACAACGTTGGTTCTGGTGATTGCAGTGACTGCTTTCATTTAAAGTATGGGTTCCATTTGGAAAGAGATGCCATGCAAACCCCTTGCTCTTTTGTGTTTTTCCTCTTAGATTTCATTGTAATTTGTGACCCGAAAGCTCCCCTCGGCCCGAATACACGTCTCACAGATGGTGTCTGCTAATTTACAAACAAAAAAGCTTTCACAAGACGAAAATAAATGTATGTCAGTCTCAAGTAAATTGTGCCGTTTTGTCTGACCCTTGCAGCTAATTCACATTAATTCTAATCAAAAAAACAAAATAATGTGACTGAAGATTTGACGACCCATTTTTTTAAAAAAAAGTTTTTAACTAAATACTCCTGTGTGTATGGTCAGATAGTGTGATTCTCAAATACATATAGATACTTGCAAATAGGATTTCTAGACCGTTCAACTACTAGGAACTGTTCGAGGATGCCTGTAAGATGCACCCACGAAATGTTAATCACAAGACTTGGACGCATCCAAATATAATTGCAATGGCTCTGTGCATATCTGAAAGTGCTGACGCTGGTCCAGCAGGTCTTTGTGAATTTCACCTTATTTGCTTAATGCTTCAAACAAAGATATTGTATACCGCAAAGCGGAAAGTGACATTTGCCTGTATGTACGTATTACAAATGCTTTATGGG
>VKOC01000003.1:3939782-4016774 GCA_009364415.1 Spea multiplicata | reverse complement strand
TCATACAAGTGAAAACATTTAAAAACAAGTGAAAGCAGCATAATTTAGACGTAACTGGATTTGAGGGATAAATGAGAGAGTAGGGTCAAATTTAATACTAGGGCAAAAAACTTTAGATGTTTGTTTAGATTGTGAATTTCTGAGGGTACAGAACAAGGAGAATGAGCAGTAGCTCATGCTGTGAGATACTGAGATTGAGAAAGAGAGATACTTTCTAGGATACAATTTCAGAGAGGCATTTTATGAGGTAAGTTAAAAGAGAAAGCAAGAGGTCAGGAAAGGAAAGATAAATAAGAGTATCATGAGCATTTGACATAATAAAGGAAGAAAGTTTATTTCAAAGGAGGAGAAATGTTCAAATAAGGCTTAGATGTAATGTAAGGAAGCTTTACTTTACTGAGAAGGTGGTAGATAATTGAGCCTCCCAGCAGAAGTTGTAGAGATTAATACAGGAAGGCACGTTGAACATGCATAGCATAGGTATATGGCAATCCAGAATCTAAGGCAAGACCAGTGAATGATTGGATTAATGATTAATGGATTGGCAAGCCCACAAACATTGGATATGAGTCCAAAAATCCCACAAAGCACATGAAGTTGCTTGTGACACATCTTAAGCCTGTAAGCATGAACCAACATGATCTTTAACAGTCTGGTACAACCCATTGGTAGTATCAAACAGAATTATTATTTGGTTTCTGGACCAAACTTGAGCTTCTGGTGTTTTGTGCTTCACAAAAAGACTTGGATAGCTTTGAACAAAAAGCTTGTTTAGCATCACTGCAAATAGTTTCAGAAAAGGGTCAATTTTAATACCCACTTAATATTTAGCATCAGCATATAAATAACTGATAACTTGTTTACATGTGATCAAATGGAACTATTAAAATGTGCCACTTCGAATAGCGAATGTGATAAACATAATGTATTACAGTTTCCCTTTTATTATAAAACCAGTGGGGAACTGAATATGAAAAACAAGCAGTTTTCCTCTTAGTTCTGAACAGAGAAGAACATTCTGTAGTAGCAGGCTACCTGTGATACCACATGAATACCTCCACCTGCTTTCAAACCCTTGCACATGTCAATGCCTGTTTTAGGCCCAGGGCTGCCCCGAAGAATTCAAGTGGGCACCCCTCCCTCACTCTGGTGTTCTCTGCAGGTCCAGGAGGTGAAATGGACCTCATTTTGATCTGGAAAGACCATAAGCATGAGAGAATGAAATGTAAGTAACATAACTTCAGGACTCCTCTGCTTGACCCTGGTCAGTTTAAGTCCAAATGATACCAGCCCAAAAACATGCATTCATCGTCTCTTTGCCTTAGTAATGCTGCAAGAATAAAAGTTCCCAGAACAGGTTGGCTTATTATGTTTAATTCATCTCTTCATGTTTAAATAAAGATCGCTTGAGTGAAAATGGGGGTGAAAAAGTTCCTGATCCTAACGTTATAGTGAGCAAAGTAAAAAGGAAGCCATTGAGATTCCATCTCATTTAAGATAAATGCATGTTCTTCTTAAAATAACTGATATCTGTCAAAAAGTACAGGATGTCTAAAAGTAAACATTTGAGTGCCTAATAATAAAACGCTAGTCTCATATCTGCCAATCACAAAACTAAATCCCTACTCCATATACAAAATATTTTTTTAACCTTGTCTAAGCTGGTGTGGGCCTGCTGTGATGTATTGGAACTTCTTTGACCTCAAGGCATCCCATTTTATATGGCTCATTAGATTACTATTTCCCATATCCCTTAAGATTACAGGTTAACAAAAACATTGATGACCCAAATTAACCCATTTCAATCTTTCAGTGAAAATATATCAATCGTTACTTAATAAAAATAAAATAACTGTACATAGGTACAATCTCACCCACAGAGCCATTTGTGTGGTCTTTTTAGTTTTGCTTATAAAAGCAATCCACTTTAAAGGATTGCTGTTTCTTTTAATAAAGTGAATATGGTAGTTAAAGTATTCAACATCTTGACCACTTTAGTACAAGTCCAGAAATGGTTTATTCGTTCCACAGCTGGTCTGAATGAATTTATTTCCCGATAGGCCAGTGTTTCAGGCAGCAAAGCATTGTGGGGTACATACTTGACAGCGCTCAACAATCAGGGTTAATCAGGCAGAATTAAGTCACAGTTATATGCCCCATGGTATCACTACAACAAAGATGGGATGAATGACAGAACGCTTTAATGAGTTCCAGTGTGTATGTCTGGAAGTGTTAAAGTGAACACTATACTTACACAAAACTCAAAGAAACAGATGCAACACCCGATCTCTTGCACTTACAAAAACATAAGCGCAGATTAGTCATGCAGTTCTTAAAGATGGATTAGATTCAAGCAAAGGTGTCTCCTCAACACCCCTGACATGTTGGAGGTAGAGGAGGTAAAATATTTTAGCTCTGTTCTTGGACACTTGTCTATGATTGTTTAATATGTAATATTCATTTAATATTCGTGTGTATTTATTTACTATTTTTTGACATTTGATTTTTTTCTTTAAATATAGTTAACCTTAAATGTCCATATCACTAAATAAAATCCCATCAACATATGAAACGCAATTTTTAATGTAACAATATATCAATATACAGTCATGTGAAAAGGAAAGTACACCTTCTTTGAATTGTATGGTTTTATATATCAGGACAATCATCTGTTCCTTAGTATGTCTAAAAATTAGGTAAATACAATCTCAGATAAACAACAATATGTGAAATAGTACACTGTGTCCTGATTTATTCAACAAAAATGAAGCCAAAAGGGAGAAGTTGTGTGTGAAAAAACTACATTTCATAGTGAATATGATTGCTTCTAGGAGCTGTCTAATGAGGACCCTACGTTTCTACGTTTCTTGTTGAACCCATTGGCACATCAATTATCTTTAAGGTGATGCAGTTCTGTGACGTGCCTGGCATGTCAATTGTCACCAAGAGGTTAATATATATATAATTAGCAAAATTAAAAAGCAGAATTGCAACGAATGTTTTTTTTTAATTACCGCCAATTCTGCTGTAGGGGAGGCAATCAGCTTCACACCCTAGGTCTGTGAACATGGTACTATGTGTAAAGTATTTTGCGGAATCTGTTAAATATTTAAAATAGAAAACTGGGTTAGTTAGGCAGTTCATAGAAGTTTTGTCTAGTCAAATTGGAGAAAGATTTATGTTATTTTTGTTTGCTACGTTACACTACTGAAAATCGCATCCTGACAGTTATTGTTGTGCTTTATGATAAACTCTGGTGATCCTGCCACAATATCACACACTTCCCCTCATATTGCAGCACTGATAACGTCTATATACATGAAGAATTAAATGTATAATTGCAATTAAATGTTTAAAAATGAAATACAAAGAATATAAAGATGTAGAAGACAAATGTTCCCTTTGTTACTTCGTCATTGAAACATTAAAGTTTACCATGTGTCACAGTCATTTCTGAGATTTCGGAAGCATTTAAGCATTTTAGGAATTTCATGGATAATATTCAAAAAAGAAAAGCCTATATATTTTGAACCATTCACCACACAAAGAAATGTTTTGGTTAATATTTTTATATTTCTTGTCATCAAACTAGGTGCCTCTGGGAAAGCACATAAAGTGAAGGGGGGAGTCTCATCACAAACTCTTTAAAAAGTTAACAAGTTGGGAGTGACAGCTGTATTTTACATTTAAAGCTATACAGAACATTAAATGCTGCTTTGTTTTAAGGATCTGACTTACACAGGCTGTATGTTTCATGTGTAATGTATAAATATACTAACCAGATGCATGAACCAAGATTCCCAACCATTTAAAAAAAAACGAAAAAAACTTCAGAAACCAAATCAGAAGTCAAGCTTAATAAACTCAGTGGGGAAATGTCACATTTTTCCACATTTACTCTTACTGCATTTATTTATGTGAATGAAAGAAACCACATACAATCATATTTACATTTTGTTAAATGCCTACTATAAAGCATGTTGAAGGAGTAATAATGGTCTGGTGCTATTTTTCAGGGTTTGGGATAAATTCCTTAGTAAGGTGAAGGGTAATATTACCTCCTTCTCCTCTCCTCTCCATTCTTTTCCCAAGATCTCTCTCCCTTCTCCCCTCCCTATCTCTCACTCTATTCACACTCTCTCCCTCGCCTCCCTAGCTCTTTCTGCCTCCCCTCCTCAACTCACCTATAATCTCCTTACCTACATTCTTTGATATATTTATTTTCCTCACCTTGCCCTCCCTCTCCTTAACTTAATCACTTGGAACCTGCCCTAGATTTTCGGGGACATCATCCAACAATGTCAACATACTCTTGTTTCATCTCACACCAAGTGAGAACAGAGACAGAGACATATCTGCCTCAGAACATCTTAAGCAATAGATGCAGAAAATAAGATGTGTCCTTTATTCTGCTTTCTCTCTCTAACTTCCTTCTATCTCTCTCTCTCTCTCTCTCAATCTAACCCTCTTTCTTTTTGTCTCTTTCTTCATCTGTTACTCTCTCCTCATTTCTCGCTCTATTTTTTAAACTCTCTCCATCTCTCTTTCCTCTCTCTCTCTCTCTCTCTCTCTCTCTCTCTCTCTCACTTCTCCAATTATCCTACATCTCTTCCAGTTTATCTTTTCACTTCCTCTTTCTCACACTCTCTCCTGTTGTCAGGAACCAGAAACCAGAGGGAGACGAGAAGTGTGTTACATTCACACCTTCGTTACAAATAAAAATAAATAGGACAACTTGTTTAGTTGGTAATAGTTATAATGTTGGACCCATGTTTTATGAACATTACTGGGACTACACAATTGTATTTTAACCCTTTGTTTCCATTTCTATGTGTATTCACATTAATTCACTGACTAGTCTAAGTACTATTTCCTTTATGCCTTTGCCTCTGCTGTGTATTGTATTATTGTATGTGTGACAGAATGAGTCTGGTGCATATTTTATCTGTCTAAAGATTTACCATTATTTTATGTGTTAATTATGTTAGCCCATTTCTTGCCTAAGTCAACTTCACTTCCCCTGCTAAAATTCCCTCATGGATTCTGACTGGTGTCTGGTGGTGATGGGAGAACCATTTCCCGCAGAGGATTATCTTTACTCTGAGAATCAGAACGGCTCCCCATCTTGTAGCCTACAAGATGGGGCTCCATCTCTCATAATTGGTGGAGTTGTGCTTATCTTTTGCCAATGTGGAGTCTAAGGTATTTCCCCTACATCTTCGGCTATTAGGAGAGGTGGCTATTTGGGGCATTATTCCTCAGTATATCAATTCTAAATCTCATAACCTATTGGGGTTCATATTACTGGCAGTTAAAATAATAATCACAAGAAAATGGAGACACCATGAGTCGCTTACTGTTGGGGAAATGCTTGTGACAATTAAACATACCTACATTTATGAGATGGAGAGGATTACTATGGAAGTGCTGCAGGCCTTGTTGTTCAGGCAGAAGGTCTCACTCCGAAATTAGGTTATTGTGTCCCCTCAAATTTGAATATGACATTACATGTCATATATGTTGGAAAGGGGAGTGGGATTGGGTTGCTACGTTGGAATCCACAAGGCTTAATTTTATTAAATATCCTTTGGTTAAATTTAACTAACTATAATTGGCTAACTTTATTATAAGGTGAGTTTGTAATGTGCAAACGGTTATGCCATCGTGACATCATCCATTAATATTTGGAATATTTACAATCTATGCTAACTTATGCTTGCACAAAGATCTGATTACCATTAGGTAATTAATCCTAAATATCTCTCTTCTGTTATCACTGACAGAACAGTGCCCCAAGGCTATATTTTGCCTTTTGGATTTTTTTACGTCTCAAGTGTGTTATTTTACATTTATCAATATTAAAATGCAACTGCCACACTCTCGACCATTCTTCTGATTTAAATCATTTGCCATTTGACTTGTTCCACCTCGACGGTCTACCTTGTTGTAGATCTTTGTATCATCTGCTAAAAAACATACGTTACCATTAAGACCTTGTGTAATATAAGTAATAAAAATATTAAAAAGTGTGGGTCCCAATACTGATCCCTGAGTTACACCGCTAGTAAAAAGTGCTTTCTCCGTTAACTACAATCTTCGTTCTCCTGTCACTCAACAATTGTGTTATCGATTCAACTATTTTGACATCCAAACTCAAAATGTATTTATAAGTTTTCTATGGGAGACAGTGTTAATTGTCTTACTGAAATCTAGATAAGCTATGTCTCCATACCACAAAAAATGGGGTTAATAAAGAGCATTAAAGGTGAAGCATAAACAAATCACAGGATATTGTGAAAGTATACAATAATCGATATGTATCTATAGTATATCTATCTAAAAACCTAGAAATTGCTCTACCGAGATCGCAAAAACACAATTTTTAATTGGTTAAAATCATCATGTGGCCTTACTATGGAGAATAATCAGTTTGGATTTGGTGCTATAAAATGTCACAAATGATCGACAGAGCCAATAAATGTTCTGGATGTCTTTATTTGATAGCAATGTTTGCTATCACATAGTGTAGACCATTAGCAATAATATACTATCACACTATAAAACAGTATTTAGGTAAGAGTCCTTTTACAACAATCGACCTACCACATGGACTACACAGATTTTAATTCTGTAAGAAATGTGTACAAAGTTCCAGGAATTGCAGTCCTTTTACAAATCTCAAGGTCTTTGTTGGCTAAATAGTGAATACCAGAGCAGCTCTCAACATTTCTCGAGCATATGAAATATATATATATATATATATATATATATCCCCATGTATTTCCTTTTCTAATTGCCTTGTGTTGATCTTGTCTCTAGTCATTGGTCGTTTATACAGTTCTAAGTAATTTTAATATACATCAAAAAATGTCATTTTGGAAGTATGCACCAATGAAAGAAATTTAAAAAACAATGTTAATGTTTCAGAATAATAAAGAAGAATATTTAACTGTATAACACACTGTATTTAACCCACAGTGCACTTAACACAATCCAGAGAGTGCAGTATCAATGTACATTACCAAAACTAATGTAACTATTCAGGTTTAAGCCAAAGCTCATCTTAACATCTGTTTATCTCTCTCTCTTTATTCGCTCTTAACTGAATATTTTGCTGAACATATGCTGAAATGTTTATGAGTACAAAGGGTTCTTTAGATGTGATTTCAATAATTATATTGTTAGAGAAAAGTATTTTTTAAATGACCTTGTTTTTGCTTTTTTTGTAATAATGATACTTTGCAAACCAAAAGTCAGCTTTAAATTTCCATTTCTGTGCCCAGACCCAGCTCCCAATATTTACACTGGGCACAAGTTGGAAATAAAACAAAGAAATTAAATAAGTGTTCTTGCTTAAATAGTGGAAATGCCCTATACCAAATCTGCCAGAAAAAAACTAGTTTTTCTTCTTATATAGCTATGTTGTGGTTTATGCATGGGAGTTCTCATTAAAGAGAGAAGAGCTCCTAAAAGAAGTAGATTCTTTAAAATTCTTTACTACAGTCATATATATACAATTTTGTTTGTCAAACATCTGACTTTCCTAATGTATACACACGAGTATTATATATATATATATATATATAATACACACACACATATACATACACTGAGTCACATATGCACACCGTCGCATACATATAAAATACTTTTTTTATTATATATGTATATATATCTCACATACATACTGGTTCACATATACTATTATATATTAATTATTAGGAAGCCTTAGAAACTATGTTGATTTCAGATTTAATAATATGCATACAATCATTACAGACATGAGTAGATTAGAGGAGA
The DNA here is from genome assembly GCA_009364415.1 of Spea multiplicata. Classification (NCBI taxonomy): domain Eukaryota; kingdom Metazoa; phylum Chordata; class Amphibia; order Anura; family Pelobatidae; genus Spea; species Spea multiplicata. Next base: position 4,008,974 of record VKOC01000003.1, on the reverse strand, counting down.
ATTAACTCCTTTATTACCAGACAGTCAGGGCCGGACTGGGACCGAAAAACAGCCCTGGAAACCTTTGGAGACCAGCTCCATATAGTTTATCTTTGCAGTCAAGCTCTTTTACCCACACACACCCCTTATACATACCCGAGTCACACTATTTGCCATACAAATAACTATAAAACATTCTTTTTATCACATTATTTGTATTAAAATGCCAGAAAGCAAAAATTGTTAAAAGGCCCTAATAAATGAAATACATTAGACATAATGGAATCAAAACATTTGCTACTGCAAACATTTTTAGATGAAAAAGTGCTGAGGCACGGCCATTGGGCGGCGCGGTGAGTGCACGTCAGCCCCTTTAACTTTATTAGGCGCTGGCGGCCGAAGAAGACTGCCACTTTCAATCCCGCTCGTAGCCACTTAGTGGCTGTTTTGAGTGTTGGTCTGCCGAACGCCCGGCACACGGACCATCCAGCCCACCGAGAAATTTCCTGGTATCCTGGTGGGCCAGTCCGGCCCTGCAGACAGTACACATACAGTCACACAAAACAGACAAACACAGTCACACAGACAAACACAATCACACACTTATACTGATCTTGGTGTGAAGAGGGGACTTAGCCTATCAGGAGACGCTTCTGAACTCTCAGGCAAGCACGAGAGTTGAGAAGTGTCTCCTGAATGGCTGAGTCCTTCTTCATTCAGACTTCTCATTGCATTGTCCCGGATTGAGGCTGCCCCAGACCCGGGACTTAAAGTCCCATCGCGGGACTGCCCCAGGCAATACGGGACATGAGGTCACCCTACAACAAAATTTAAGTAGACTGCTGTAGTTATTATATAACTACACTTTTTACTATATATTACTGGACTTTTAATATACTGTAAAGAGCAAAGCACAAAGTACATGTGTTAGAGCTTAAAATATAAGTATACATACAAAAATAGAAACAATGGTGATCTATGAGAACTGGGTGACATCACAGAGAGAGAGGTTTGACAAGTCAATGCAAATTTCAGTGTTCACCCTAAATAAATGGAAATACATTAATCAATTCTTACTGAGTCGTAAAAAGTAATAATAATAGTAGTAATTGTATTAATAATATCCTCACATCTGTTTGTGTGCCGATTTATGGAACAAGATTGAGAAAAGATGTCTTATGTACCTTTGCCTGTGCATGATGGTTTGATAATAACATTCTGTTATATAAAATGCAAAATTAGAGAAGTGGTAGACACATTTCCCAAAATGTGAACAACTAAAAGTACTAAAAAGACACATAGTCCTAGAATCACAGGTATCTATATTTGAATTATTTCCTAATAACTTTTTCTTTATCTATGTTGTTTATAACTAATATCTTGTGAAGTATATTTGTTCCACTCGGACAAAAGAGACTACCCACCCCTAAAAAAATCACAGTGATATGAAAAACTCTATTTAATTCTAATCATGTATTATTTTTCTAGACATCCAGATTGATAAGATGTGACTGGCCTGCTTTGGAAAAATGTTTTCATTTGGTCTTTAGTACCCCTTGAAGATTATTAATATAAAGATATATTTTTATTTCTATTGTTTATTCATAGAAGTTTACAATGTAAACAACAACAAAAAATTATGTATGAAATCTTAACCTTAAATGAGACACACCTTAAGAGACTCTGAGTGTCTCTGAGTTTGTACTAAGAGTGCATAACTTTGGTGCTCAGAAGATAAAGGATGGAGAGCGGGGAGAAACAGGCACTCTATTTTGTTTTCTTTTTTTCACCCTTTCATTTTCCTTCCTTTCATCTCTAAATTTCTCCATATTGTAATTTCAAGTCTTTTGGTCTAGAAATAATAAAGGCTCCACCCATTCAAGGGGTCTTCATCTAAAAGTCCACACAGTAAGGCAGGTTTGTTTTACTACGTGGGTTGGAGTGTGGTGGGGAGGTGTCTACAGTAGGGTGGCCAGACGTCCGCTTTTTCTGGGGACAGTCCCCGGATTGAGGACACTGTCCCCTAACAAATTATGTCCCCAAATGCAGTGCTGAGTTAATGTTCACTTCTGCAGGGGCCCTGCTGCTTACCCGTTCAAGCAGCATCTCTTGCCCTGCCCAGGAACTCAGCGGAGTCACATGAATGTACCTCACATGACCCTGCTATGTTCCTGATTCCCTTCTGCAGGACAAGAAAAGTTGTTTGCATAGAGTGCGAGCAACACAGAGGGAAGCAGCGACCTCTGCGGAAGTCTGCAAGCGATACAGGGAAATCTGCAGTTCAGATAAGAGGGTGGGCGGGGGGGTGTATGCGTGATTGAGGGAATAATTGAGTATCTGTGAATGATTAGTATCTTTGAATGAGGGAATGAATGAGTATATGTGAATTAATGAATGAGTATATGAATGAGTGAATGATTAAGTGAATGAATACGTGTGTGATAGCATGGATGTGTAAGTGGGGGTGGGTGGCACAGGGAGGCTGTAAGTGTTGTGTAGACCCCATACTGCTGGCAGCATCAATACACAAGGGGGTAGCTAGGCAAGTTTCAGCATGTATTGGCTGCTTGTGCATGATAGGAGTCTGATTGCTGTATTAAATATATATGATTGCTAACAGCAATCACACTCCTATCATACCCAGCCATACCCAGATTCCAGCATGTACTGGCTGATTTGGCATGATAGGAGCAGGAATGATTTGTAGCTGCCAAGGAGAAAACCATTTCAGTGAGTGAGTAGGATATATTTTAGATATTTTTAGATATTATTTGTCAGAGTAATACAGGGTTCCATATGGTGACTGTCACGGTCCCGGGTCTGATTGAGGTCCCGGGTCCTAATGTGTGACGGTCCACTCGCGGATCATGGAGACCCGAGGATGAAGCGGAAGGCAGATCTGGGGATTCGGCAGCGAACAGATAAAAGCTGTTCGCTGCCATAGGAATCCCCAGAGAGGATTACTTAATGGTTTGCCGCTCTCCGCTGGATCCACTGGGGGCGCAGCAAATTCCCAAGACTGGAGCCGTGAGTTACAGGGACATTTTAGGACACGCCCCTGATGCAGGTTGGGGGCGTGGCTTTTAGTTCTCTTTACAGTCACCCTGTTGTGGTCCATTCACTTTGAGATTATTGCTGCTGCTCTATTGTTGACTACCTCTTGCCTGCTGATTCTGTACCTCTGCCTGTGACTCCTGTTTACCGACCTGGCTCGTCTGACTACCTGCTATGTATACCTGACCCTTGGCTCGTCTGACTACCTGCATCGTGTACCTGACCCCTGGCTCAGCTGACTACCTGCATCGTGTACCTGACCCCTGGCTTGGCTGACTAGCTGCTTTGTGTTAGAGACTCGGCCATCCTGTTCTACTTACCTGCTGCTTGCTACACCTCGCTGCTTCAGCTCAGTACCTACCTTTTTCTGCTAGTCCTGAATTACCTGGTGGTTCCCTGTGCACTTTTAATAAAGTATTTTAAAGTTGTCTTTTGTTTTTTTTCAGTTTTGGCCAAGTGAATGCTGAATTTTCAGTTTCAGTACAGAATTTTCATTTAGGTGCATCCCTACTATATACTATGCCAGTCACTAAGGTGGTAAGCCTACCACATCAATGTTTGGCTTAGTATATAGTGATAGGGGTTGTCAGTGTCTGGCTCAATGTATAGGCACACATTGACGGTGGTACCGCATAATCCCTAAGTATATAATGATAACAATTTTGCTGTACCCCTGTCAATGTGTGCCTAACCATAGAAACTATGCAGTTTTAAAATTTGTATGTGTGTGTGTGGGGGGGGTGCCACATACAGGATCTGCCACAGGTGCCAAATACTGTAGGTACGCCCCTGCATCATGCGGCTGTCAGACCCAACGGCCATGCCTCAGCTCCTCTTCCCACGTCTTAAAAGGGGTGCGATGAAGAGCTGAGGCATGCTGTGTGTGCACGCCGGCCACTTTAATTTCATTAGGCGCTGGTGGGGGTGACTGCCGCATGACGGCAGCTTTCAATGTCGCTCGCAGCCGCTTTGATGGTGCAATGGGCCAGTTGACTAGACTTGCCCCCCAGGCCTTAGGCTGCCAGCCCTCCCCTGCTCCTGCCTATAAAACTGAGTCTCTCCCTATGCACATTGCATAGTTACATAGTTCATAAGCTTGAAAAAGACCTAAGTCCATCAAGTTCAACCCTTCTACCTAACCTTCCTATTCTTGATCCAAAAGAAGGAAAACCCTAAAAAACCCAATTGCTCAGATATACTGTGCTCTTGTATACTTGCTACTGTTATATATATTACTGTGTCTCTTTGGATGTTGACCCTTTAATTGCTCAGATATACTGTGCTCTGGTATACCTGCTACTGTTATATATATTACTCTGCTGTCTCTTTGGATTTTGACCCTTTGCCTGAATTTCGTTTGTGAACCTACGCTGCCCGCACTGACCTCTGCTGGTCTTGACCATGATTTTGCTCGATCTACAGGGCTCCATCTACTAAACCCCTAAAACTCAAGTTTGGAAAATTTGGTTAATAGGGTTGTCAGGTGTGGGCTTAAAATGTGAAGTAAATGTGGAGCAGTAGTGGTTCATGAAACCATCTGGTCCAGGCGTTTTGTGGGTTTGAGGGAAGAAATAGCTAGTTTTACTTCTGCTGTTATAGGGTTTATCAGATGAGCAACTTGGACCAGAGTGATGTAAAGTACTGTTTAGAAAAGAGTGAATCTTGTCTGTATTCAGGTTATGATAGTAAGAGGCAAATTGGTGTGCAATATGTTTTGGGTTTCAAATTGGCTCTCCTTCTTCTGATGTTAAGTATGCAATTTTAGCTTAAAATGCTTTATTGGGTAATTTATGGGCCAGTACTCTGTCAGCTTTATTTCCTTTAGTACAGTTCCTTGAGCTTTTGAATGGAAAAGGCAGTGCAACCCTGGAGATGTTTATCTAGTTCTGCTTTAGTATCTGTGATTTACTTCCTATAACTGGGTTGTAGTTATGTCTAGAATATTCAAAATTTGGGCAGCCGTTTCATGCGATCGGGCAGCAGAAAACCAGCGATGCTGGCTTCTGCTGACAGGGGGGGTTGGGGAGTCCAGGCTGGTAAACATGATCTCCCGTGTAGCAGCAGGGATGTGTCTCTAACGCTACGAGAAAGTCAGGACGTACCAGTATGTCCTAAAGGGCTTCACTGAATGTCTTTTTAGGACATACAGTTACGTCCAAATGGGACTGAAGGGGTTAATATGTGTGAATGGATGAGTATTTGTGAATTAGTTTCTGTGAATGTGTAAGTGGGGGGGGGCAAAGATTGCACAGGGAGGCTGTTTGGGGCAAAGATAGCAGAGGGAGGATGTTTGGGGTAAAGAAGGCACAGGAAGGCTGTTAGGGGCAAATATGGCACAGGGAGGCTGTTTAGAGACAAATATGTCCTATGCGTCCGATCTGTGTGCTGGGACAAGTCATATTCGTGCAATCTTTGTCATGCCTGTCAGGCTGGCCTTTGGGGTCTGCAATCAGTGACCTGTATCTGCAATTTAGGGTTTCCATGCATAATGAATTGTTTGTGTGTTATTTAGTTTCTCTTTGCCTGTAATGCTATGTTTCCATTTCTTATTTTTTAATTCCTGCAAATACAGGGTTTGTTTGTCTTGCTCAGTTGATCTATGCCTGTAATGTTGTGTTTCCATGAGTTGTTTATTTGATTTATACCTGAACTACATACATGAGGGAGGAAGAGATATGTATGGTACTGTGAAGGAGGGCATAAAGGGAGTCTGGGGTTGATGATGCGTGAGGGGGCACCACCAGGGCGGACCCAAGACATAATGCCGCCTGGGGGAAGTTTAAAATGCGCCCCCCCCACACACACACCGACGTCAGGGGTACTGAAAACTTCATAAGCGAAAACCACTCGGCGCCCCTCTCTCTCTCTCCTCCGCTAAAAAAAAAGGCACTTGCTGCGGCACAGTGCTGCCTCTTCAAAAGTGCCGCCTGGGGCAATTGCCCCACTCCGCTCCATGGTAGGGCCGGCCCTGGGCACCACAGAGCCAGCCCTGGTCATGACTTGCACACGGTTTCAGGTCACTCACTGAACCCACACCGTTCATTTGTTATGCGATCTGCATAGTATTGTGCTTCTCCCCTTACCGTGTGGCATGAGGACATCTCATGCAGAGTCACATTACGGGGAGAAATTAATTAACTACGTTTATTTGATGCACTACTTATATCCTGTTTTCCCATTGTGCAGCACCGTAGAATATAAAGGCTCTATATACCTCAATAGATAATAAGTATTCTATCCTTAAAATGACATAAACACCACAAGCTTGGAACCAACTGTTACTAAACTGAAGAGCAAATAACCCAGAATCCCAGTCTCTCCTCCTTGTTGGTAACTCGAGTTACTGGATCTCCATGTAGATTACTGCCTCACATGACAAATATATAAATGAGAAGAAACAGCAGAAGCAGCATATTTACCACATGCTTTATCATTGTGACCAATACTGTTATTAAGGCCTGAAAGTGGGAGGCACAGCATTTAGTTTTCTGAATGATCTAATCTATTGACGGGAATCTTTCATTCTCAAATATAATATGATGTCTTAACCGTACTTATTTTTTCTATTTTTAATAGTAGGTTTTCCTCGCAATATGAAAGATGATTTCATGGTTGCAGCTGGTGTACTGATATATTAAAACAGAAATCTTCTATCTCACACAAACAGAACAAGACCACATGGTCACCTGGCTCAACAGTAAAATTCTGACGTTCATTCAAAATCCTCTAGATATAATTAATTATATTAATTTCTCAGTCTATCAGTGAGTTTTTAGGAGGAGACTGTAAAGCTTGTCATATAACCAGATTTGCCAATGACCCATCAAAGAAATTCGGCAGAACAAATTTTAAATTCCTATGATTGTATTATCGTTGTGATGTTGTATGTTTTAACCCCATAAAAAAATTCACGACAGAAGAAAAAAAAACGACAAACATTAACAACAAAAGAGCCTAGTAAATATTCTGGGTGCTATCAAGTAGAAAAAAGTACAAAATTAAGTAAAATTTATTTTAAACGTTCATGGGTCTGGTCTTTTTTTTAAAAAAACTTCATAGATGCAGAGATGCTACAGATTTTATTTTGTAAAGATTTGGCCTTTGTTGATTTCGTTGTGACAGTCTCCTGCTGACCTCCATGATCCCTAGGCACCATTAAAAAGACAAACAAGTCTTATTAAAAGAACATGTGGTAGCATGTTTTTGTGAACATACATTTAAATGTCCTCTGGGCACACCGAATGAGACAGAAGAAGTCAGATCCAATAACTTCAGCAAAAGGAAAGATTTAATAAAAAAAAAAATAACATGAAATATTTCAAAATCCATAAAATCTTGAACGCTTCATTAAAAAACAGAAAAAAAACATTCAAACCATAAATGTTACATTAAAGCATAAAACAAGCACTTGGGTGTTTGCACTTATATGCCTTTACAAGAACATCTGACTAGAGCAGTAATTAACCTCAAGTCAACCAAGCATGGGTGCAATAAAGATAGAAAGCTGTGAAAGCAGTTAGTTGTCAGTGCAAATAACAGGAAAACCAGATAACGCAAGGGAGACTAGAGGTACATAAAACGCATTGCACAGTGGGAAAAAATCTTATTATCTTGGTTTAATTACTCCGGTGTTTCTACACATGGAATTATAGGATATTTTCCCTCTTGGTTGCTTCCAGCCCAATACCTGGTTTCTCCTTCACGTTTAAGAACACTTGCATGACTCATCACTTACAAATCTTTGTTTCATTTTCACCTTTCTGGTTTGTTTGCTGTAGTTATTGTTCCACTTTTGCCGTTCTAGGTTTTCCAATCAGTGTTGTCCTCCAAAGATAAAAAAACTCAAGAAAGGCAGGGGATCTCAGGTCTCATCCATAATAAATATTTAAGCAGATTAAAGACATTTTAAAAATAATGGTCCCGCAAAGGTTAACCAATCTGCTAAATTTAACAGATTCACATAAGCCTTCATGACTTCAGAGGTCTCTTCATTAGAAGAAAGGAGTCACCAATCTCAAGGCTACCTTTTCAATTAAGTACAAGGATGAGATGCAAAGATATTTTTGACTCATAGCTATCTTGAAGCATAAGGAACTGAAATCTAGCCCATTTGTACCAATATCTATTTCTCCATAAAAGTAATGGTACAAAGTGTTGTTTCTGTCACATGTTCAGGTGGGTAAAGCTCAAGAGAAGTGTATTTGGAAACCTGCAACTATAATGAGTTAGTTTCAATTTACATTTTGAATAATGACATCACTCACATCACTGTTTATTTGTATTTTATTATTTATTTATTTATATTTTTTTACTTTTTCTACTTGTGTGCACTGATCACACTGTGATCACCAAGCAAGTCTCCATAGACTTGCATCGGGTATTGCAATGTGTGTGATCAGTCAGTAGGGTGAGAAATTGGATATCCCAGCAGGGAAAGCCAGAACATGTGATCAGGCATTCCTTATATAATGGCTTACTGGCACTCACACTGGCTGCCATTACAAACAATTGGTTGGCAAGAAGAAAAGGCAGCCTAATCTCCCGTAGCAGCAGGGAGATGTCCCTGCAGGAGCAAAAAAGTAAGGACATACCTCTGCGTTCTAAAGAGCTTCTAATTAGAGCTTTCTAGGACTTACATGTACATCCATAGGAGGCGGAAGGGTTTCAATTACACCACCATGTAAACCAATGCAATGATGTTACCATAACTAAACATTGGAAAGCCGTTTTATTCATAAAGGAAGAGAACATCTCAATTTCCAGTTTTCAGATGGTTTATCATCCTCATTAAATTACTCCTCACGTTTAGTTAAAGCTGACATCCTTATAAAGGAAAAGTGAGAGAAAAGACATGAGTTCATGGCAGTAAAAGTTATTACCTATGAATACGTTTGCCACAAACTGCCCATCAACAAGCTTCAATTAAATTGATTTACTGAAAGCAATTATCTAAATCAACTACACTCTTTAGAAAAGCCCGATGGTACATATATGTTTGATCAATTCATTAAACAAATTACTGTGAAATTCCAGTGGTGTTTTTTTCACTTTTTAGTCTACATGATGAGATTTAAGGTTAAGGTGGAACTTGAAACACACAGGAATGTGGTGGAATAGACATGGGAAGAGAAGGCAAGCTGTATATAGACATGTAGCTCTAGGTAGGACAATAAGGAAAATCTGGGTGATGGTACATCCCAGCCCTCTGGGCCAGCAATTTTCTTCTAGCTGCATACTTCCTACTCTTTTTTTATGGTATTTCGATAGTGGGGAACTCGGATATCATCCATAATAAATATTTTTAGTAGCTTAAAGACATTTTACAAATAATGATCCTACAAAGGTTAATGAATCTACTATGTTTAGAAGAATAATTTTTCAGGTGCTACAAAAAAGTGTAATATGCAAAAAATGATATCGCCATCATGTAAACTTTCAGGACAACAGAAAAAAGGAGTCACCAATCTCAAGCACGGGTGAACAGAAGGTGTTATGTGAAGCAGCTAAAGGTCAGGTTCAGGATACTGATGTTCACAAAGAACATCTAAAACAGCCAGAGTCATGGTACCAGAGGTCACGAATAGTAATACGACAAGCCAGGGTCAAGTTACGAGAGGCAGAGAGATTTCGGAGAGAAACTTTTTTAGTTTATTATAATTTAATTGTTTCAGCAGTTTGGATGCCAATGGGAGAAGGGAAACTGAAAGGTAGTTTGATGGGGATGTGGGATCAAGGAAAGGTTTCTTTAGGATGGGAGAGATTATTATTATTATTATACTTTATAAAGCGCCAACAAATTCCGCAGCGCTGTACAAAGAAGAAATTGAAATTGAAGTCCCTCAGTATTAGTGTAGGGATAGTGGAGGAAAGAGAGAGAGATATGCAGTAATCAAAGAAATGGTAAGTAGGGCCAGGAGGGGGATGGGTCACAACAATATGCATGTCAATTGGGGAGAAGGGACATGCAGAATATATTTCAAAAGACAAGGAGGGGGAAGGAATTGATGGCATAGATTGAAAAGTTGTAAAGTGCAGAATACCAAAGGCCCTATCATGGTAGGTGATGAAAGGTATGTGCAATAGTTCATCTTTGTTCAGCCTTTCAAGCATTACTATTTATAGTGTTTTCAAATATGTACATAGAAATCTTTATCACTAAGAATTCCAAAGTATTTAGAGATGATCAGTAATGATTCTGCTAGATATCTAGTAATTGTGCAACTTCAGCTACTGCATGTTAAATAGTGTGCATTACCCTCTCATCCATTCAGATAACCCTCACCAGATAAGGCAATAGAGGGATCATTACACTGATGTCTCCACTACTGTATCATATACATGGTGCTTAACAATTTTAATTGCTGCTGAACAAATATTGATAACCAAAGTATTCTACTTAAGGAGCTGTTGAATTTTAAGCTCACCAGGTTTAAAGGTCAGTCATCTTGTACTGCCACCTTTTTGTTCCACAGACGTAAACATTTCATAAAACTAAGTTAAAACTAATCTTCAGGTACAGATGATTTCAAAGAAAAACAAACAAAAAAGGCATGTTGCAGTTAAGTATACAAAATATAAGATGGTAACACAAATTGATTAAAATAATAAAATGATACTTATATTATAACGAGTTTTGTCATTTAAATCCATAGACCCTGTTTAGTAAAATGATGCAAGGTATAGTCTGCAAGAAGTGTCTGGCTTAAATAGAATGTGTGTGTGGTAGTCCCATTATACCTATTAGAGCTAATATATGCACAACAACTAATTTCTAAATTACTTTGAAATTCAAGCTTCTCTATTCGCCAAGGACAGGAGTTAGCCAAAGAACTGTATTATGTGATCACTTTTCCATCTGCACTCTTACCAAGGTCACTCACTGTTTCAGACCATGGCTGAATCCTAGTTGTAGCCAGCAGGGACTGAACAAGGGATATCTTGTAGTAAATGGGCCTTCATCTAAGTGTCCTGAGATTTACCCAATGGACCCCGCAGCCTACATTGAACATATTGTACTCTAACCCTCGAGGGACTTGCACACCATTTAAAGCAGGCATGTCCAAACTTTTTTCAGAGTACCAGATTTGATGAAGTGAGCATGTGCGAGGGCCGACCATTTTGCCTGACATTCTTTGAACCATTAAAATTAAATGCAAATTAACTATTTTATGCAAAGTTTATTGAAAACGGCATACTTTTCATTTTGTGACTTGGATGACAAATCTAAACAGGTGTTAAATCACTCTGCCTTTAATATCAAAAAAACAGATCTATATTTGGGCAACTTATCTGGGGGGCCTTATCAGTCCGGAACGCGGGCCGCAATTGGACATGCCTGATTTAAAGGATGCAAAGAGCACTCCATGTATGCATTTACTGACATCATATAAAAATGTTCATGCATTTACTTATCTTTGTCATCATATACATCATTTAGATATTTCTATTGGTATAAAGCCTTGCATGCAAAGTTACTGCTCGATGGCATCATATGAATTCTTTATATGTATTTATTGCTCATTCCTTACTTTATAAACTTATACATTATATATATAATATAGATTATATATTGCACATTGGCACATATTGCACATATATATTATTTATATGCCCACCCAAGGATGTAAACTTCTTAACTTCACTTATAGCAAATCTGCCATGGGCTCTAGCCCCATATCTTTTGGAGACCTAGCAACACCCCTGGTTACCATTAAAAACATTTAGTATTACACAGTTCCTTGTCAGATACACTTTAACACCAGTTGCTTGCCAAAATAAGCATCAACCAAACCCCAGTTTTAAATCTTTTTTTACTTTTGAAATGCAATGCAATGTTTTGGAGTGGAATAATTACTACAGAAAACTTGGTTGCACTTCTTCTGTATCCCAGTTTTGTTTTTTTCATTTAGAACTTTGCCAAGGCTTGGGAAAATTTACAGAAAGATGCATGTTTTAGCTGTAGAACTACAATGTTTTCCAAAAGCAAAAGATTCTAATCAGCTGAATTTATAGTCGGATATATCAGACTGGATATATTAATGTCAGGGGTTTTTTTTAACTGTAGTAATAACATAAACATTTGTATTAAGAATTGGCTATATGCAACAGTTGTAATCACCCTTTGATCCAATGTCCATCATCCAGGGTCAAGATCAGATATAACCAGAGCAAATACCCACCACAGCCCATTGATGAGGCCCAAAAGGGCCAACGCATACTTTCCTTAAGGGTGGACATAATCTGATGGCGGTCTTACCCCCTGCAGTGGGACAAGCAAAGACTAAGGCATGAGTCAAGTGGTTATTCAAGAGGTAAGTTATTAAGAACTGCTCAGTGGTCCACCATGCAGATACATGCACAATTAAAGTAGGTAAGAACGGAGGACAAAAGGCTTATAACACCTTATTTTTATCTATGAATAGCTGTAAGAAATACATATACCCTGCCTAGCCTCCCTGTGGCCACATCATAGGCAGCCAGCAGGTAACCAGGCCTAGCCTCTCGATTCCCCCAGAAAGACTTTGCGCCTACTAAATCACAAAGGAAAAGGATTAAAAAAAAACAAAGACACAAAGCTTCAAACGTGTTTTAATTCATTTCTTAGGATGCTGCAGCTTTCTCAATAAACTGGGCAAGCTTCACGTCTTTTTTAGTCAGGCTTCTACGATCATGTGTTGTCAAGGTTATCTGAACCTGTAAAAAGACAAAATTGAAATCAATAAAAAAAATCAGTAATGTAAGTAAACATTGTTTTTATATCTGCACAGGTTTGTGTTGTAAATCTACATTACTATCAATTAAGGTTTCTGTTGTGCATGAGCAAACAATCACCAAGGGCCTGCTATGGACCCTCAGTAGAATTAGTCAAGATGTCAACCTATTGCATTAAATGGACAACTGGAAGTTTTCATCCCTGAACATGCTTAACAATTGCAAACAGATTAAGAGTTAAAAATAGTTTTTTGAACTGATCAGTAGTGTAGATATAAATGTTCTGCATCTGGCCTATTGGCAGAGAGCTGGTTGATCTTTACTAAATATTTCACTTCGTAATGCATGACAAAACCATTTCTCATCCTATAGAATTGCTCCACTGTGCTCTTTTGTAATTAATTTGTATAATGCAATTGTTTAGGTTGGGGGCTCCACTGTAAAGAAAAAAATGACTAGTGCCAGGTGTGCAATAAGGCTGCAGCGGACACCAGGTCCCCTTCTTTGTTTTCTTCAGGGAACGCACTCCACAAGGGAGACGCGGCCCCTTCCTTCCCTTCCCAGCCATAACGCCTGCAGGAGGGCTGGATCTTTTTGATCCCTTCCCACAAGGATTGGTAGTTGATGGGATTATACCCCTAATCCTATCATGTTTTGTGTTTAAATATCCCTGCTGTCTTCGATAAACTAAGTTCTGTTTTACCACCACACTAAGTCTCGGCTAGCGCTTGGGTGAAAATACGAAGGGTTAATCCCTTGAGCAATTGAGCTCCAGAGCTTGGAGAACGAAGTAGTCCCGGGAGCAGATCTTTTTCACATTTTAGTGGATGTGAGGAGAAACTCGTGAGATGAAGTCCCCAGGACTCTGTATGAGGAGTGCTATTGTGCTGGTTGACATCTGCTGTCATGGTGTTATAAATATAACTTCAATATAACATTATTTAGCTGTTGATAGTAATAAGTGGGGTTAAGGATGTGGTAGCAAAAAGAATAAGGCTGCACCTGATGCAGATTGTTTTCATGAGAAAATAACTGATGGTAAACTAAATTGTCTACTAGCTAATGCAAGAAGCCTGGCTAACAAAATTGGATAACTAGAGATACTTGCATATGAGGAACATTTTGATATAATTGTAATTACGGAAACTTGGTGGGAGGAATCCCACGACTGGACAGTTAATTTAAAAGGCTATACGCTGTTCAGGAGGGACAGAGGAACTGGGAAAGGGAGAGGTGTGTGCCGCCTGTATGTTAAGATAGAGTTAATGCCTCATATTAAGGATTCTGTATGTCAGATTACTGACAGACAATCTGGAAGCATTGTGGGTCAAAATATCTACTAGGAATAAAAGGGGTAATTTATTTATTTGAGAGTTTGCTAAAAACTCCCAAACAGCGACCAGGATATGAAAGATTAGCTTTTTTTTTACAAACTGAAAACGCTGCACAGCAGGGTAATGTTCTAGTCATGGGGGATTTTAATTACCCTGACATCGACTGGTATATTGGGGGTAGAAATTCAGTAAAAGGGAGGAGATTTTTGATCTTGTTGCATGACAACTACATGTCTCAGCTAGTAGAGGCACCTACTAGAAAGGGGGCTTACTTGGATCTTCTACTAACGAACCAGGTGGAGCTGTTTTCAAATTTTCAAGTACGTGAGCAATTGGGAAGTAGTGATCATAATATGGTGCAGTGTAAATTAATAGCAAAAAGCAAACTGCTGTATCTGTCACCAAGACACTTAGGCAGCTTAAATAAAAACAACATTTTAACAAGTTAAGGACATGCTTGCAGAGAATTAATTGGGATGACCTCTTTGTCCAAAGAGATACAGAGGACAAGTGGAATATCTTTAAACTCACACTTCAAAAATATATTTCTTAATACGTACCATTAGGAAGTAAATCCACAAGAAAGAAACCAAAACCAATGTGGATGAATAAAAGCGTCAGGTAATGCGAAAAAGAAATTGGCATTTAAACTGTCAGAAGGCTCAGTGGCATCATATGACAAGTAAAAAGATGCCAACAGAGCTTGCAAAAGGGTTATTAGACTGCCTAAATTTAACAATGAAATGCTGAAGGAGAGGAAAACAAATCCAAAAACATTAATGCCACAAAATTTAGGAGTGACAATGTAGGAGATGGTAAGTTAATTAGTGAGGATCAGGAAAAGGCGGTATACTAAATGTATTTATACATCTGTATACAACAAAGAAGAGCCACTACCTGCTGATTGGAAATTCAGCACTACAGGAACCCTAAATTAATCGTGGGAATGACTCAAGATAAAGTTTTTAAACAATTAAGTAAACTTAAAGTAGACAAAGCTCCAGGGCAAGATGGGATACACCCAAGGATAATATGGGAAGTTAGACAAGAAATGACCAGTTTTTAAGAAGGATGTTATAGAGCTGGAGAAGGCGGGCTACAAAGTTAATTAGAGGAATGGAGAATTTTAGTTATGAAGAAAGACTAGAAACACTGAACTTGTTTTCACTTGAAAAGAGACATCTAAGAGGGCTCTCTAGTGATCTATTTACTAACAGGTCTCTACAAAAGACACGGGACCATCAGTTGAGACTTGAGGAAAGGAGATTTCAGCATCAGCATAGGAAAGGGTTCTTCACAGTAAGGGCAATAATATGGAATTATCTGCCTAAGGATGTTGTATTATCTAACTCTGGTTAAGCATAACATAAAGGGCTGCAACTGTTAAAAGGACAGTAGTATTAGCAAGTTGATCCAGGGAGTAATCTGATTTCCACAATGGAATCAAGAAGGATTTATTTCCTTCCCTGTTGTCGGATAATTGGTAATTGCCCCAAGTAGGGTTTTTTCCTTCTTTTGGATCAACTTTAAAAGTGGGTATGTGTGAAAGATTGAACTTGAACTTTTTTCATCCTATATATAATACTATACTATGCCTTATTTCATTAATTTATTTAATACAGTTTTGATTAAAATAATTTGTTGTATAAGGACAAATAGATTGTCATGAAGGACAAGCCGATTGGGCTACTTTTTTAGTCCCTTAGAGAAGTAGTTTTTTAAAAATTGTCCACATCCCTGATGATTATCTCTTATTGATTGGGTACAATGAAGGTAAATGTAGGTGAATAAAAAGAAAAATTGCTAAAAAAGTGTTTATATTAGATAATTCAATTCTACCATGAACTGTGAATTAAAATAGGGTTTCCTTTCTTAAATTGCTAGAGAGGTTTTGTTTTAAGTATTCAGTTTTTACGACCAAGGTTTCTATGAAAATATGTTAAGTGCCCATTGTAAGAGGAAGGCTTCAGCAAAGAGATAGAGGGGATTGACATCCATCACTTACCTAGTTACCAATTTACTTTTGCAATTAGCATTTTACAATGTATTTTATATAGATTTCATATGTGTTTGGTGACCTAATTGCCGATACGCTTTGTCTTTGCACTTCTATAGTATGCATTAGTAGGTACAGACACTGATTTTTATACTCTGTGCTGTCAGTATACCAGTATTAAATTAAAATATGATTTCCTCAATTGAAATATTATATTCACCCATGCATATATACACAGCGTGCGATCCATGGCTGACAGGAGACATAGGCATTCACCAGTGGCCCATACCCAAATTTATTAGCAGGCTAAAGTGTTTCCTATGATGTATTATTTTGTATATTTCTGGACAAGTGATGTAATCTCTAATATTTTCTTAAAGTTGACTTTACAATAAATTTACCACAATAAAGAACAAAATAAGTTTATGTATCAACAGGGTTTTGGTCATATGAGCGTTAGAGAGATTAAGCCAAACTTTTGGATGCTGACAACAAGCAGAGATACGCCATTGAATACAGTGATAGGGTATGAGCAATAAATACATTCTGACACTTGACAAATATTCTTATGTCATAACCTTGGAGACTGGCAGCATGGGGCTTCTCAGGTCTCAGCAGTGAAGTGCTTAACAGGAAGCCTTATTCCCATTTGGCTAACAAAACCCAGTAAAGTGATATTTTGAAAAAAAAATCCTATCGTGGTTTTAGCTCAGGTGATGGAATATAAAAGTAATGAATTACCTTGTTGTATACATTAAACCATTCTGGGTGGTGATTCATTTTCTCTGCTTGCAGGGCCACACGAGTCATAAATCCAAAGGCCTTTAGGAAAAAGAAAACGAAAACGGTACAGACGTTAGTCTTACATTGAGACTCTGTTAATGTTTTTGACTGTTTGTCTTCTACAACTGATACGCTTTTTTTTTTCATTACAGTCAAAAGGGAATTGTCGGACATTCAAGAAAGCAAAAAAAAAAGTTTTCCCTTTATACAGAGAACATTATGTAAATCTTGGCAAACTATTTCCCTAATTTGGAGTAAAAATGTTTGTGCCAAGTTTATAAGGGTTGTTACCTAAACGAAAGAAAAAAAAAAACAGGATACATGCTAGACACGGCCATTCCTACAATGGCCTTTTTTAATTCAATATAATAAAAGCAGCATCCAATAACTTCTAAGGTGTTGTAATCTCCTTAATGAAGCTTTTTTTTTCAGCTTTACTTAGTATCGTCACATACAGACTTTTAGATCATTGGATATTTTATGAGATTTTGGATACAACTGATGTTACTAATCAATCGAGGATCAGGCATTGGATGATTAGAAAACAAAAATCAAAACTATAGGGTAACTTTATTAAAGAGAAACTCTCACCATACTTTCATATCGTTTGTGGTTATTTATATATATTTTTGTCACAAAGTCTCAAAAATATTAACGGAATAATTAATTTCTATGTTTCACGTCAGTATTCACCTACCCATGATCCTTTGCTATTTGTGAAGCTAGTTATTGCAACATGGAAGCCTCCTGGATATTGGAACCTAGCATGAATTAAGTCACGCGGGAGGCAGCATACAACGCATATTTATGCCACAAATGGTGGCTTACGCCTTTAACTACGTCATATATTGTTGCAAAAGAAAAAAAAACTACTTGTGCCTTTATTTGCAAAAATACGCTGGCTTTGCATATGCTGCTGACATCATCTCATGCTAAAAAAAAAGGGAACACACAACCGTAGCAAACACTGGATTTACTGAATATAAATCATACTGGGAAAACACTTATGCAAGGCTTTATCTAGTTTCCTGTTCTTCTGCTTCAAGTAACAAAAACCTACTTAGCACACATGGCTAGGTACCATATTTACAATATAAATATGCCAAATACACAAAAAAAGAGTTATTCTATAAGGTGATGAATATAAGCCAGAGAGCCTTACATTTTTTCCAATTTATAAACAAAAAAAGTACGGGATTTATCTGACGTCATGTAAAATGTCGTCACATGTAAATTGTGCTATAAGTAATGGACACCAGTGGAATAAACGGTCAGTGGAGAGACGCCACGTTGAACCCCATCACCATAAAACAACGTAAATGATAAAACTAATAACCAATTCAGCCTGACCATATGCTTATTTAATAATAGTACAAATATATCTAAGTTTGGATTCATTAATAAGCAATGTAACAGCACTGCAATCTAACATCAATATTACCTACATTTGCAGAAAATGAAGACTGGCATTCAAATATCTATAAGTAATGTGAAAAAAAATCCTCAAGTCAAATCAGGGAGTATAGTTGTTGCACTTCCTATTTATTTACATCTTTATAGCTGCTCAACAGTCATTTAATTACATCTTTATTGAAAATCAGCCTTCTCCCACATGCTCACCGCACGCAAATAATATATAATGGCAGATAATGGTTTCATGCCTATGCGTGCAGAAAAACTTCCAAACACTTTGAGCACGAAGCAATTTGCCAGAGTAGGGAAGGGGAGATTTGTCCAATTGATTTCAATGAAGTTTGTCATTTATGTCAGCAATTAACATGTTTCCCTCTCTGAAACAAAACCGATCCACAGCTCACTTGGGAAAACAAGATCTTCATTCACTAAAAACTCATCGAATTAGGATATTTTAAAAAAGATGGATCACAGAGCTTTCTTTTGGTTTTATTTCGCTTTTATTGTACAAGTAAACATTGGCGTCCAAAGCAAAATTGAAAGTGAAAGCATGATTTTAACAACGGCTACAATAATTATTTAAAATACAGACGTTATACTTTTTTGTTTGTTTTAAAGTGGATACCATTATAGTTCATGATGCAGAAGGATATACGATATTAATGTATTATTTGTTGATACAATTTTTGCATTCTATGGCCTACTTGTGTTGTGTATTGACCCTGCCCATGCTAAACCTTTACCAATGGTTGCCTAACATGCAGTGTCTAGACCCTGTATGTTAAACTGGAAAAAAGTTTTTCTATAAAATCAGATAATCAGGCATTTCTTAAAAAAAAGAAAATGATTGCATTAACATTGCTTCTTTGAGAACCCCAAACCTTCAGAAGTAGAAAAGTTTTGTTGTCCAGCATTTTAGTCAAGCCATCTGGCATCCCGATTTCTGTTACCTCCACTAGTACCTATGAGAATGCCTCAGGGAAATTCTTTTATTATGTTAAAAGAAGTGTGTTCTTGTATCTAAATATGCCATTTTAACCCTTTTTATGTCATAGGGAACTTATTATAACAGGTGGAACACTCGCCGTTTACTGTACAGCTGCACAGATGTCTTCCATTGCATGAGAGCAAAAAACCTAAAAACTATTTGTAAGATATAGTAAAATTATTTTTTTCCAAATGCGGAAATAACCGTTGCTTAATAAACATGCCACACTAAGTGCAAGGTATAGAGAACATCAGGCAATGCAGCACATTATGATTTTAAAAAGATCTCAACTCTCAAAATGAAGACTGACAGAGATCCAATAATACAATAAAATTAAATAATAATATATTTCTGGGTTAACCAGTATATAGTGATAAAACGGTCTGTACATAACCCCGAGGAAGAAAAAAATATATCTAAAAATAAATAGTAAATTAAAATCAGCTGCTGTACAACACATACAAAAGAAAAGCATAACAAATCTAATGGCAACTGGTATGACCTGTCTTTCTGTGCTTAGAATATTATATTTCTCATCACAAGTTGATCCGCCTCTTCATAAATGACCAATTCCATTTATTTTACATATCAGGAAATAATTTAAACATTTGTGGTGAAATCAGGAGACAATATGTCATATCTGCACTTTATTAAATGGAGCTCCATCATTCTTATAACTTTTTTTTATCAATTTTAAAAAATATTAAAAGATGATGAACTATAGAAACCATAAAGAAGGCTCTCTAGGGGTTCTGGCGCTACACTGGAAATTAACAATGCCAGGTATAACATTTAGTTTATAAATCTTATATGATTTATAAATCTTGCCAAATTTCATTTTGATGATTGTTTTTACTCAGATTTGGTTAACAATAACACAATTTTACGGATTTGTTTAAAAACATGACAACAGAAAAAAAAAGATGTTTTGCTAAAAATATGTATACATTCTGAATGTACCAAAATTATCTAGGCAGACCCCATTCTTCTCTTATGTTCACCCTAAATATATTCTACACATTGGAAATGGTATATAGTTACAGGTCTATGTGGTCATAAACATAACTTTCCAGTTACAGAAAAAGTTGATCATTGCCCATGTTTTCGTCCCTTTACCTTTAACACATTTTTATTTGGATTACAGGCTATAGTTTCCTAAGAAAAATAATACTATAATATGCACTATTATAGAAGTTGTTTTAAAAGTAACAGGATCTTTCCTAAAGCCAATGACACTGATAATGTGTTTAAAAGTATGTTTCCACACTTTGCTAATGACCATCCCTAAGTTTATATCTGTTTCTGCTTAATAAACATATACGTGAATTTTCAAAATTATGACAGGAATGACATCATACTATAGGTGTCACAAACTTGAACAGTAGACTACTGAAAATTGTATGAAAAGTATTTTTAGGAAAAAAAAAATTGACGTATATTTTTCTACCCCCAAAAATATATACGGTATATAAAAAACAAGACTTGGAAGTAATTTCTTCAGTGCAATCTCTATTAAAATCCTAAATACTTCCCCCGTCATTAAATTAATTGGAAATTATTGTTTCTGACCTTCCTAGTATATTTAAAGGTCTGTAACCTTCTTACTTGACATGATAAAATTGGTGATAAAAGCTAATTATATTTATGTTACACTATGTAATCTTCTTTCTATTCCTCAACGGCTCGGGTATTTCTATGAGTCTTGAAACGTGATCACTAATTTGGTCTAAACGGTGATCACGGAAACTATCTTGCGATCAATTAAAGTAATTTTGAGTTTCCGGCTGCACAACCTATGTTAATTTTGGCAGACGTCTGTGCTTCTTCAACTTTAATTAGCAATAATGAAAATTATCAAACAGTTTTCCAAAGCAATATTATTGTCAAACACGTTTATGTCACACAGCATCAGCTCAAGGTTTAACCAGATCATGTTTGTTTGTGGTACAATATCCTCGGCAATTGTGAAGGTTTTTTAAAGATGAGAAATAAAGCCCTTGTTTTAATACACAAGGCCTTTTCTATGGGAACAGAATCCCCTACTGACCCATTGGAATCAGCGAAATATAAATGAAAATGCATGGTTGTGTGTTTTCGGCATCAACGCCCCATGGCTAGACTAATCAGAAGCTGAAAACACAAACTCAAACCTTTAGCTCTAAATCTGAAGGGTGGTTCTTCTTAGCAATTTTCGGTAACTTTCCTAAATTACACTTTACCACTGGAGGGTGACAATGAGTATCTACACACCAAATCCTGTCTTTTTTGCAACCTGCATAAATGAAGGATTTGTGTTACAAAATGAACACAACTACATAGCATTGCAGAATCGCTTTCAAGACGAAATCTGGTGGCCTTCAAATAGTTTCCTATTTCCGTTACCATTTTGTTTATATGAATATAATACATTACCACGTGGGCTTCATGTGCTCATGCATTAACAAGCACCAGAGGGTGCAATATTATTTTCTACAGCTCACGTTTTGTCTGATCTCTGTGAATAAAAATGCAAGATCGCAATACATGCAATTTTATATCGGAAGTTTTGACTTTGCTCTCATTTGGAGAGCTAATATAGTTTAATCTGTAGATTGAGGACATTGAATGCAGACAACTTCATTAAAAGTAGGTTTTATTTTGAGTATAATTAGTTTTAAAATGGTGTAGTCTTTTCAAATGTTGGGGAATAATTATACAGGTTTTTGTTTTGTTTGGTTTTTTTTAATTTGATCAATATTTCTGTTCAGCTTTTAGTTTATTCTCCAGGAATTCAGAATGCATTGCTATTAGGACCTTCATGACCAAAATACGAAATCATTGTGCATTGCAAATTGGTAACATAACATTAAGTATTTTTGCATCTTGGAAATACTGGAAGCACAATAAAAATCAACAAAATGACTGAAATTGGTCTTAGCATACCAACCTATTGAATGCTCCAGACTTGTTCCTCTAACAGGTTTCCTCTTAATGGGGAAACTTCTTCACCATTTATACTCCACTTGTGTTGCTTGCTATTTCTGCATTCTGTACTGCAATCAAACTATGTATCTTGTAGACTACTATTTTCATTAATGGGCCTGCAACCAAACTTCTATTGACACATTCCAGAATTGCACTACTGTCCACATTACGGTGACCACATTTTATTTCTCCCATTCAGGGACACACTATGAAGCGTAATACACACACACAGGCATATATCATAACATATATTTACTGCATATATTTCATATAGACACTGTCACATACACATAAAGTGTATTTTATATATATGGGAACCATGTTGATTTCAGATTTAATCATATATTTATATTAAATTATACATGCAATAATTGCCAGACATGAGCAGATTCAGAGAATTAACCCCTCTATTACCAGACATTCCACAGACACACAAACAGACAAACACATCCCTGACATAAACACATCCCTGGTGCTAGCTGCAGCTTACACTGAGCTTGGTGTGAATGAGGGACCCAGCCTACCAGGAGAAGCATCTGAAATCTCAGCCAATCTCCTGATTGGTTGAGACCTCCTTCATTCTAAGTCCAGGACAATGCATTGTCCCGAGTTGAGTCAACCCGGGACTTAAAGTCCCATTGCGGGGACTAGTCCAAGTGACCTAAATCAGTATTCATTTCAAAAAATATCTTCACACGAAAACATAAACTGTTACTGACTGTAGATACAAAGAGGCAACCAAACGGTAAGGGCTTCTTACCCGTTTGTTGTAAGTCCTGGTACAGCCCCAAACGGATTTGCCCTCCTTCTATCAGATGCATAGTCTATGATTAAGTCCAGTCTGGACAAAACATGTGAGATGTTCTTCTCATTTTTTTTATGAAGTTCTTGTGACTTAATGGTCTATGATTAAGTCCAGTGCAGATGAAACATGTAAGACGTTCTTGTGAATCAATGAAGTTTGATATTTTTGGATGGACACAGTAGCTTGGTGATTTCTGTTCCTGATGTTGCGCCCTATATCTGCTAATTTCTTTTATGCAACTGTTACTGACTGCCCAATATAAAAAAAACTTATATATTTAGTTACTCTATGCACTTTTTTATCCCTGATATTGTGGAAGTTGACCCATGTGCTCTCCAAACAAACAAATGTAAATTTAGTATTACCCTTTTAATGCCACTTCATAGACTATGATATGGTAAACATTTTACCATGCTTGCCCGGACTAATCAGACAGAAAATGAAAGCTGGGAGATATGTACAGCTGCCGGTAATTGTGTGTTTAGTTAGGTCATCTTGCGGTATACCACTTTATTTTTTATAGCGTTTCAGGGGCTTACGGGCAAAGAAAGTTATTTTAATGTCTGAAGAAACAAAGTTTTGCGGATGAAAAATTATTTAACCGGCAATTGTGGAACATCTGTTAGTGGCCATCCTATTCCTATAAAAGACTCACACTGACTATTTGATAATATTATAATGATGACCTCCAGGCTTAACAGTAACGTAAGCTTTGTGTCATAAACCAAACTGCTTCTACATCCAATTGTTTCAGTTTAGAAAAATAGCAAAATGTGCTTCAGTGTTTTTTTCAAATAAAAAATCTTCAAACCACTTGAGCATGAATACTTGATATTTTAAAGGACTACTTTTTGACTGTGCTGCAGGAATCATTAGAACACCACAAAGCCGTGAACATAGCAAGATAATTCACTGTAAAGCTGATACAAGGTAGAGAAAAGTCCTAGAGTTTTACACCTTGGCTGTAGATCCTTACAGAAACTTATTGACACTGGAAGAGTCCTTCCAGTGTCAGAGTGGTCAACTGTCACACCCAAAGTTCAAAGGACTTGACAAATCATAAAATACAGTTTTCATCTAGAGGCAAAATGGACTAAACCAAATTTGGTAGTTGAGGAAAACAGATGTACATTGGAAGACGTTTCAGAGTTTTTGGAATTGTTTCAGAGTCCTGACAAATAAACAAAAATTTATTTTTTTTTATAAATTTTTCCCTTTAATGTTAGAAGAATCAATTGCTACATCTAAAATGTTCTTTCCTGCTTCAATGACTGTGATGTATAATCCCTGATTTTTTATTTCACATACAGTATATGACAAAAATGTAGCTTCAGTTTTTTAATTAGACTTAGTGGCCACATGTGTATAAAATCATTCTGAAGAGCTCGGTGAATTCAAGCATGGGACTGTGATAGGATGGCACCTTTGCAATGTCAGTTCTTGAAATTTCTTCCCTGAAAGTTGACTGAAAGTGGTATTATTGGAACGTTGAAGCGTTTAGGAACAGCAGTAGACCACGTAAAGTCAGAGCGCCTCAGCACACGGTGCTTAACACTCGCCAACGCAAATGGCTTTTCGTGGCAGAGCACCTGCATGCAAACATCACATCACCAAGTACAATGCCAACAGTTGGATCTACTGGTGTAAAGCACTCTGCCACTGGATTCTGGGGCATTGAAATGTGTTCTGTGGAGTGATGAATCACGCTTCTGTTTGACAGTCTGATGGGCTAGTCTGGGTTTGGCAGATGCCAGGAGAATGTTACCTGTCTGAGAGCATTGTGCCAACTGTAAAGTCTGGTGGAAGAGGGAAGGGCTGATTTTCCGATATTTGGCTAGGTTCCTTACTTCCAGTCAAGGGAAATCTTAATGCTTCAGCATATCAAGACATTTTGGACAATGCTTCCAACTTTTGTGGAAAAAGTTTTGCGAAGGCTCTTTTCTATTCCAACGTTTACAAAGCAAGTTCTATAAAGACATGGTTGGATAAGTTTGCTGTGAAAGAACTCGACTGGCCTGCACCCCCCACTGCACACCTTTGGGATGAACTGTAACCGAGATTGCGAGCCAGGCCTTCTCATCCAACATGCATGCAACCTCACAAAAGTAAACTGTAAAATCTTGTGGAAAGCCTTCCCAGAAGCGTGGAAGCTGTTATGGCTGCTAAGGGGGGACCAACTACACCTAAATATTTATAATGTACTATAAAAGTCCTTGTTGTTCAGGCGTTCCAAGATTCCATTATGTTTTCTAAGCCCTCATCCTATATTTTCCATGTTAAGCTTGTTATTTCTGACTCCACATTGTATTGTTTCCACCTTTTGGGCGTTTAAGTAGACACACAACTATTTCATTTATGCTTAATCGTCATTGCTATCCCAACACGTTGGAGTTCATTATTTTAAGTTCTGATTTCTCGACTTCAATTTGTTTGGTAATCTCCATAAATACTACTTTAGCTGAAATGTTGGACATATATGCTTGAAATAATGTCACTGTTTTTAGAGTGATAAGATCCTATACCACACAGACCTGAACGCATTGGGTGTCCAGTCTAGGTCTTATGATTACAAAACCTCTAACCCATCTTCATTAATAACACAATGTAACATAATTCAAAATAAAATGAGCCACAATACATTCTGACCGCATCAAGTCACACCAAAGTAAACAATGAAACATGTAACGTCAAAGCTATTTTTGTGGCCAGCATTCTTTTTTTTTTCTTCAACTTTTCAAAAAAGTGCTGATTTGAAACAATACACACTACAAATAAAGCAACAATTTTTACCAGTAACAGAAAAATCTCAAACAATCTAAAGAAAAATGTACTAGATAAGAAAATTAACACAAAGAACAAACCATGTATAATTAAATGTCAATAACCAATGGCAAATAATTGTAAAATAAATGAACAGATATATATATATATTTAAACTTAAAGTAAAAATTAAAAGTAAAAGTAATGTAATGTCATGTTTAAGTACGTTAATGAGCACATCTGAAAAAAAGCAAATACATTTTTTAAAGACATTTAGTGGTGAAATTTTAGGGGAAGCATATCCCTTTTGAACTTTTTTTTAATTGAAAATTGCCATCAATGTATAAATTTACACCGTTTTTATAGTTCATTATAGATACTGCATTACATTTGGTTTCACCTTATCCCTACGGCCAACAGAATGCATTTTTTTCTTGTTTCATTCATTTTCCTATAACATTTGGGAGAGACACATTCTTTTTTTGTGTGTACTGCCATATCTTAGATTATTACATTAACCAAAATAGCATGATAAAGGTTAAGATTGCTAATTGATCATCAGTATACGTTCAATTTGTCCACAGAACTACACATTCCATTATGTCAGACTGGATATGCTTGTTAGGTCGTAGGTGGTGCTTTCATGTAAGCATTGGGGGGTCATTTCAGAGAGAGGCATTTACAACACACTGTTTGCTGTAATGAATTATGCTCCTCAAATTTTTACAGTTACTGCCCTTGCCTCCTCAATCTACTGTAGTGTTTAGGATAACAAACCAGTTATAGGGAGTCATATAACTGTCTTCACTTTGCATGAGTGGTGTCTTCAAGTGGGAGAAGTTTAGGTTCATTGATGTTATGTATGTTGGGTTGTGGTGGTGGTTGGAGAAGATGAAAAAAGTTGTAAGTAATAAACAGATATTAAATCAAACAATCTGTTGAATGATGTGCACGGAAATCCATAATGTTTACAAACATAATTACTAGGTATAAATGCATCATATAATATTAGGAGATTTAACTCTATATGATTTCTTTTGGATGACCCATTTAAAGGTTTAATATTTAATGGGACCTATATGTTTATACACATGCATACATATGATATTTACTAATTAAAGAATATATTCTCTAAAGACATAAGAAGGAATATTTTTTTCATTACTCTAGACAGGAAAAAAATGATACTATTATGTATATTTATGGGATTAAACTCCCGGTCATTACCAATTTGTAAATACAAGGCAGGGGTGAAAGAAAAGCATTTTTGTAATGAAGTCTAGTAGCAAACGTGAGTGCTGCACATTTCTAATCAGCTATCACCATCTATACTCGGCAAACTAAGTAGTGTTTAAAGTGCTCCGAGCATTGCTTCAGGGGATTGGGTGTGACAAACTACATGCTGCCCTTCATATCAAGTAACTTGAAAAAGCTTAAGGCAACTTGCAAAGTCTCTCAACTAATCTGATAATATCTTTAGTCTCACACTTCCTTAGTTCTGCAGCCAAATACCCATTCCATGCTCCGTAATAGATATTGTGTTTGAAAAACACTTCTAGGTCAACATTGTCTTATTAAGTAATGCATCCGTGAAATAATCCTATTTAAACCTATTCTATCGACACCATGTCTTAGCCAGCAATCCAGTGTTATTCAATAACACATTATTAATGTGAGCCTAAGTACTTAATTAGATCAACTGAGCACTTAACCACAATGCACTTTAACTACAAAACTGCGCATAATTTTTATTTTTTTTTTTAAAGTTTTGAAAAAAAAAAAACCCAAAAAATCACACAAAATCTCTTATATATGATTGTCTTATGCCTCTAGTCTTCGGTGGAGTTGCAATTATCGGATATATAAAAGTCAGCAAAATAGGTTTATAGCGAGGCACCACAAAGGCAAACATTTCATTTGGTTTTCCTGTTAGAATTCAAGCAACATCTATCTCCACTCATCAACCTTTATCTCTGAAAACGCTGGAGACATGTTATACGGTTGAGCATTAGAAATCATAATATTGACATCGATGGGTTTTGCCAGTTTTTTTGTTACATGCATGCCGTATAAGAAATGTTGCATTCCTATAATCTGAGTGAAGTTTTCTGGAATACAAAAAAATGAATAGGATGCCCTAGGTGAAACTGCTTAGATCAATATCTTGAGAAGTTGACTCTGTTGCTCTTGAAATATTAAACCTTTCATAGTCTATCATGAAGAGTCTATGTAATAATTCACAAAAGGTGTTAACCAAACGGCTTGAATGCCTGTCCTCATGGAATGCCGGATTTGTCGTTATTTAAAGAAAAACATAAAAGATGTTTAGTCACCTACACATTTAATTCAGCTCATTTGCAATTAACTTGCTCCTTTTCTGTCCTATCGAGCTAGGCAGAGTCAGGTTTTAGATTCAAGCTGGCTGAGCTATATGGTAAATTAACAGAAACATATGATCCCCCACCAACATTTATTTTGGAGACACATCAAGCTGCTTGACAAGCCATGTTCTAGGTCTGGCTTGCTCTCGGTTACTGCCATACATCAGCTCACCTCCCACTCATTTATTTAAGTTTATTTTTTGATAAAACAAAAGCACAACATATAGAAAAAACTATGAAACTAATGGTTTATCACTAAAATGCATGCTGTGCAGAGGAATCAATGGGCTGCGAGCGGGAGGAATAGAATGTTTGGTTTCTCTACCTCTGCATCTGTATGTCGGTCTCAAATTTTGTTTACGTAAAAAACATTCAGCCACCTTAACTTACAAATGAAAAAGAATCATGCAATAAATCTGTAATTGATAAATAAATGACGTTTCATTTTAGGAGGAAAGAAAAGGCTAAACATTCAAAACAGGACTTCTGTTTAGGGGCGCTTGTAACCGTCGATCTCAATAACTCAGAGGAAAAAAAAAATAACAAATACAAAATAATAGTGTAATAGTGTAATCAGAGACCACTGTAATTCCAGGAAATACATCAGATATGCTTGCTATATCCATCTAAATGTGAGTGCAACCCATTACTGCGCATGTATTTAGTTTTGTGGACATAGAAGAAAGAAATATATCTACCATAGAGTGATGTCTTTCAAAACTAATACATGCGCAGTAATGGGTTGCACTCACATTTAGATGGATATAGCAAGCATATCTGATGTATTTCCTGGAGTTGCAGTGGTCTCTGATGTGTTTCCTGATGTGAATCCAATGGATCCTGGGTTCCTCTTTGCTTTGGATGGAAGGTTCTTCTGTGTTCCAAATATCCGTTTTTTAATAAAGTGCCAGTGCTTATGTGAATCAAATAACAATTGATTGGAAATACATCAGATATGCTTGATATATCCATCTAAATGTGAGTGCAACCCATTACTGCGCATGTATTAGTTTTGAAAGATATCACTCTATGGTAGATATATTTCTTTCTTCTATGTCCGTGGGGTTGACAAATCCACATACACCAAGGAGTTTGCTTTCAGAGGCCTGAATGACTCATATACATTGTGAGTGCAATATTTGAAGTTTATTCTGAAGTCCACAAAAGAGTTTGACCTTATTACACTATTACTTTGTATTTGTTATTTTTTGGGTTTTTTTCTCTGGGTTATTGAGATCGACGGTTACAAGCGCCCCTAAACAGAAGTCCTGTTTTGTATAATTTTTCAACATCTCGTTGAAAGTATTCTTTTTAGTTTGCTCACATTTATTCTTTGACACGGGGTTTCATCATTTCACTTTCTACCTAAACATTCAAACACAGATAACGCTGGCATGCGTGCTCTTGTTTTTCCGTGTAACAAAAGTTTCAGCCAAGATGTTTTGATTTTACAAACGGGAATATGCAAATAATAGTTTGCATTAAGGGATAACAGATGAGACGCAGCTCGTGTTAAATGTAATGCAGCACAGAACTCTGCCAAAATGCTGTGATGTGCCCATAAAAAAAATATTCCAATTTGTTGATTCTATATTGGATGAAACATACTGTAGCAATCTTTGTAATTTATGTCCTGTTGGGACACAATGATTTAAAGTAACATAATGCAGAACAGCATGATGACTAATCCAAACCACCTGATCAGATAAACAATAGTTTCCCCTTCTCTAGTCCCAGGCGGTGTTTCTGTTTATTGTTGTATCATTTGTTAATTTGGTGAATCTTGCAATGATTGAAACTATACGTCAGCATACAGACGAGTGTCCTCTCCTATGTGCTGTGGTACGTGGCCTGTATGTAGAAAGCTACTAGTGAATTGAGGCCCTTAAACTCTATAGATTTCAACTCTTTTTGTGGTTGAATTACAGCTCAAGTTCATCCTTTGCAATAGAGACCAGGTGCAATGCCATAAAGTTAAATTTTCTGTGGTCACTATCGCATTTAGCAGCAGCAGTTTCTGAACAGAGATTACAGCGCCTTAGACTGAAATGCATTTAAAAATTCAATGTATGTGGCCAACAAATGTTAGCTGGGGAGCTGATGTTCTATAATACAATTTTGATGCATACTCCTTCCACCCTTCAACAGAAATGCCAATGGAACACTATTGAATGCAGTTCAGAACACAATGGCAGAAACTGGAGAGTCTGAAGAAGTTGTCTTCTCTATAATAACCAACAACCCAATAAGCAAGACAGTTTAATCGGTTGGGGCGTTGATAAGGCCACTCCAGTCACCATATGCATTTAATAGCTGAGTGTCACCTTATACACTTGTTTGCATCCATATGTTTATAGGTATTCAGAGGAATCCACTCCATAGATCTGTCCCTTTTCCCCTACTCGCAGCTCTTTGACCGAATACATCCCTTTCTCAGCAACGTGCATGCACTGTATACCTACCACCAGTCAGCTCCAGGGCTGGCTTGAGCAAGAATATCAATGGGAGTGCCAGCATGAAACAGACTATAAAGGAGCAGATGTGTAGCATTGTTTTAATCAGGTAAATGCTTTTTATTTTGTATAGACAAAACAAAAACGCCATTAACTACTCATAATGTATGAGGCATTGGACTTTCCAACAGAATCCCTTTTTATACAGGGACAAGCACAAAAAGCCACAATGGTCGTCTTTTTAACACGCAAATTTTTTTTTAAAACAAGACAATAAATCATACAGTTTTAAGTGAGTGAAGTGACATCATCATGCAAAGTATTTAATTGCATGTAAACTATATGATTTCTCTATGCTTGCTTTTGTCTCTGTTCTTCTGTGTGCCTGGGTTTCCTTTAGTATTTCTGTGAGTAAATTAATGAAAACTGGGTTCAACTAACCCTTCTGGAAACTTGCCATAATTGACCACAGTGCATACTTAATGCTGCAAATTTATTTTGGTCTTATTTTCCACCCCCTCCTGCCTTTTTCAAGCATGCAAGTTGAACTCCCAATGAAATATATATTCACACCCTCCCCACACAACACTCAAAGGGTTAAACATACCAGCCAATTATGGCTGCTTTCACACATAGCAGAGCACATTTTAGTATTCCTGCTTGATTACAGATATCAGTGTGGCAAACGGTGATGTCCTTCTATCGGGAAACGAGCAATGTTTTCCCAGCACCACTGGGACTTCTGCGCCTGCTGAATAGCCTAACATGTTAGACTGTGTAAGGTGTGGCACCAAGCAGCTTTGTTTTTTTCCCCAAACAAAGGGCACTTAAACTGGCATGACAAATCATTCACAGAATTTTTAATGAATATCCTTTTAAATTCTACACAATAATTCCCTATGTCTACTACCCAGCTTTACTGTGCTGCTGTTTTGTCTTTTCAACATTTATGGTCCACCCTCTTAACCTATGTCATGAGGTTTCTGTATAGATCCTGTTCATACCTTCTTTTGTTTCAAGACATTCAGTGACTTGGTAGCAAAGGACTTCACCAAAAGTCAAAAGCAAAGCTTTATCACACTGCCAAGTATGGAAAAAATAATAACCTTAGCACCCCCATACTGTCAAATGTCATCGTACAACAAAAAGTAGAAAATTAAGAGAAACAATACCTTAACCTATCATTAAATGTTGCATCTGTGTTTGTTAGATAAAAACAGCACCTATGGAGGTCTTTGGTCTTAATTGGTCTTTTTGTTGATAAAGATCCTTGAAGGGTAAAATATTGACAGTCCTTTACCTTACAAACAAGTAACATTCAATGATATTTAAGGTATTATAACTTATTTCTCTGCGTTGTCTACTTTTTGTTGTATGCGGTTCCTTTGTCTAAACTAGTAAACTCCAGGCTAGTAAGGGGTATGAAAACAAGACGGGCTACTTGAGGGAGGTGTGGTAACTAGCTTTCGATATATGTGGAAACTTTAGTGCCAAGAAAGGGTTAGAGGTATACTTAAAATAATAAAAAGAAGGAAGCATGTTTAAGGGATAATATTATTGTAAACCTCATCAATGCTTGTTAGGGGACAATAGAAGGTCAGCCTTGTTAGCGTAAATTAAAATAAGGTTTAATTATCTTCCGTGCCACCTAGTTGTTCTGTTCGCTGCATTCCATTTAATTGCTCACCTTTGTGGAACTCAAACTCAGAAGGAAGCCAGCAGGTAAACTTTTTAACTGTTACAGAACTACACCAAAACATGGGTCTCCATAGTTGGTTGGTTACTTCTGCTTTAAGAGTCAAATGAGCTGTGTACGTGTTCAACCTGCTTTTTTCTGAAGCCTACATGCAATATTATAACAAAGGATGAAAATAAGCACAACTCCGTTGGTCACAGAAGATTGAAACCACTATTGGTCAACATGCCACTTTCCATTTATATCTCTAGTCATGTGTTTCCTGGAAAAAATATTACTTTAAAGAAGGTGGACTCGAAATGGAACTGGTAATGAAAAAAATGAAGAAACAAAAAACATGAAAAGAGGAAGCTAAGATTGCTCCCATGCTATGTACACACGGCATGTATACGTTGGTTTATTTTAATTAACTATAAAATGTAGGACTTATGAAAGCAACAGTTCACCAAAAAAAGCAGTTCCCATTAACATGAATGTGTAAGGTATTCAGTAAGATCCCACCATCCATTAGACAGCACACTTGACAGTTTAGCCTGTCTGCCCAGAAGGGCTTATCTTGGTTCCAGGAAACTTAGGCAGCTGCTGACATAGAGGCTTCATGATTGGAGTGATGTTTGGTCAAGGACCACCCTAACTAACACTCAAAACTCTAGCAGCAATTTCTACGTGCCTGTCACAACATCATTTGCCGTACAAGTTCCTGTCAGTAGAATATTCAGAAGTTATTACAAAAGAAGAAAGCATGATGATTTAGCATGGGATCATGCTGAAAACCAAAAAAAGAAATGGTAATAGCCACTTCTTAAACGTATATTGTACTGTAGAGGTTGTTAACATTTGAACAGCATATGCTTTCAAACTTACTCACCAACACTACCATCTGTTTTGGGAAACTCAGCAAGGTTTTCATGCACTGCTGCAAATCGTTCTGCAGCCCGAGTTAAATTGTTCCTGCCAAGTTAACAATCTTCCATATTTCAGTATAGGTTTATTGGTTTCACAGAGCTCGTAATCGAGTACATTGGCCCGTGACAAAAAAAAAATACAAAAATAAGTTAGATTCCTTAAATAAATGAGATTACGAAATCCAGAGGGCAACCTTTAAAAGACTGGAAGCGGCAGTGGCATACAGAAAAGGGCATCTGGTTTATGGACTAGTATGCATTGAGGCCGGCGGATATATCCTGATGAAATGCATTTAATATTTTTAGCTTTTGTTAACAATACTGCCTGTCATTACAGGGATAACCTCTATGCCTCTATCATACTAATGACCTGCTTGGGGAATTTTAATATAAACAGCGGGTGAGGTTTTCAACCACTGGTTCGAGGCCTGTCAATGCCAGGGATGCAAAAATATGGTACACTACAATTTAGAAACCAATTTGTCTGGAACAGGTACAGCTTCAGAAAATAAATTATGATTTAACGGCAGTACGAAGGCACAGCTAACAGCATTCCTTTTTTTCCTGCAAAATGGCCGAGTCTGCCGTCCAAAGGCTTGTTTCATAAATGGTTTCCATATATATTGACATGATTTTTAATGAGAAGCTTTGCGTTTTAAATAGAGGTTTTTTTATCATCCGATTTATGTACCCATTTCTCCAAGCGGTGCTATAAAATTTAATCAAGAGCTATAGAAATCCTGCCTTTTTAACCTCAAACTTTTATTAGTATATTTAACTTGATAGCCTAATATAGAAAAATACATAGATAAAAGGAATAAGTGGAGACTAACACTGGTCTTCGTTTCAGCAAACTGTACTACTACTATGTAAAAAATATGAATGCATTCTTAATCTATATTATGCAACAAACTAGGAATACAAGCACATTAAAAAATGTAATACTACTTATACTGTAAGCTCTATGTTGCATGTGCCTCCATTCCTAATGTATTCATACCTGTTGTATCCTTAATGTATCAAAGGTCTTTATTTTTTACTCATTACAGGACATAAATTATTGTACCTCCCCATTGTTATATTGTGAACCGTCAAACACTAAGTAATTTCTACTCTCTGTGTATGAATAAAAATCCATACACAAAACCATTTCTATTTCCCAATATGCACATTTGCTCATAAAATGTTATTTTTAGTACATGAATAAGTCACTAAACGCTGAGCCATAGCAAGATTATAATGTTTTGGCAATCCATTATGAATGACTAACAGAGATTGTCTCCTGCAAAAATAGTAGAAATTCTTCTCTGTAATGTTCAGAGAATGTAGTCACCAAATAAAAAGTTTAAAATATTTATATTATATATAATAAATATATATATATAATATAAAATATTTTCAAACTTTTTATTTGTGACTACATCTCTAAACTAAAGAATTATATATATATTATATAATATATATAATATAATTCTTTAGTTTAGAGAATGTAGTCACCAAATAAAAGTTTAAAATATTTTATTATATATATATATATATATATATATAATTCTTTAGTGGACTGTTAATCAACCCCTAGGAAAGTAATATTAAACATATGGTATTCAATATTGATGTAAAAAAAAAAAAACTATAATAGATAATAGACTGAGCTTAAGTTTGAATTTGTCAAACTCTATGTACTACGTAAAGTGCTGTATAAAATGTGGTCTCTATAGATATATTCTAATATTAAAAATAACTACCTCTTTTCCTAAAAATATTAATAGCTATTTTAATCATCAAAATTCATGTTTGACTACAGCACTTATTGTATGATTGCACTGAAAAGTATGTATATTATCACACTAAATAAAAATATACAAATATACAGCTTCTACTACCATAAATAAAATAAATCCTATTTATTATATTAGACTCCTTGTAAAACCATCAATGGGAATATATTAATGTACAAACACAAACAGGTGTAATGTCTACTTTTTTTTTGCTAGCTGCTTTATTAATAAAAAAAAAAAAGAACCATCATATTCTACTCCAACAAAATTCACTAAGCCCTGCTGGATACAAAATAAACAATGAAAATGGAGCAGGTTGTAACAGTTTCAGTTCTATACATTTCTTCCGTTTGTGTTACATCTTGCTTTACAACATGGGTTAGTATGCTATTTTGTGTTTTATTGCTTGTGTGTTATTGAAAGCTTATTTTTACTTTGTTCGTTTTTGTAATTATTCTATGAATGCCTAGGTTATATAAACGGCTTAAGGGAAACACTGGTTATTATTCTGAATGTTAAAGAAAAACATAAAAGACGACTTAAACATCAAAGCTCATTTTTTTCTAATGATCATAATAAATTTGTATTGTAAAATTCATTTTTTCTTCATGCTATTCACGTAACATATGTTACACTGCATACCACCTAATTTGAGACAGCAGTGGATCCTTGACAATAAAGTAATTACTTGTGCCCAAAACAAATAAAATCATTGTACTTGAATTATATTTTATGAAAACCATATATGCATTTTTTTGTAATAACTTGCCAAACACAAAAAAACTGGAAGTGGTATTTTAGAAAAAGAAAATGAAATATGTGAATTTCATCTGTAGTTTTGCTTTATTAAGTTATTGGCTACAAGAAATATTGTTGTATTATTGTATTATTCTCACAGGACTATTTTAAAACTTAAAAAAACCAGGGTACTAATTTTTAATTTTCACTTGCACTTTCCACAATCATGTAGAAACCATAGCTACACCTTTGAAATATTTGCATTTTGCCTTGTAACAAAATTGTAGAAAGAAAAAAAAGTTGGAACTGAAATTACCATAATTTACACAAAAAATAATATTTCCATGGTGTTAGCAAAGAAGATCGTTCAATTGAGTTTTTTTATACCGTTTGGTCACCCCTAAAGAAGGGACCTTTGAAGTTTATGCAACTCTTCATCTTATTCTACAAGCATTAGCCCTGGAAAAGGTATCTCAAAAATATCTTTGAACTAACCATATAACTATTCTGTGAGTAAAAGAAAACACTTTGCATACAGCTACTCTAGGGAGGCAATATGGTCGGAAATCATGGAACGACTTCTGTTGTGAGAGAGCAATGCTAACTGTGATCTACAACACATAGAAGTGGGGTAAGTAAATAAATAATAATAAAGAGATCTCATCTATCTAGTCTGCACCACATACATACAATTTGGCCAGCTTTTCCTACAAGGTCTGAATGTGTGACGTCACCCGAAATTATAGGCATGTTCTGCCCATTTCCACTACATCAAACGTATCCTTACAGGTTAACTGCAGTACTTCTGCAGAAGAGGAACTACAAATATTACCCCTATGGTGGACAATTGTAAAGTGAAATAAAATAAAGCCAAAAATATTACAAGATGAAATTATGACAAATTATATTTCAGAAGTAGTATCCATAAAAAATGGATATAGCCATATTAGCCCAAGGGATAATAAAGCAACATAGAAAGGGGTATAAGCTTTCAGGACCTCATTGGACGCTTCTTCAAATGGAAGGGTGGGTTTCCATTCTACGTTGGCCCCAAAAGAGGTATCATCTTCAACTAACGACTAAAGATTCAATATATGTGTTTTAGCTGTCTGCTTTATTAGAAACATGGTTTCTAATTATTCAAAGAACAATACTCAATATTTTCTGCAATACTATACTTTTGTGCGTACTCCAGTTCAAATAAATGTACCTGTGGGATTGTCATTGGAACTGTAAGAAAGATAACAAGGCTCTTACCTGTTGCATCTCTCTGAAACCTTTGGGATCGTACTGTGTGTGTTCGTTTGGATAGTTTGGAATATTCCGTTACATTAAAAAGGAAACTACTTCACAAGACTCTTAAATTGTTTTTCTTCTGTTACATTTTGTTACCACTAGTGGAATTTTAAGTGGATGATTATAACGATCGACTCACTGCAACCTATATATATATATATAGTGGTATACTGTTTTAGCCACGTAATACTAGTTTGAAGAACATGTCTTTAGAAAGGTATGTCTAAGGTCATAGAATTTAATCCAACCATATTTTGGTAGGAAGGCTGTAAAGCAGCGTTCTAGTTTGTGTTTCTTTAATCTGTCATTGCTACAATAGGTGGATTCCAGATTTCATACCCCTGACAGGTTACAGGTGAGTGGATAACATTGTTGGTTTACTAAAAGTACTTCACTATAAGTATTTCTTTACTTAAGGTTAAACCAGCTGAGAAAAATCATAAACTGAATCTAGCACTACCAATTATTATTTAGACATTTAATATCAGTTTTAAGTTACTTAAGTTACTTATATCTTAAAGCTCTGACACATCTACTAAAAACACCACCATGACACTTCAAATTTTCCTAAATTTTCCATATTCTCTCAGTGAAGATTTCATTGCAAGTCTTTTATAAGTCCAATTAGGATATTATGACATGCTTTACATGCAGAATTTTAGCAGATGTGCATGAACACCTAGTGCACAACTGTGCAACTCGTCTATAAAGCTATTGATCATAAATATCTTATAATGAGACTCACATTAAATACATATGATGCAGCAGCAAGATGGCTGCCCTCACATGCTAGTAATTGTTTTGTTATATAAATATATATATATACGGGAACACATATGAATATGTTGTAAATAGATAAAACATCAGGAATAAGGTTTGGATATAAATCTGGAACACGACAATTTCCCTTTGACATCATAAAATATTTTGTGATTGAGATGGTGGAGTCAATCAACCTCTGTGTGATCCAAAGTTTTTCAGATGTGTAAAAAGCAAAAGCATGCAGGGTAATGAAAGAAAAAAAAAAGTAAAGAAGTACATCCACAGTAATTACATTTTTATGAAAAACAAACGAAAAATTACATGTGCCTCACACTGATGAACTGCGGCTCTGCCAGCATTTTTCTTTTCTTCTAAGGAGCAGATGTAACATTTTAGCCAATGTGATTGTTTGTGGAAGAAATAATTCTGATCAAGAAGTAAATTGCAGCCAATGCAGGTTCTGCAGTATGTCACGGTAATCCGTTCTGACAGGCTGCAGTAAGTGGAGATTCCTACTGTGAAAGGAGCAGATGTGAAGGGTCAACATTGGACAAGACTTCAAAACAGTTAACGTGTAAAACAGTGTGCATTAAAGCCCGAAACAGCTAGCCCATGGATTAACGGATGTCCGCTGAGTGGTTTTGATGTGCTTTTGGAAATGAATAGTTAACATTTTAAATGGGTGCACTACCCCCTCCACAATCTCTGTATTCCAAAAAAAAAAAAAAGCTGATTTTAATAATTGCAGTCGGTATGACTAACCAATTTTGGAGTAGTTAATAATTAAAGATGATTCAAGCCCATAGAAAATCAATAGTTTATAATAATTAAAATTAACCATTTTCAGTACTCTGGGCTAACTACTCTGTTACCAAGAAGGTTAACTAGAGATACCAAAAAAATGCTTTCATTCCCTCGACAGCTGAAGGGAAATTCTAGATGAATGAAAAGCAGAGTTTATTTTTTAGCCCCCTTGTAGAACGGGGGGACGTTCTCACAGTTTGGCCTTCCCAGAAAGCAAGGATGAAAATAACTTTAGTTAGTGCTAAGAGAATCAGAATGCCAAAAATACCTTGCAGACCTCAAAGATGTCATAGCTGATTAGACAGCCCCAACAACCTCCCCTAAATGGTTTGAAACGGAAAAGTGTTCCTTAAAATGGTTCAAAATTGCTCCAAATCAAGGTATTTTTGGAAAGCAGACTCATATTATCTGCAAGCTCCGGTGTAGGCCAGTCAGCATTCTCAGGAAGAATGGTTGGTACTTCTGATTACAGACACGACAGAAGAGAAGAAGAGTTATGCTAAGTTCTAATTACATAGTAATTGGCAAAACCCAAAATGTTTCCATTTCTTTTTAAGGGATTAAAAAATGACTTCTTTGAAAAGTAAACTTAAAGTAAATGTATTACAAGGCAATGTATCCTGCTAGAAAATGTAGATATTGTTGGGAGCGGAATTTTTTGTAGGTCAATTAACACTAAAACATATTG
The DNA here is from genome assembly GCA_009364415.1 of Spea multiplicata. Lineage (NCBI taxonomy): Eukaryota > Metazoa > Chordata > Amphibia > Anura > Pelobatidae > Spea > Spea multiplicata. The sequence goes on along the minus strand of VKOC01000003.1, from coordinate 3,969,686 downwards.
GATTTATTTTATAGTTAAATGCGTTTAATTTTTTTTTTTACGCATTTCCCAATTTTAATTGACTAGCTATACATTTTACCTTCAGCAGTGAAACTCTTACTGACAACAGCCCATCAAATGTATATAAAGACACCTCTCAAAAATCTGGTTAAATTATATTTCAGCACGCACATTGATCTTTTGTGAAGATTCCTTTGGCCTCTCACCTAGCAGTTGGGTCAAGCAATATATAGATTCTATAGTATAATTTTTTAATGTCATTTGCTGGATATGTACTGAATTATATATATATATATACTGTACATGTATCATAAATGCTGTTGTGGTCCTTTAGTACTTCCTTTAAAAAGAAAGTGTAAACTTTTTCTAACATACATAAATATATTATATTTTTTCGTACTCTATGAAGACCTGACACTAAAACACATACTCATTTTCTTTTTTCCTTTAAAACACTACTAAATACTACTAAAACAATATACTCAGAAGGTTTAAAATGAAAAAGCAGAAGAACTGGTGAATTCTAGTAAATATGAAAAACAAAACTAAAATAAAAACTGGCCAATGGTTTCAAAGAATGTCAAAACAATGTATGTTCTATCCACTAAAAATAATTCTAAGGAGCAGTTCACTTAAAAAGCCCACAGAAAAAGGAACTTAAAACTTCATAAATGATCAAGATACTACTTTTTTTTTTTAAACAGATGCGACCGGGTGCTTTGACGTATCGTTGAAAAAATAAAAATGTTGTATTTGTTCAGCACAAAGATGCGTTTCTCAGAGTTTATGTAAGTGATACAGTTATATTTAATTTTGAATGATTGGGCCGCTTCAAAAAGAGTCTTTCTGCAAGACTGAGAACAGAGCCTTCTCTGTGTGTTGTCCTAAACTTGATTGCAGCGGAATCGAGGAAAAACGCAGATATGAGTGCGGTCTGCTTAGTAATACTCTAAAATGTCCAGTACACAGGGTGTGATATTACAAAAATGCTCAAGAAGCTTGCAGCTTTAATCAACGCGCCCAAAATAAATACTTCCTATAAAAACCTGTTACCTTATATAAAAAGAGCCACAAGATACCGGTAATTAAGGTTTCAGTTTTTGGAGGTGGCATTAAAACTGAGCATTTAATAAAAAACGACAATTACTAAATGTAGAAAGTAGCTTTCTGTTAGAGTTTTTCTTAATCTGGGTGGCTTGAAGTTTTGGTTTTGACTATTAAATGTAATACCTCCGTTTTGTAAATGTCGCCATTGTAGTAATGTTTCTTGCCTCAGTAAAGGTCTTTTGAAGATTAGGATGCGGTAGGATTATAAATGGTTTAGGATGCTGTAGACCAGGCAATATATTTCAATAACTTTTTACTGAATTTTGCATAGAAACGTGGATAGAGAGACATGGCCGATGCGGTTGGTTCTTACATGGGGTAAAATTATTTGTATGTTTGTAGTTAGAGTAGATGTATGTTTTTAAAACATTGGAAGCAGGCAAACGTTCTTATAGACTGGAGTCACTTATAAGGATACATGATATGATGCCATTAATTACCAGTAATTCCTCCAGCCAGGTCTGAACTGTCTGAACAAGAGATTGGGTAGATGGTGAGAAGGGCGGGGGATAGATAGAGGGGGGTAAATAGTGTGAAAGGAGGGAGGGGGTAGATAGAGGAGAGGGGGTAGATAGTGAGAAAGGAGGGGGGTAGATAGTGTAAAGGGAAGGATGGGGTAGATAGTCAGAAGGGAGGAGGCATAGATAGTGAAAAGGGAGGGGGATAGACCGTGAGAAGGGAGGGGGCTAGATAGTGAGAAGGGAGGGGACTAGATAGTGAGTAGGGAGGGGCTAGATAGTGAAAAGGGAGGGGTAGATAGTGAGAAGGGAGGGAGGTAGATAGTGAAAAGGGAGGGGGATAGATAGTGAGAAGGGATGGAGAGGGGGTAGATAATGAGAATGAGTGAGAGAATGAATGAATGTGTGGATGAATTGTCTGAATGAGGGAGATAATTCATGAGTTTATGAGAATGCATTAATGAATGTGTACATTTGTGTGAATGAGTGAGAGAATAAATGATTGTGTGAATTATGTGAATGAAAGTGTGAATTAGTGAGTGACAAAGTGTTTGTATGTATAATTGATTTGTGGAAGGGCAAAGATGGCACAAGCAGGATGCTTGAGTCTTGGGGACCAAGATGGCACAGGCAGGGTGTTTATAGGACAAAGATGGCACAGGCCGGGCTGTTTGGGGACAAAGATGGTAAATCCTATGTGTGTAATCTGGGTGCTGGTCAGGTTCTATGTGGGCAGTGTGGACGCCAGAGCTGGTTTTGGGTTGTGCAACCCGTGCATTATCTATGCCTGTAGTTTTATCTCCTGCTATGTTTCCATACATTCTTATTGTGTACCTGCAAATACGGGATTTGTATGTCTGATTCTATGCCTCCAGTGCTGAGTTCACATGTGAACAACAATAATAATAATAACTATATATATAATTGCTAACAGCAATCAAACTCCTATCAGCTAGTACATGCTGCAATCTTGGTATGCCTGGGTATGATAGGAGTGTGATTGCTGTTAACAATCATATACATATATTAATATTGTTATTTAATTTTTTTGTCCTATTTTGCTGTGTTACTTACTTTAAATAAAAGTGAGAGATTTTTTTATGGTGGGGGGGGTCATATTTAGTTTGGGACAGGTAAATGCTGGATTTTTGGTTTTGTACCCCCATTAATGTCTGCCTCAGTATATAGTGATAACAGTAATGCTGTACCACCTTTAATGTCTGCGCCAGTATATAATTATAGAAGCTATGCAGTTTTAAAGTGTTTGGTGCCAAATACTCTAGGTATGCCCCTGTTTTTAGGATCTTTGTAGTGAGTGATTTTTCAGAGGAAAGTGTGCGTGATCTACCGCTTTGTGGCTGAGCTCTTAGATGCTTCTACTTCGCTATAACAGCACTTACAGTGGCCCGGGAAGGTCTAATAGGGCAGACATGTCATGAACTGACTTGTGGCAAAAGTGGCATCCTATGACCTATAAGGTACTGTGTTTTTTTTGTGTTTCTGTTTAAATCTGGAAACCGGAGTAGGTGGCTTAGTTAGGCTTAGAACCGGAGTAGCTGGCTAGTAGCTTAGTTAGTCCTCAAACCGAGGAGGCTTTGACAAAGTCCCTTGTAGAAAAAGCATAGTAAAACCTTATGGGAATGTCAATATCTATAATTTGTATGTGACAACTTGGCCAACCTGTCATAATATATAAAACCTTGAAACTGGCTATATGATCTGGGAATGATGCACCAATCTACACTTCAGTGTTATCCACCCAAGACAACAGCACAATGAGCACAACAGGAGAGTTCCGTTCTCAGTTGGAAAACACAGGTCTGGCCCCCATACAGAACCACACATTTAAGAGTAAACATGAGGCATTTATCTTTAACAGAATTTTCCCATGTACTCTTAAGCACACAAGACTTCAGTCGGGGAAGGAAAGTCTACACTACAGAAAAAAAGTGTTTTTAGCAATTGCTTTATGTAAATCGCTTAATTGTCCGTATGTAGGAGAGTGTAAGAAATCATTGTTATGCTTTTATTCTTTTCTATACATACATACTTTAGTCCTGAATGAAACTTGAGTGCTAGGAGCATTGTCCCCAAACACATAGCTATTAGAGGATCTTCCGTGAAATGACAGTATATCCTATGACTGCTCCAATAGGATTCCTTAATTTCATATATTGCCCATAAATAGTAAGAACTGAAGGTAAAGGGGTATAAATACTGATGGTTACAAGGGCAACATCTCTTTCTCCTCCAGCTCACCAAGAATACAGAGCCTACGGTACCCACGACCACCATCAATCAGTACTGTGTGTATAATATTTTGCTACCACATAAACCTGTTTGGTCACTGGAAAAGTTTAGATATTTAAGACAAAGAATACCTAACAGAGATACGTAGCTGACCATGTTAGCCCACTTTCCCAGCTATACTATGTAGCTGGAATTCTAGGGTTTGAAGGAAAGCACCAAATCAAAGTCCTCAGGGGTTTACGCAAGGACAGTGGCATAAGATGTGCCAGAAAACAAGGTCACAGAGAACATTCTGACAGGAGAATATTAAGCAGATTTAAGAATTAAAACAGTCCACTGTATACGTTTTGACATGTAATTGCAATGATGAACCGCAAAACATAAGGAACAGTTTCTTCCTTGCACATTCAACATAAAGATATAGTAATGAGGTCTACATTTTATAATCCCCGAAGCCTTCAAGTGCCTCAGTTACATATTTGTGTACATGTGCAGCAAAGATTCCCAGCATTGTCCATTGCGCCTGTATCAAATTAATGTGATTAGTTATTCATGTGTGCCATTGAATAAAGTACAATCACAGAGCCAAGTGGATTAAGGTTTATATGTGAATCTTATTGAATTGCTCAATTGTAATATAACTATCTATTACCACATGTTACCGAGCAATACAGTTAAATAATAAAAACAGACTATATGTGTGCCTAGACCACCATCTCTTTAGGGTTAAGTGCTAGGCACAGGGGTTAGCCATGAAAAAGGCCAGCACCTGTCCAACATGCACATGTGCTAGTTTATCCATACATAGTATCAGCCTATCATCAGTGTTCAGCAGATAAGAACCATCCAGACTATTTAGTCTGCCCAACTTATAAATACTTCAATCTTTCCTGGTAAGTTTCATCCTGCAACAAACCATTTTAGTAGCCCTTCTCTGAACTTTCACCAACATATATCTATATCCTTCTAGATTTATGGTCTCCAGTACTGTACACAATACTCCAAGTGAGGTCTCACCAGTGATCTGTACAACGACAATGAGCACGTCCCTCTTTCTACTGCTAATACCTCTCGCTATCCAACCAAGCATTCTGCTAGCATTACCTGCTGCTCTACTGCATTGCCTACCTACCTTTAAATCCTCAGAAATAATTACCCCTAAATCCCTTTTCTCACACGTCGAGGTTAGGACAGTGTCAAATATTGTATACTGCAGAAAGCCCCATTTCTAGTTTAAAAACTTCTTTAACCGTTTCCATCTTCCTCGTACTTTCTTATTGGTACTAATATACACCAAGACAGCTAGATCCTCTCCAGCCCCCCCCAATGATCAATCCATTCTGTCTGCAACATGCAAAACCCAGGTACCCGGGAGACAGCAAGCCATTTGGACCAACACATGTGGAATCCCCTGTACTTCAGTTACTTATAATGCACTGCTAATTTGAATTAGATAAAAGTAACCACCTCACCAGCTTTCTTTCAAGGGCCAGTAAGATTTATTACTGTTTTGGCATAAATTCCACATGCCTACTGATCGTTCTGTGGCACATTCCCACCTATGACATTGGTAGAGCATACCAAAAGGTACACCGCTGTAAAGTGCTGTTCATTACGCAATACAAAAATCAAAAGATTTTATGTGATGTAATATACAGCACTTCATGAAAACTGCAGTCGTGCTGACATTGTGTAGTTATGCACAGTAATGTGACTGGAAAGTTTGGCAAAATGTAATCTGTAGCATTGGAGTCTCAGACTGTACAATGTGCACTTGGGACAGAAACATTATTTCAGGTCAACAATGGCAATTTTTTGGTATACTCCAAATCAGGGCATCTGTGTTGGGTGTGCAGAAAAGACTGTAGACATGGGCATGTGTCCACGGCCCTCAGGAACCACTTTTGGGGCTCAGTGTTCGAGAGATGCGAAAATTGGGTCAGTGGGGAAGACATCTGGTGGACGTACAGAATACTATATGGACATAGAGTTACAGTAATTTTGTAAACACATTGTTTGAATACCATATACGTTTTAAAATGTACGTTATTGAAAAATAACGTGTCCTTGTATTGGAAGGTGAACGCCACCTATACATTATGATAACAACAAGTGTTAACTTACCTGAAAGGAGTTTGCCTTACTATCTATAGTAGGACAACCACCATATGCTATGTTTGAATAGTATCCTATTGGATACTATTGGAGACGATTGTGTTTGCGGCTGCCATATCTGTAGTCCATTGAGCAGCAGCTCCAAACCTCAAGTATTTAGATGAAAAGTCCAGCTGAAGTCACTATGTTTATTCAAATATGATTAACATGTAGGAAAAAAAAACACAAAAATACATCTTACTTGAACTAAGAGTTTTGATGAAAGCAAAAATATTTGAAAAGTGTTTTTTTCTTTATTATATGATTATTACATTTAACTTATTAAGCGCCAAATTACACATCGGTGTATAAATGAAATGGGGCAGTTAACACGTACACATCAGGAGTTGAGAGCCCTGGATGTGAGTTTGCCATCTAGCCTTATGGTACTTTTACACAATGTTCCTGGCAGGAAGGTGGTATGATACAGTATTCCTGTAGAATTGCTGTTGTGCTACAAGTAGCAATGACATTTTAGCGTTTTATCAGATTAATAAAATGTTTTGTTGAAAATTAAATGGTAAAAAGGAAACGCAATCATATATTTTAGGAGAGTTAAGCAAAGTTGTTCCTCTCACATCAATGGCACTGATAGGTTTATGGCCATTCAGAGTATCATAAAACACAATGCTTTGAGATTCATAACTTTGAACATTCACCTTCTAAGAAAGCGCTGGATACCTCATACAAAACTGAAAATCAAATTAAATGTAGACCTTTTTTTGAACAGTCATGACAGGCGTAATCCTTCTTACCATGTTAATTTATGGTAAACGGCTGCAATATCGGCCACAGGTGTTATGTTTAATATACGAGTCGCAGCTGGCTGGGAATATCATTTCTCTACGGACTGAAAATGACTTCACTATCAGACATGAGAGATATCAGGGAAATAATAATATATCACACACACATTATATATATATATATATATTATATATATATATATATATTTCAACACACACTCTATATAACCAAAAGTACACCTCTCCTAATTATTGAATTTGGTTGTTTCAGCCACACTCATTGCAAACAGGTGTATAAAATAAGGCAGCCATCTCCATTGACAAACATTGACAGTAGAATGGGTCATTTTGAAGAACTCAGTGACTGTAAACATGGCACATTCGTAGGATGCCATCTTTGCCACAAGTTTGCCCTGCTAGATATGCCCCAGTCCACCGTGTGCTATAATTGTGAAGTACTGTATTTGCTCGATTATAAGACGAGTTTTTTTCAGAGCAAATGCTCTGAAAAAACCCTCATCTTATAATCGGGGTCGTCTCATAATCAGACCTCAAATAGGTCTGACTCTGAAACTAAGATCCAGATCCCCCACAGTGCTGCAGGGGACCTGGATCCTACCCCCCCCCCACACACACACAACTTACCGGTGGTTCTGAGTAGCCGGGGCAGCGTGTAGAGCTCTACGAGATTCACGTGGACAACTTCCGCTGCAGCCATGTCTGCGTCCATTGTGCAGACCTTCCCCGGCTGTCAGAGATCAGAGTTCCCCTCACCGGGGTATAATCACAGTGTTAGTTCTAATAACCTAATTTCTATTATTTTGTTTTATTTTTTATTTTTTTAAACAGCAAGACACACACTATTTAATGACAGAGAGCATTCACAGCCTTGTAGTTCTGGCAAAAATCAAACTATGATTGCTCCTATTACATGCCCAAAGGCAGTATTTATTATAAGTGGCAGGGCAAGTAGTATAATTACTTAATTTAAACATTAAATATGAAAGACACATAAAATTCTAACACTTGAAGATCTGAGTTCAAACAGTTTGAAAGCAGATATTTGTAAAACCCATTCATGGTAACAGCATAAAAATCACTATATGTGGTTATAACGAGCCAAAACAGTAATTTCTTTGAAAAAATAAGTTCCAAAAATGCAGTTATTCAGAATGTGTTTCTTTTCTTTGGCAAGTAAACCAGTGGCTGGTTCATTTTATAGACTTAACCACTGCTTCGGAAAGCGTATGCTCAAATATAATGTGTGTAATTATATTATACTTAATATTTCTTGGGTATAGCTAATTTGTACTCTGAAGTAATATTGTCTGGACAAAGTCAAACATTTTTTGGTGCACTGGCGCATATGGGTTTTCAAAAGCCAATACATGGTAAACATTTAGAATCGTTTAATACACCCAACTCTCTATAAAAGATGTAGTCGTTTGGGTGGTGTTCAGCCACTTCACATTCAGCCTGGAATCACATGTAAAAATGCTGCACTTTCTAAAGAGGTAGCCAGAACCGGTTGCTTCTTTAGTCTAAATATCACTAATATTTACACATGTCTCTATCACCCTACAAACATTTATGAATGCCCTAATAATTTCCCATCTTGACTACTTTAATCCCTTTCTTAATGAGCTTTCAGCTTCACATATCTATCTTCTACAATATGCACTCAACTCAGCCACCAGAATACACTTTCTTTTCTCCAGAGCACTAAACACTAAAACCAATGTAGAGGACTGCATTGGGAGGTGGGTCCCATGGGCGGTCTTTCTGGTGTTGCGGGCGGTCAGGCACTGTACCTGCGGGTCCCGGTAATCCCACAAGGCTGCCTTCGCGCTGCTCCCTTACAGTGCCTCTCCTCTTGCCCAAGGAACAAAGGAACTTCCCGTGACTCCGCTGTGTTCCTGGGTGGACCAAGAGAAGAGACACTGTGAGGGAGCGACTTGAAGGCAGCCTTTCAGGACTGCGCGGGAAATCTGCAGTTTAGATAAGGAGGTGGGCGTGATTTGTGGCAGGCGGGATTGACCACAAATGTGGTGGGAGCAGGCGGGAGCGGAACACACATATTGCGGGAGCGGGATTAAAAAAGCAGTCCCGCGCAGGGCTCTAAACCAATGCCTCGGTTCTCTATAAAACCATGCAGCACCTTTAACATTCTCCTTCATGACTTTTTAGCGCTTTGCCCCCTTCTATATTTCATCTTGGATATCTTAACATGTACTTCAGCTATTGTTCCATCTCAACACAAGGCTTATCGTCGCATATGTATGAACTTCCTGCCTAACGATTTTGGCTATAAATGTAATTCAGCAGTTGAACATCTGGATTAGAACCACCGACTCAAGTTTGGGAGGTTTTTTACCTGCCCATGTCAACATTGGGGGTGTTGTAGAGGCCAGGATTCTTGCCCCATGTCATCTTTGTTGAGGTTCCTGACACTCCGGAGACCTGTGTGTTAATCAAGGCCTTTCTATCTCGGGTTGTTCCCAGCTTCCTTTACTGGAGCATTGCTTCTTGTCCCTGACGGGCGTTGTTTCTGTATTTGTCTGCATAGGTTATCCTATGGTTTTGACCCCTGGCCTTGGCCTCAGACTACAATCTTGCTTTACCCTTTTGGTTACTTTGCCTGCTTGATTTGAATTACATGGAATTTGCCCTTCCATATAATTCAACAAAAAAAATATAATGGCTAAATATCATACATTTTTATAAAAGATTGTAATTCATAATCTATAATCAATGAATGATCACAGTGATTATGCTAGTTAAAACATTATGTATATTACAATATTGCAAGTTGAACGTGGTAGATATGCAATTTGTGAAAGCATGCGACCCCCCTTATCCAAATAACGTCTTATTAGAATTAAAATAGTCAATTTATCTAAATCCTACAGTTTAGTTCATTGAAACTGGAACATTGTACAGAAAGAGATATGATGCGATATAAAAAAATGCAATAAAACATTTTGAACAATGTTTTTTCACATGCCAAGTCAAATAAAAGTAATCCTTGGAGTGTGAAGGATTTCATATGTACTTTCCAGAATTTGCTTAATTTAATGATTAAGTCCTCACATACTGTTAACATGATTCAAGACAGCTCACCACCCCGAAGAAACCCACACAAAAAAACATAAATATCAAGTCATTCATTGTAGGGCTTAACAATATTTGGGAAAAAATGCATAAATCTGTTGTAAAATAAATTCTATGAATATCAATATATTCTTAAATTCACATTTAATGCATGGCGGCTTATTTTTATATATGACGTGACTACAAATATATTTGGCTAATAAACATACAAGAACAATTTACTTTTTTTTCCCTTGACAATGTTTTGATTGCACTTTATCAGTTCTGTACTCTAATTGAAGTAAAAAGGGAGCTGGGAATAACAGCAGCAAATTAGGCAGTTTATATAGCATACATTGAATATGCATGATGTCAAAAAATCTGGGGGACTACACAGTCCTTTTAATGCGAGTTACACTATCGCCGCTGCAAATTCAAAATTCTATTCCAAGTGTCTTCAAAGATCTTGAACAGTCCCTCCGCACACAATAAATGCACTGACTGACCAATAGATCTGAGCGACTCGGGCACACTGTCTGAGTTCCAGTACAGGACATCATTTTCTGCCGCTTAGATGCAGGCAGTGAGTAATGACTGCGAGGAAGCAGCAGGAGAGAGCTGTCACCAGCTGCTGGATGGCGCTTTTCTGTGAAATAAGATAAGTGTGTGTCTATGTAGAAGGGTTAGTATGTGTGGTTACAGGTGATTCTGCATATTTGAGTGTGTGTGTATTTATTGCATATACGCATGTTATGATGTAAAATATTGAGAAATTATGGGGGGGGGAAGGATAGCATTAGTAGAAAATAAAAATTATCGTATCTATATGCAAAAAAATATGTAAACATCTTAAAGTATTGTCTCATGTTCCTTATTTTTCATGTTAAGGGATTTTTTTTATTCCAATTCTAATTTTCAGTCAAGATTTGATTCAACCCCAAAAAAATGAGATTTGCAGGCCCCTAAGCTATTCCTTTAATGTATCTTTGGTATTCAGTCCGCCCAACGCCCCCCCCCCAACTAAGCCATTCTACTGTATCAGATGTATCTAACAGTTTACATTATTATCATTTTTTCTTTTGTGATAAGATACTTGCACACTATTTTGTTATATTCTGTTACAATTGTATCGTAGCGCTCCATCTATTTTTCTTTCTGTATCACATGGTTTGGTTTGAAGCCCACTTGTACTGCGCACCAAAAAAAAAAGTGGAGTTTACAACACTGGCTAACACAAAAAGCTTGGTGTGTGTGACCTATACTTTTTATTTATGTACATGTGACAATTGGAACAGAGAAAGGATAGGTACAAGGTGACAATGGTCAAAACAATATATAATAAAACTGAAAAATCCTTTAAAGTGATTACACAAGACATGCAAAAGCAAATGAGATCACAAACTCAATATCTATTACTAAGTGACATTTCTGTGGCTCTGTCCCAAACCAAGGCAGCTGTTCAAACAATTTCATTGTGTGTAAATGTGTCTCTCAAGTATTCCATCAATGCCAAGGACACCAAGAGTAACCATTAGGTTTACAATGAACCCGATATATACAGGATGGGTTTATGCCACTGTATAACACCCTTCCATCTTTGAAAGAAAAAACAGATTTAACTATAATTCCCCGTTATGAAAGATGATCAATTATCAAGATGTTTTGCTACTTGGATGAACTTCTACATAACTGCGTATACTTTGTGATGTCATTTCTTCTACAAAAAGTTGAAAGGTTTGAGTTATTGGGCCATAGATTTGCATATACAGTTAGGTCAAAAAATGTTTGGACACTGACACAATTTTGGCTCCACAATAGTCTTGAAATGAAACAACTGACATGCAATTGAAGTGCAGACTCCTTTAATTAAAGTGGTTCTACAAAATATTGTATGAAACATTTAGGAATTGCAACCATTTTCACACAGTCCCCTTATTTCAGGGGCTCAAATGTTATTGGACAAATCAACACAATTCTAAATACAATGTTCATTTTTAATACTTTTTCGAGAATCCTTTGTATGCAATGACTGCTTGGTTGCCAGCCCTTTACTGCAGCTGTCTTCATTTGTTTGCTTGTGGGTCGTTCTGCCTTAAATGGATGCTTAGTCGGGTTGAGATCAGGTGATTGACTCGGCCATTGCAGAATTTTCCACTTCTTTGCCTTAAAAGCTCCCGGGTTGCTTGCGCAGTATGTTTTGGGTCAAACAGCAGAAATAACAAAACTTGCGTCAGTGTCCAAAAATTTCTGGACCCAACCATATACCGATACTGGACATTTGTCATTTTGCGTCTTTTTTTCCCAGTCCAGCCATGAATAGACATGTGCTCCCATTTAACTTAACATAAATATCAGATGAACACAGCTAGGCCACTAAAAAGGTTAAAGAAATAAAGTTACCTGGTTAAAGTTCTTGAAGATGTACTCTTTATAAATGGCATCTCTTTCTGGGATCTTAGTCCATCCCAATGAGCCGAGTTCTTGAAGAGCTTGGGTTCTTTCATCTGGTGTCAGCAAATGCCCCTCTGAAGTCTGCATAAAAGAATGACATTGGCATGCAGTAAATCATGGGCAAGAAAAGAAATAATATGGTTCTAAATAACCACTATAGTTCAAGACATTAAATTAACCTATGTAGTGGCATTTACAGATTAAAGTAAATATATTACACAAATTGGATTCTATATAAATCCACAATGGGAATAACCGTCTTCTAATCGCTCCTCAAATAGAGGTCTGACTACAAGACTAAGATCCAGATCCCCTGCAGTGCTGCAGGGGACCTGGATCCTCCTCTCCGGCAGCCGGTGGGGGTCTGTGCGATGCACATAGACAACCTCCGCTGCTACTGGGGCTTCTAAGACAGAGCGCCAGCGTCACATGACCTTCTGGTGCTCATTCATAGAATTCCCGGCAACAGTGGAGGTTGTCTGCATGCATCGTGCAAACCTTCACCGGCTGAAGCATGGGGGACAAGTCTAGGGAAGCACTGGTAGGTCGGGGGAAGGTAGGAGTGGCATATGGGGGGTTAAAAGGAATATCAGGGAGGAAGAGTGGCATATAGTGGGTTAAATGGAATATCAGGGAGGCAGAGTGGCATATAGGGGTTAAAAGGCATATCTGGGAGGCAGAGTGGCATATAAAGGGGGGCAGGTTGGCAAATAAAAGGAAAAATGCATTTTTTATTAAATATGAAAAATAGTTTACATGTGAATTAATATTCACTAGTAAAAACTTTTCCTATCTTATATTCGGCTTTTTCTTTTCCTAAATTAATTCAAAATTGGGGGGGGGGTGTCTTATAATCAAGCAAATAGGTAGTTATGTTGGCAGGGTTCAAAACCAACTGCTGAGATTTGTTGCCTAATTTGGCTCACCTAAGTATAAAATATTCTGGATGTTATGGTAATAATTGATAATTTACTTTAAAACACATTTCAAATAACGTAGGGTCTTCACAATTGTTATTTTGAGCTTGCATTTTATTTCCATTACACTTACATTTATTTGTATAAGGCATATAGGGTATATAAGGCATATGTGGGGAGGGTGGAGTGGCATGTTTGGGGGTATAAGCCATATGTGGGGAGGGCAGTGTGGCATATCTGGGAGGGCAGTGTGGCATATCTGGGCTCAAATGTGCATAACTGGGGCAGGTTGGGAAATAAAAACAAGAAATGCATTTTTATCAAAGTGTTTTTATTCTGCCGTTTCTTTTTAACATCCTACGCTACTTTATTAAATTAATTTATTTGATTAATCGAAAAAAATAAATCGGACAACTAATCAATTATGAAAATAATCGTTAGTTGCAGCCCTAATACAATGAGACTTTTCAATGTTTTAACCATGTAAAGCCACTAGATGGTGCTATATCCCACATATCTTCTGAGAACCTGGTAGTACAAAATATCCACCTGCAGCTTATCATTTACACTCACTATTTAGCTGTTTAAAATGATCAATTTTTCTTTTCAAACTCAATATTCTAGACACGATCACCCAAAAAAATTCATCATCAGTATCGTGCTTATTCATACTTAAGACTAAACAAATGTTGACTAAACGTGATGTCACCTATTAACTTAAATTTAGTGTTTCACATGCAAACGCTGTTACGTTAATACGGATTTGAATTTGATGGGCAATTCCACCAGTTAACGTACAATACTCAATATCCTTATAGGTCGCTTTATTTACGAACATCTGTATTTATGTTAAATGACGCTTTGTGGCGCTCAGGTGTGTGTCCGATAGTGACACCTTGGGGTCTATTCACTAAAAGGAGAGTTGATAGGAGGCTATACCCAGTGAGCTTCTGCTGCAGTAAGCATTTGGCTAGCCCTGTAAAATGTATAAGTAAATCAGTGAGATTTCTTCATAATCTCCGTACATGTTGAATTATGCATTATGCACATCCTGCTCAGTCCTTCACAATGTAAATAAGAAAAAATGGTGAAAAAAGGTACTTAACCCATTGACTGCTAACGACGGCATGGTGCCATCGCTAGCAGTCCCAGTCAGGTGCCAACGACGGCACCATGCCGTCACTAGCACTCTCCTACCTTGATGGAGGTCTGTGGACCCCCATCACCACCTATCCCGGCGATCTGCCCCTCATATTGAAGGGCATCACTGGGACCACCCGATCCGGAGTTTAAGGTAAGTGACCGGGGCGGGGGAGATCCTGAGAAGGGGGTTAGGGAAGTTAGAGGGGAGATGCCTGAGAAGGGGGGTTAGGGGAGTTAGAGGGGAGATCCTGAGAAGGGGGGTTAGGGAGTTAGAGGGAGATCCTGAGAAGGGGGGTTAGTCGGGTTAGAGGGAGATACTGAGAAGGGGGTAGGGAGTTAGAGGGAGATCCTGAGAAGGGGGTAGGGAGGGAGGTCTTACTGTGTTTGTGTGTGTGTGTCTTTACTGTGGTGTGTGTGTGTGTTTACTGTGGTGTGTGTGATGCTTCTGTGTGTGTCTTACTGTGTGTGTGTGTATCTTACTGTGTCTGTGTGTGTCTCACTGTGTCTGTGTGTGTCTTACTGTGTCTGTGTGTGTCTTACTGCGTGTGTCTTACTGTGTTCATAGCTTATTCAGTTATTGTAATAAATATTTTAGCCCATTTTTTAGCTCAAAATATTTTTTCCTTTTTTTTCTCCTCTAAAATCTAGGTGCGTCTTATCAGCAGGTGCGTTTTATAGAGCGAAAAATACGGTAGTTTTGTTGGCATATTTTAACATCCCGGGCAGCTAGAGCTGTTTATTTGACGCAGCCATGCATTAAATTTAAAGATGTCTTTTTGTGATAGTCTAATAAATTTAACTTTTAGCAATAAAATGTTTATTTTAGACCGGTTACCTACTACAAATATTTAGCAACACAGGTTTTGATATTAGAGTTTAGAAAAATAACATTACAAACTAGTTTTTATTGAGTTGGAAGTGAAAAATTACACTTTTTCCCCATTTTTGGCTGTAGTTTGCAAACCTAATGAGACATACACATATAAAAATGGTATATTTGGAATCTGCTGGGTGTGCTGAAAAACAATATATGGTTTGTATAGTTTATTCCCAAGAAATTTACTTGAAACGCGTTTAAACGTGAGATGCACCAAAATGCCGAAAACCAGCTTAGCACCAGGGTGGGAAATGGCTTAGCAGCCAAGGGGTTAAGTTAAAGAAATTAATTTAAAAAAAAATATGAAAAGCTAATACGTGATGAAATGGAACACTTGCTCGTGAATAATCCCCCTTCTGACAGATGTATACCAACCCTCACACTGGGGCATTTGCAAAGCATCTGACAGCTTGGCACCAGTCTATCGCAGGGAACAAGCAGTCGTTGTAGGGACACTTAATTAACACGCAAGTGACACAAGTGAAGAGTAGTTTAAAAGAGAAAGAAAATATTTAAATATGGAGGAACTCCCATGGGAAGGGAGAGAACGCACCTGATGTCTGCCACAGGACTGTTCTTCCTAAACACAAACTGATGTGAATTATAACTTATAAAATTATAAATTATAATAATAAAATAATAATGACACATTAATATCCTGCTCATAGTTAGGGCATGTAAAGTGCTATCAGAGAACAGGTAGCATATATATATATATATATATATATATATTATAATATATATAATATATATATACACACACACACACACACACACACACACATTTATATATATAAATCTCAGATTGAGTTATTGCCGTTAGTGGGCATCTCTTTGCTCTGTTTCTGAAATGGAAATGCTGCCATTGATGAAGGAATTATACTTTTACCACCTTCATCCCATTAATATCTGTAACTCTGAACCAATACCAGACAACTCCAGGTGTCATCGATAGTAAAGGGACGCTCCAGAACACATCCCTCTTCTCCAGGTCTGATGCACTTACCATGTCAGTGAGAGCTCTCCTGCACACAGCTGAGATAACAGCTATACGATGTGCAGGGTTATTTAACAGCGATCCCAAGCCTGCCCTGCCTGAGGTAAACAGGAAGCTGCACATGGCTACCCTGCCTGAGGTAAAAAGGAAGCTGCACATGGCTGCACCGCCTCCCCCTAATGCTACCGAGGCGCACGCAGTATGATCACAGCAACAAGCAAAGCCCGCTTCCTGCTGCCTGTACCCGAGGGAGGGGCTCTGATGCCATCAATAAGACAGGAAGCTCTAGCGACAAACTCAGGAACCAATAGCATTGCTGTGTGAAGGGATCATCTGCAGTGCTGATACTCTGTTATATTTGGCAACAATGTATTTCTATCACTCACACTCAGTTTGAATTCATTGAGGATGTCTTTGTTCCAACTAACTGAACCAGGCTAGTCTTTGAAATTTAACTCTTCATTAACCTATATGTTAAACACAGACAGATTGTAGTACAAATAAAGGCAATAGGATGTTTTCTGACAGACCCTTGACTGAGACATCTCATTCATTCCCTGAATCATTGTCACAAATTCTCTATTGAATGAATGAGCAAGAAGAGTGGAAGCTGTTGTAGTTGCAAAAGGGGAACCAATTTCATATGCAGTGTTTAGACTGCAATGTCATAAAAGTCCCTGTTGGTGTAATGGTTGGATGTCCCAATACTCTTGTCAATACAGCATATATATACCGTATATATAATTTGTATGGTTTACCTTAATAAAAGAGGTCCATAAGTGTACAAATAGAAAAAAAAACAGCCTTAGTTCTTAAGGGGTTGAAGAGATATTGGGCTGGGTGGAGATAGGTCGCCTATAGTGCAGATTGGGCATTTCCCACCCTTTTATAGTTCTATACATTCAATAAATCCACGTTATTTGAAAATTAAAATAAGTGATGTATGCATTAGATATCTACTTTACATGAAGACCTTGTTCTTATTCCCCAATGATTTATCATGCCTCTATTTTTAAATTGCTGTTTATTGTTGACTATGTAAGTGTAGTGTAGAAATGGCAGATAACGTCAGTACAGGGGGTTGATTAGATAAAGCAAGTTATGTTATTCTGCCAAATCTGTGTTTACAGAGATAAACCATTTAAGGGAAAGGTATCTCCAAAACAATACACATAGAAAAACACATAATAAAAGTAATATTAACAAATATATATAATTATAGAAATAGTGATGTCATTTTTATCCTTGGAAGGGCAGTGTGTCCTTTTCAGTAATTCCATCTGGTCTTTTTTTGTAGTGTGCTTGGGTACTTTGAGGCTTCATTTTAGACAACAGAGCTACAAGAGAACAAACCCCAAGGTAGGGCATAGATTGCCTTTTCTGACCCTTCAGTTGATCATTACCACTCATTATATAACGATAAGAAATATGAATAGTCAATGAAAACAAAAATCCTTAATTTCAGTTTATTTACAAATAAATAATTAACAAACATTTCAATCAGAATCCAAAAAAAAATACCCAAATGGAAACCCACCTTGTAATTAGTTTGAATCATGTCACATCTTAACATTAAGCAAAGTCCTTACCCAAAAGTTTTCAGCAAATAGCAAAAACATTATAATATATCCTATACATTAACAAAACAGCCAGGTTGTTCTCAAGCCTCCCTGAGATATGAAGCACTCATCCTGGAGTTGAGCTGTCATCACGAGAAGGAAATCAGTCTTAAGTCTTTTAGTGAATAAACACAGACTGAACTAGCGCCTTCAAACCATCGATTTTTATAGTAATGAACCAAAAAAAATACAAGTCAGATGAAAATGCATCATGTTGTAGGTCATTTACTTATCCAATCGGTTGTTCTGATTTGAAGGTACCACTAATCCATTCTGATGAATAGTGTAATGTGTGGTAAAAAGTGACCAATATGAGTATCTTTATTTATCATCAAATTTAATACAGGATTTGTGATTATTTTTAATAGTAATGTTTAACTATTGAAATTACGAAAAATGGGTCTGCTATTGCCTCACTACGCAGATACTAATAAGGAGGAGTAGAACTATTTTTCTGAGTGAATATGAAACAAAAAACTGCGTGTGTGTGCGTTATGGTGTGTAATAGAAAGACTAAACTGGAAAAAAACAAAGATAAAAAAAATATTTCTTATGAAGTGTAATACGTGATATGAAATTACCAATATAAGTGATATTTATCCCCAAATTTAATATAAAAAACACTGTCAGCCACAAATGTCTGACCCCTTATGTGTATCTAGCTAATATCTTAACAGAATGAAGCCACGATAAATGCCAAATCTAACAAACGGCACTGTATATACACACTAGAGTGTCATACACACCTCGGGCCATATCCATCATCTATCAGTTAATTCATATATTGGTACTTTCTAGACAATATTTATTTCCCACTAAGATTTCAGCTCAACATTTTCACTTATTTGCCAGAGAAACATGCTTCCATATAATCAAATCCTTATTCCCTTGTAATTTGCCAAATTCCTGGGGCATTCTAATTTTAGTTTTAGGTGGCAGTGGCCTTTGTGACTAGTGGTGCCTGTAAAATCAGCCATCTCAACAGAGAGGCAGTAAAGATTTTATAATCAGAGTGTCTCCGCATTAGCATTTTGTAGCAACCAAAAATCCTTGAGCATCTTGTGATATTTGCAATGGTGTTCATGTGATGTTTGCACTTGCTCCTTCTTTATTTACATCATGAACATTTTGCATCTTTGCCAGTTCTGGCATTTTGCAAACTCACTATGTCAGCCTAAACAATTATTTTTAACCTGCTTTTTTTGTCCCATAAATATAAAGGACTCTAAGAATTATCGGTACATAGCGTCCCACATGTTCAGTTGGTGGGTAGTCTTAGCTTCTGGTTCTGGTGGGAAACAAACTACGTAAAAAAACCAACATCATCTATTTTTCCTTCCAGTATCAATCTGTCGCTTTTGAAAACTCTGTTGTAGAAAGAGTGTAGAAAGCAATGGCGTTCCATGTTGACCAAACTGGCAAATGTTATAGGGCACATCTGGAAATCAGTCCGCTTTGCTTTAATACACCATTGACTTTTTTTTGACAAGCAAAAGATAATCAGAAGTTCAGTCTTGGTGTTCGTGCTCTTGTCCAGGAATAAGCCATCGAATGCTATCGGTCTGAATTGTTGCGTATAATATGAAGACTGCTACATAAAACAACGAGAACGCCAGCAACCAGTCTATTCCAGCAAGTGGAGCATGAGGCAAGGGACCATCGAAATCTGCTTCTGTCACGGCCACCTCCGGCTTGGGCTCAATTCCTGCAAATCATAGCAAATATCAAGCAAAATATAAGACTTTCATAGAGGGACTGCTTATTACACGCTTAGTTCTTGCACCACTTTAGGCTGCTTGAAGCAGCCAATCAGCATCAGGAATGTGCTCCAATTGAAACCAAAATTTAGAGCACTGGCGCTGTCTGGCAGGAGATTTGTTCAAATGAACACATTTCCAATAAACCAAGGACCTGAGGAACAATTGATCAATATCGAAAGTAAATCATGATATACTTGATGCTAATATACATATGATGACATTAAACTTCTTTTGTGTTTAACTTATCTGCTTACCAGTGTTTGGAAGTCATTAGAAGTGGCATATAAAAATTAATGCAAATCATTTTAAAGCGCAGACTACAACCAAAATACTAAATTTTTGAGTTCAGTATGATATAGCTTTCTAGCGAAATGTGATTTACAGATTAAAAAAAACATGTGTTACAAATCCATCCTGTGTGTATCCCATAGGGATTTATAACATCTTATCTTGTTCTGCTTGATTATTTCCCCAATTATACCAATTTTCCACTTTTGTGAAGTAGTTCGTTAGCTCAGGCAGGATGAGGTTAGGAATAGGGGATAACTTCAGGACGACAGAAAATGAACTGATGTCCTTGTTCTGATAGATCTGCCTTATTTGTAAACCAAATATCCCCAAAGTAATTATGCTCTGACCAACAAACAGTACTATATATTTGTACACTTTGTACCTGACTGGTTGAATATAAACGACTTGAGAGTCTCCAGCGTCCGTTCAGTATGATTAAACCTGGCCATGGGCTTGGCCCCTTGAAACAGCAAGATATTAGGAACAGCTACTGTACCGAATCGAGTAGACAAGCTATAAAATACAAAAATAAATAAATATTATAATAATGTTGCAACATGGGTGTAAGTTCACACAAGTATCAGAAATTAAAAAAAAAGAAATATATCAGCAAGCAAGGAATGCTATCTGCTCAACAACATGGTTGCTGTTCTGTACTATTTTTGCCCAATAATGTAACAGCTGGAAGCAGAGCCTTTCTTTACATTGGTCCTAGAAGGTCCACAGGACCCCGGCTGCATAAGGCATGTTCTTTCGGGATTGATTCATGGAGAAAGAGGAAGTGCCCCAAAGGCCGCCCTAAACGTTAATAAAACGGCCGGCCGTGTGGCCAATCAGGCCGCACGACCGCGAGGCCAATCAGGCCGCACGACCGCCATGGCCGTCTTTAATGCAGGAGAAAAGCCCGCATTAACCGTGATCGCAAGGGTCCCAACCCCCGTGATCACTTCCACAGAGCCCCTGCTACTTACCATCTGTAAATGATTAGTATCTGTAAATGAGGAAATTAATATATGAATGAGTGAATGAATGAATAAATACGTGTGTAATGGCATGGATGTGTAAGTGGGGGGAAAGA
Organism: Spea multiplicata; assembly: GCA_009364415.1. NCBI lineage: Eukaryota > Metazoa > Chordata > Amphibia > Anura > Pelobatidae > Spea > Spea multiplicata. The sequence goes on along the minus strand of VKOC01000003.1, from coordinate 3,948,748 downwards.
ATTGCACAGGGAGGCTGTTTAAGGATACCACAGGCAGGTTGTTTGCGGGCAAAGGTGGGAAGTCTTATGATTCCATTCTGGGTGTTGGGCAGATCCTGTGAGTGAAATCTGGGTGCTAAGGGGGGGCATTAATTCATGAGAGGGTGCTGGCTGGGAGCATCACATAAATCAATACTAAAGTGGGGGGCTGGGCGGTGGGATAAATATACAATGTGGGGCTAGCTGGGGGCAATTCACAAGAGTGTGGGCGAATTAGGGTGACTGCATTGGCCATGTTTTACAGGACACATATAGCTTTTACATTCTGCTGACCAACCCAGATAAAATGCTGCCCTGCAGTATGGGGATTTATAGACTCATGGAAGGAACAAACTAGTCAGATATACATCCCTCATACTTCAGGGCAGCATTTTATCTATGCTGGCGGCATCAATGCACAAGGGTAGCAACTGGGGCCATTACACCAAACGGGGCAAAAACACTAAAGGGGGGTCAACAACAAAGCGGTGTAGCTTAGCCCGTCTGTCTGTGTGGCGGAGCCTGTCCAGGTGTGTCTGTGTGGCAGAGCCTGTCCTGGTGTGGGTGTGTGTGTGGCAGAGCCTGTCCTGGTGTGGGTGTGTGTTTGGGTGTGTGTGTGGCAGAGCCTGTACTGGTGTGTGTGTGTTTGGGTGTCGGTGCCGCAGAGCCTGTTCTGGTGTGTATTTGATCATCTATTTCCTGGCACTTCACCAGAAATCAGTGAGCAGAAAAGTGAAGGTTTTGTGTTATTTAATCTATTTCAATCTACATATTTTATTAAAATGGTCTAGTTGTGTTAAATTGTGGTTTCAGATGTGCCGTGCATGATGACCTTTTTTAGTGTACTGACATACTCCCAATCCCATCACATCAACATGTGTTAGAAAATCAGGAAAAGATGGGCATGGATGGTGGGCTGATTCGATGGCACAATGGGCCACTTGACTAGACTTGCCCCCCAGGCCGTAGGCAGGCAGCCCTCCCCTGGGTAGATGTACGGGATGTTATTTATCCTAGGCAGCAAAAATCCACCTAGGCAGTAACAAGGGTTGAATAAATGAATCACTGGAATCCCAACATATGGGAAGCTTATACCATTAAAACAATTATTTGTCTCATGATGAATTATACATTCCCATTAGTACTTTAAGACAATATATCCTATTAAACCCAAGTGGTATTTGCCATGGAAGACAGCATATAAAAGGTAGTAAAAATAAGTCCATGTACCTGCTGTGCTGGGAGGCATCCAGTGCCACAAAATGTAATATAGGAAAGGCTCTTGGTAGAGAATTAAAGTGGGGTGCCAGCTCTGCAGAGAATCGACACCAAGGGGTGTAGAACAAAACAAGAGTGCATTCACTGCTGTTAGGATTCAAGAACTCCATCAGATCCTGTAAGAGACAAAAGCAATAAAATGCTCTGAAACTCAATGGCCTTCCAATACAGAGCTAGATAACATGGCTTCTGTTTGGCAATAGGATTTATTTCGACAATTATTCAGACATATGAACAAGCGGACGAAAGGGTAAGAAGGTATGGTGGAGACATCTGACAAAATTCCAGGTTTATGTTTTTTGCCTACATAGCAATCATTGTGGATGCGCCACTTTAGTTTATATTGGTTATATTATTTTAGCATACTTAAAAAAAAAAAAACTTTTTTGAATAAAACGTGGACTACAGGCAATTTTGCCTTTTGCTGATGGGTGCAAGACAGAGGGTTTCCTACAACGCCAGGGTTTTCATTTTTCTGAGGTTATCATGGGTGCTAAACTAAAAGCGACGATAACGACAAACCTGTGAAACGTTTAGAATCTGGAGGGTAAAATTCTCAACCCCAGTAATGTTGCGCTCCTCGCAGTTCACTTTAAGAGGCTTGTTGCTATCTGTGGCGTTGGATTCTTCAGTCTTTTGTGGCTCTGGATCTGACGCAATGTTTTCTACGCTTGTTTTATCCTGGTTATTAGTAGAAACCTTCAACAAATCTGCCAGAGTCTCGTGGGCAGTGCACCCCTCTCCATCTGTTCCTTTATCACAAACCGACACCGCTGCATCGGCAGCAGTTCTATCCTTCATCTCTCGGGGTACCATAGTGAGCAGTACCGCAGGATCAGTCGGAATGTCGGTGCTCTGCATTGCATCTGCAATCTCTGCCGTCTTGTACTGAATGGTCTCTGACGCAGGAACATCTTCAGTGTGTACCGCCAACGAAACTGCATCTGGGCTCAAAGGGTTGTCTATGTTAATGTCACCTTCTTGGTGAGCACTTTCACTTCCTATAAAAAAATAAAACAAACAGTAGTTCTAAACACTTGAGATAACCATTTTTGATTTTTAACTGCAGACCACACCAGACAAAACAGTCACAGGGAAATATATATTATTATTATATACACACAGAAAAGAAGAGCACAAAACCTAAAAAGTATTTTGGAATACTGGGTTGCTGCTAGAACAATAATGACCAATACATACACAAAGCAAAGCAAGAATTCAGCGCATACCCAGTGAATACCATTCAAAAAACACTTAAGGCATAAATATTAGGGATTCTGTCATACTATATGCACATATATTGCTTAGCCCGCCACTATGTTAAAGCACCCCAAAGTTTGTCGATTCCTATCTAATTGTTCATGACTATAATGCTTGCCAAGGAGCTGAATCAGTGGGATTCTTTTGCATTTTAACCTAATCAGACTCTCATGCCATTGAAAGCCTTCTGTGGACGGAATCCCAAATATTAGTATGATTTTTTGGTGGTATTCACTGGATGTGTACTGAATTCTTGCTTTTTATTTTGTTTTTTTGTTGCAATATCTGTAGGCTCTGACCAAACTTTAGGGTTGAGCAGCCCTTCCTGGCACACGGGTGTCTCATTAATAGTGTCCAGAAAAGGATTTACATTTCTTGAGTGGTCTGGATATTTTTTTAGAAGGGCTTGACATACAGAGCTAAAAATAGAATTAATATTTTAGAGCTTTTTGATCCAAGGAGAAATCCGATTGCCTTTTGGATTCAAGAAGGAATTTTGCCTCCTGATGGCAGAATTCGAAGTAGCGTAATCAGGGATTTTTACCTTTTGTTTGGATCAAGAGCAGGAAGGTTAGGTAGAAGGGTTGAACTGGATGGACTTAGGTCTTTTTTTCAACCTTATGTACTACGTAAGAGTCTCTTTTGGGTTTAAATGCAAGGCAGATGCACTGATTCAGCTCCTCAAAAAGCAATATAGCCATGAAAAATTAGATAGCACTCGCCAAACTTGGGGTACTTTGACACAGTGACGAGCTTAGCAGTATATGGCCATATAGTGTCACCGAATCACCAAATATTATTTGTTTCATATGTTGCTTCAAAAGACAAGTAACAAGTAACTAGGTTACTCAAGAGTTCTTCAGCTTCTTATTTATATTACTTATAATACTTAGAACTACAGTCACACTATGAAGAATATGGGATTTCAGGACAGAATGAGGGGCATACAAAAAAAACATAGCATGTATGAAACATCTTACACAATTTTTTCCAGGAGCATGAAGATCATCAATGCTTCTAAAAACAGACTTATCGTGTGAAAAACATTCTCCATCATACGGTCCTCCTATGATGTTAAGGGATCTAGTGATCTTAGAATTTATTCTATCTGCCACCTCAATAGACCCCATATGATTTAATATCCTGATACCTACACATCAAACGGGATATGGTGCTCATTAAAATGGAAATCTTTCAGTCATCATATAATAACCCACCCCGTTGTCTATGCTCTATCTCATTTAAATTAAACGATGACAAGAATAATTTTAAATATCTCAAAAGATCACGATGTATTTATGAAGCGAGATCACGAATGTTTTAATAACACGATTGCCTTTACTGGTAATCGGCAAAGCTGGACGCTACGGAGGCTTAACTGAATTATTGTTCTTTGCTGTATCTCCTTACCCCTGGTCACAGGAATCAAAAGGAACCAGCATCCGCAGCACAGCAACGACACACGAATACAAAACTCCATTCTGCAGCAGCAAGCAGCGTTTCAACTACACTCTTCCGGCTTGTGCGTTCCACGACCATCCACTTCCGGCATATGTCAATGGGACGGAAATGTAAAAAAAAAAAAGAAGGGGCATGAAACGCACATCCATGACGCGTAGTAAGGGTCAGAAGCGATTTTCATTTGAGAATAGCTTATAACCCAGCCTCTTCTTTACATATCACACTGTATGTTAAAAATTATTCGGAAAACAGAATGATATATTTGCCTGAATATAGGCCGCATTTCCCCCCCAATCATTGGGGTTTAGCGCAGGGATGCGCAATTCATACCGCCCGACGCCCAGGACATGCAGTCCTGCCGGGTTTTTTTTTTTTTGCCCTGCTGCACGCAAACAGCAGGGTTAGGATCCATATTACCCGCAGCGCTGCAGGGGACGTTTGCACGATGCGCATACACAACCTCTGCAGTCGCCACTTCCGCCATGGCTTCTATGGTGGAGCACCAGCATGCCATAACCTTCCGGTGCTCCACCATAGAAGCCCCGGTGGAAATGCCGGCAGCAAAGTTGCCTAAGCGCATCGCGCAGACGTTCACCAATACGTTACCAATACCAATCTAAAGTCACCCAAGAGGATATCAAATGCATAACCCCCAAGTGTCCTTATAAGGTGGGACAGTCCCTCCTTTACCCCTAATGCTAAGAACAATCACACTCCTATCATGCCCGGGTTCTAGCATGTACTGGCTGACTTGGAGTGATAGGAGTGTGATTGCTGTTAACGATCATATATTTATTAATATATATATATGGTTGCTAACAGCAATCACACTCCAATCATGCCTAGGCATACCCAGATTCCAGCATGTACTGGCTGACTTGGTATGATAGGAGTGTGATTTCTGTTAATCATATATAGTATCTCACAAAAGTGGGTACATCCCTCACATTTTTGGAAATCTTTTATTATATCTTTTCGTGTGATAACACTGAAGAAATGACACTTTACAATGTAAAGTAGTGAGTGTACAGCCTGTATAACAGTGTAAATTTGCTGTCTCCTTAAAATAACTCAACAAACAGTCATTAATGCCTTGCCAACAAAAGTGAGTACACCACTGGAAATGTCCAAACTGGGCCCAAAGTGTCAATATTTTGTGTGACCACCATTATTTTCCAGCACTGTTCTTAACCAGCACTGGAGCCCTCTTCCGCTCCTCCATGACAATATCACAGAGCTGGTGGATGTTAGAGACCTTGCGCTACCACACCTTCCGTTTGAGGATGCCCCACAGATGCTCAATAGGGTTTGGAGACATGCTTGGCAAGTCCATCGCCTTTACCTTCAGCTTCTGTAGCAAGGCAGTGGTCGTCTCGGAGGTGTGTTATCATGTTGGAATATTGCCCTGCGGCCCAGTGGGTGTGAGTGTGGCCGAGCCTGTCGTGGTGTGTGTGTGTTTGGGCATTGGTGTGGCAGAGCCTGTCCTGATGTGTGTGTTTTGGTGTCAGTGTGGCAAAGCCTGTCCTAGTGTGTGTTTGGGCATTGGTGTGGCAGAGCCTGTCCTGATGTGTGTGTTTTGGTGTCAGTGTGGCAAAGCCTGTCCTAGTGTGTGTTTGGGCATTGGTGTGGCAGAGCCTGTCCTGATGTGTGTGTTTTAAATCAAAAGGATCAGATCCCAGACTATTTGAAAGACATATTTTGAAATATATTCTGTAGTTTTCACATGCGCAATGATAGGTTGTTGTGTGAGAAACTGAACAAAGCTTCTTAAGTGTGTAATTAATGTTTTTGTTTAGTGGGACAGCACATTTAAGGTCTTTACCATACAGACCATTCTAAAATGTGAATATGTTAAAATAGTTGCATTACTTAAAAAAAATGAATAACGCAAGGATCTTAAGTAGAAATTACCAACTTTTTTTATTTGTTTGTTTTTATACCTTCATTGCAGGTTAATTCATAAAGAGATCATGCACACTGGTTATACACTGCAGATGTAACCAAACTAGTTCTTCACTCTACATGGTTTTATATACAGCGCTGCAGAGTATGAATTATGCACTAGGAGCAGGGTTCCCTCGCACATAGCTTTTTAAGAGAGCGCACACGTCCAAAAATTGTGCGCACAACAGTTTTCCCCAAAAAAGAAAAAAATAATAATTTTTTTGAAACTTTATGCGGCGCGGATATTGTGCGTACAAAATTTTTGCTCTGTGAAAATTTTTGCACTAGAGAAATTTTCTGCGCACGCCAAGTAAAAAAAAATAGATGGAACATTGACTAGGAGTGCTAGGAGTTTTAAGTTCATGAATTGTAAACTTAACACAAGCACCGCAAAAGTGTTGGTCACGAAGGATACAAAAAATAAAAAACTGCCTGGTCTTTAAGGGGTTAATAATAATAAACCACAACATACCCATCCTATACGTTTCTGAATTGGCAGATACTAGTAAAAGTGATTATACTAAGATAGAAACAATGTGTCAAAAATGGATTTTTAGACATAACCCTTGTTTCTAGGTGACTCTAGGTAATATATTTTCTCAGGGACTGTAGAATTCTCACCACTGGCCATGTGGCAGGCAGTTATAGGCTGAAAGTCTTCATTGCCATAGCAGCAGAAAATAGATGTTTGTGTGTCTGGGTTTTTTTTTAACTATTGAGTAACACATGTTATAGTATTACTTCTGTGTGTAGTGAGAAGACGTTTTAACAAGTCCAGTGAGCAAAAGATTTCTTTTCGTGGCACAAAGCTGTCAACCTCAACTCAGGTCCCCTCTTGCTGAACATTTTTGTGACCTTATGCTTGGCACTTCTTGAGCAGCTTGTGTACTTTTGTGCAGAGCACTGTCGGTTTCCTAGGTGGTGGGTACTGGTGTGCTATGGGAAGCAGGTTTGGGAGTTGAATGGCCGTACAGCGACTGGAGGCGACATGTTCTTTTAGGTATTCCCCTCCCTTCTCTTCATAGTCCTGGCAGCTAGTCCATCCCTCTTTCCTCTCCACATTCTGTAAGGCCCAGTCTGAGGCTCCATGGCAGGCATCCAGGACAGGACGAGAAGCCAGGAATACCTGAACGAAGGTTGCAATTATTGTAATAAGCTAAAAAGTAAAAGACCCAAAATCCTCAGCACCAGGCCCATGATGCTCTTAATTCGGCCCCGCCCAAAAGATTCTAAGAAGTGCTTTTTTATCTCATGGACAAAATGTGAGAAATAATGTATAAAGTGCTTTTTGTATAAAAAAAAATGTAAATAATTTATTTTTTTGATATTATGTATATAATGTATATATTATACAATCACTTCATAAAGACATACCAAATACACTGCAATATCCTTATAAAATAGTTTTAAAAAGAAAGAAAAGTCCCTGGATTTCATTTTAAAAACCTGGTCACCTTATCCTAAGCAGATCGGTAATTCCTTTTGCACCACCCTGTGAAGTTTTAAAGGGACATTCAATTGAATGTATATGATAGCTATGTGGTGCCTTTAAAATGTTCATGGTGTTCCCTTGCCCCTTTCCCTAACCCAGTTATTGCCTGAACGCATCTCTATGATATATCATATCTACATGATATATTCACCTACAATCAGCTTCAGTGCTGCCATGGAGAACACTAGTGGTACGGTGCCTAACCGCTCCCATTAACTTACATAGAAAGTGGCGGCAGATAACTATTCAGCCCTTCTAGTATTATAATGTGGTCCATACCTTTATTCCCATTTTTAACGTCTTATTTCTCAGGATTTAGCAGAGCTTATCATACAGGTACCAAAGAAATCATTTTATATAAATGGTAAGGTCCCTCTATTCGTAATGAATAATTGAGGGTATAATAAAATAAAGGGACTTGAGAATTGTAAACCAAATACAAACAATAATCAATTTGAATCCAAAAGTGTATCTATAAAGCAGAGTTCATAAAAATAAGTATAATTCTTGCCAATAAAGATAATAATTTGCAACATACCCGTGGGATACAGTCTCTCAGTAAGCGGCGTATTCTGCCCCCCCAATCTTGCGATCTCGCTATCTTATATACTTTTGTCTTAGCCAAAAGTTGGCATTGCCCCATGGGATGACCTTGACTATGCCACTCAAAGTTGTTTACCACGAACGGACACCTGCAAACCTTGAATATGTCACTCAAAGTTGTTTACCACAAAACCCACCAATAAGATCGTGACACATAATATGTAAGTTTTATAAAAACAAAGCACAAAGCTCAAATGTAGACAGTTGACCATTATACGTTATGACTGCCTGATATCTATTAGTATACTTACAATATTATAAATGAAAGTGTGAGTACACTAAATCTTAATAGATAATTATATATTGCATTAATCTTATCATAAGCCATTACATTAATCATGAAGAAACGAAAAAGTTAATATTTTATCATAAGCCTATAACACTAGAAATATATCTTGTACATTTTGCATGTAAACAGCTGACATTTTAGTATGTTATTTTTTACATGACTCTTTGTTTATCCTAAATGTACCAGTCTCATCTTCTTATGTTAAGTAGATTGTTAAACACTCTATGTTTAGCCCACTAGTGTCATGGTACTGGAAGGGTTCAACTCTGCAACTTGCCACTAGGGGAGCAAAGAGAGTGCACAATGGACTACTATCATCGTTGCTGTGCTTCTCAGTGACAAATTGCTTGCTCAGCTGATAACAGGCTGTCAATAAAGCAAAGATTGTTTCATTATTCCATGCACTGGGGCCAGCCTCCACCTTATTGACTATGGGCCCTGACTTTGCAAAGATTTCTGTGGCTACCCCCAGCAATATATAATCCCATCACTTGGCAGTCCTGGCAGTCATCCAGGATCTGCAACCAGGGAGTGACCACCATTGCTTTAGTTTAATGTTGTCAGCCCCCCCCCAGTTCCTCCACTACAGACATTTGCCCTGGCCATCCCAGGAACTGATTT
>VKOC01000003.1:3862510-3939682 GCA_009364415.1 Spea multiplicata | reverse complement strand
TAATTTGGGTCATCAATGTTTTTGTTAACCTGTAATCTTAAGGGATATGGGAAATAGTTATCTAATGAGCCATATAAAATGGGATGCCTTGAGGTCAAAGAAGTTCCAATACATCACAGCAGGCCCACACCAGCTTAGACAAGGTTAAAAAAATATTTTGTATATGGAGTAGGGATTTAGTTTTGTGATTGGCAGATATGAGACTAGCGTTTTAATATTAGGCACTCAAATGTTTACTTTTACACATCCTGTACTTTTTGACAGATATGAGTTATTTTAAGAACATGCATTTATCTTAAATGAGATGGAATAAGTGTATCAATGGCTTCCTTTTTACTTTGCTCACTATAACGTTGGGATCAGGAACTTTTTCACCCCCATTTTCACTCAAGCGATATTTATTTAAACATAAAGAGACAAATTAAACATAATAAGCCAACCTGTTCTGGGAACTTTTATTCTTGCAGCATTACTAAGGCAAAGAGAAGATGAATGCACGTTTTTGGGCTGGTATCATTCGGACCACACATTCAGTATTCGAAGTGGCACATTTTAATGGCATGGAAAATAGTTCCATTTCATCACATGTAAACAAGTTATCAGTTATTTTTATGCTGATGCTAAATATTAAGTGGGTATTAAAATTGACCCTTTTCTGAAACTATTTGCAGTGATGCTAAACAAGCTTTTTGTTCAAAGCTATCCAAGTCTTTTTGTGAAGCACAAAACACCAGAAGCTCAAGTTTGGTCCAGAAACCAAATAATAATTCTGTTTGATACTACCAATGGGTTGTACCAGACTGTTAAAGATCATGTTGGTTCATGCTTACAGGCTTAAGATGTGTCACAAGCAACTTCATGTGCTTTGTGGGATTTTTGGACTCATATCCAATGTTTGTGGGCTTGCCAATCCATTAATCATTAATCCAATCATTCACTGGTCTTGCCTTAGATTCAGGATAGCCATATACCTATCCTATGCATGTTCAATTTGCCTTACTGTATTAATCTCTACAACTTCTGCTGGGAGGCTCAATTATCTACCACCTTCTCAGTAAAGTAAAGCTTCCTTACATTACATCTAAGCCTATTGTATTCCAATTTCACATTATGACCTTATTTGAACATTTTTCCTCCTTTGAAATAAACTTTCTTCCTTTACTATGTCAAATGCTCGTGATACTCGTATTTATCTTTCCTTTCCTGACCTCCTGCTTTCTCTTTTAACTCATAAAATGCCTCTCTGAAATTGTATCCTAGAAAGTATCTCTCTATCTCAATCTCAGTATCTCAAAGCATGAGCTACTGGTCATTCTCCTTGTTCTGTACCCTCAGAAATTCACAATCTAAACAAACATCTAAAGTTTTTTGCCCCAGTATTAAATTTGACCCTACTCTCTCATTTATCCCTGAAATCCAGTTACATCTAAATTATGCTGCTTTCACTTGTTTTTAAATGTTTTCACTTGTATGAGACAAGACACAACTAATATACGAATTCATACACATCTGGTTTGAATCAATGCAACTGCCTACTAGCTCGCCTTCCCCTCTCCAACTTCTTGCCACTTTGATCTATAATGAACTCCTCTGTCAGACTAATTCTCTTATCCTGTCACTCTTCATCTCCTGCTCCATCGTGCCAATTTCTCCAGTGGCTCCAGAAAAATGTACACTCATGATGCTTACCTGCAGGATGCACCCACTATATTTTTTAATTTTGTCTCCAAATCTTATCCTAGCTGACCCTTTTACCTTGCCCGTGACGTTATCACTCCTTCCCTCTTGCATATTAAGAATTTTACCTGTGCTATATTTATTATTTGGAAATCCCTACCTTGTTTCTCACCGATACTAATAATAACCCACAGCCTACATTCTGGAAACAATCCATCTGTTTTCCCTACCTTTGCGATCTCCAGGCTCTTGACTTCTCAACGTAACCATCAAACCATCCTCACCGAAGCAGTCCCCATCAGCCTAATGGATTGTAAGCTCAACAGCGAAGGGTCTTCTCCTTCTGTACCAGAATGTCTAGTGTATGTCTATGTGACTGTTGTTATTATCATTTATTGTTTAATATATTCCATCATATTCCATAGCGCTGTACAATGGGTAGACAGGACAAACAAGTAGTACATACAATAACAATTTGACTTACGGAAACAAAAGGTGAGGAGGGCCCTGCTCAAATGAATGTAAATGTAAACTAATGTTATTGTTAATTTTGTGTTCTCATTTTTTGTTATGGCAAAAATGGCAAAATGGCAAAAATGGTTTCTGCTGGCATTATATTAATAAAATATAATAATATAAATAATGTAGAATAAATTACAAGTTTTGTAAGGTCTGTAAATGAGACTGGTGGATTCCTGAACCTTTATTTTATGGCAGCTAAATAGGGCACAAAGAGGTTCTGTAAATATCTGAAATATTGTTTGAATGCAATAAAATTGGTCTATTAATTTATAATGCATAGAGTTAAATGCAGAATGGACCTAAGCACCTGGCTGCTATAATTAAAATCTGGAAAATCTGTTCAGATTGATCATTGTTTCAGACATTCCTTTTTTTTACATAATTGTCACTAAAAAAATAATCTTCACAGAAGATTTTTTTTTAGGAAAAGTAAACACTATTTCAGTCAAAATCATTTAGTATACCAGTAGCTGCTGACTGCCAGTTGATAGTAGGCCTAATACACATCTGGGTCTCCTTCATTATAGAGTATAATTCTGCATACTTCTCCCCTAGCAGTCCATTTAAGATGTTAACAAGTATTTCATTTATAAATATTCTGGAGGGATTGATACATTGACTATATAGGAGCATCGTGTTTTAGATCACTTATATTCGTATCAACAAGCTAACTGATGTTTATAGATCCAGGTGCTCTGCAATGCACTACAGGGGTCCAAATTTCCAAACATACTATGAACTCTTATAGAGGAGGAAATACATATATTTAACTGTTGACTTGTATTCATGTGAAATAAGGGCGTTCTTTTCAAAATTAAAAGTAAATTTGATTATTTTACCATTTTCCTCCCTAGAATCACGGTTATAAACTGTTTATGCCAATAAATTTTGTTTCATTTTATATAATTAGCAGAATGAGGGTCTTTAAGTGTAATCTTTAAATATGGCCTTTTACTGACTTCCCCTATTATGTTTAATTCCTTGGCATTGATTGTGCAGACTTGTCATTGTAATTAAATGTCTCACATAGAAGAAATAGCCTTCAAAGAGCTCTGTGTCCCCTTAGCATCTAGCTTGTAATGGGAGACGAATAAAATGTTTACATAATGAGTAATTTGTTGGCTTTCTCAAATAAGGTCAGATAAACACAATAACATGAACTGCAGGATTTTGCACGGGATGGGCAATCACGTTTAGCCTCAGATTATTTTCTTTACGCAATGATAAAAAAAGCATTGTCTTCTGTTTACAAAGAATGTATGCTTGTGATCACAAAATTAAAAATGGACGTTTCTACATCATTCAAAATGAAAAACAAAACTGAAAAAAATTAAAAATATGTGTGACTACAGTGTAATACCTGATTGATGGCAAGAAGTGGAAAGTAAAAGCAATTTGTAATTTTAAGTACTTCCACAGTTTAGCAAGTTTAGCTGTCAGCCCAGTATCGCCTAAATTTTAAATACAATTATTGAAAACCATTACACTAAGCAGAACATGATCCATGGTTTATTTCTTTTGGGAAAATGTTCTCCTTCCTCCAAACCTGGTAATGACCTTAACGTTCTATTTCTGGATCTGCGTTCAATTAGTGCAATGAACTTCCTTGAAAGTGTTGTGATGATATAATTAGAGACATTACACCTAATTGAATGCGATTGCCAGATTTTCCAAAAGCTGTGAGTGGTTTTGGCAAATTCATACCATCACGCAGAGTTTGTTAAATTTTACAATGTGTATATCTGAGGGGGTGTGACTTGATTAATTTGTCTGATATTAAATATGTAATATTAGTATGGCAGATGAGAAGATCGAAACAATTATAATTGTGCCAGGACCTTGCACGGTTGCTGTGATCCTCCCAGAGATTTGAGACATATGTTAAATTGTAATGATCTATACCATATTTATGGAATTTGTCATCTAGACACTGGCTTGAATTTAAGATGCTGTTAATGGGAACCTCACAATGTTGTTTTCTTGGTTGAGTACTGAGTTTCAAGAGCTCTCCAGGTTTCTAGGGAACCTTAGCAAAAAATGAATATTAAGTGAGTCCCAATCAGTTATAGTTAGGCTGAAAAGCACTTAATTTGTTGATGGCAGAGGAGGTCCCTGCCGGCGACCAATAGAGTTGCTCGTACGGACCTTTAAAATTCTGGCGCCAAAGCTGCCCCTTATTAACTCCTTCTACAAAAAACGAAGAAAAAAACAAACACGAAGAATGTACAAGAATATTCACCCAAAACGAACACAGGAAGGGGCGAATATTCATGGAATACGAAGATTTTTTTCCACACAAAGCCTCAGTTGAAGTCTAGTTGTTTGTCCATTCATGGGAGAATAAATTATCATACAGATCATCTAGTGAGGTTACAGAGTGCATTTGAAATAGTTAAAGAAGAACTCAGATTAAATGCACTTCTTAGTCAGAAGAAGGTTAACTATAAATGTGGATTCCCTGATTAGGGTTCATAAGTTTTTTAATTAGAGTTCACTTTTTGTGTGAGATGCCAGTACTGGGAGCATAGTGGAGATATATAAAAGGGAGTATAAGAAGGCTGCATTATTCAGTGGGCGATACCAAGCTATGGACAGGTGTTCTTTTAGTTCCGGTGAACGTGTTATAATTTTATTATTGGCAAACATTGTATGCACATTTTCTCCTTTTTAGATTTCTTGGATGACCTCAACATTTTAGGTTGTTATTTTTAGCTTTTTTAGCTTATACCGATGGTGCTGCATAGCACAAATGCATGTCTACCGCATGTTGTTAATTTCTTATTTGCATCTTTCTTTCTGTTGCTCTTCTCCTTTTTTGTTTTTCTCTATAGTTTCATTAGATTTGTATCACCAGATTGCCAGCAAAATGATTATTAAAATACTTTCCTAAAAAAATGGACTATATTATTCCACCTTCCTGATCCACACGCAGTGGATAGTTCTCAAGTGTAACATCTTGTGGGTCTTTCCTGTAAAATAGTATAAAATGTTTTTCAAAAACCATGTTATAACAAAGCAGAATGGTATATGAATGGTATATTTGAATCTTCTCGCTGCTGGAATAGAGGTGAGGTCACTATTTTTTATGAAGGGAAAACTGGGCGAAGGGTTCTCTCTACCTATATGTTTCTGTTGATTCTGTTGGAGGTGTTTACGGGCCAGATTAATATAAAGAAAACACACACAGTACAGATTTTTTATAACAACAGTATAGCTTTTTATATACTTCATCAGTGTGTGTTTTTAAGACAGAGATAAGTCTAGGCAACACTAAGTTTTATAAGATTCTACTGCCACTCCAAGACATTTGTTGTACTAGGGCAGGCAATGGTATTAGACATACTTACTATCCAACACTCAGCTTTCTTAACCGTTATAAACTCAGTGATGATGATTGTAATTATTATTTTTACTATTTGTACCTTCATTTTAACCAAACCTTTGAAAATATAAGTCAATATAATGCTATGTGTCAAATTAGATGCAAAGTACATATGTAGATAAACAGACTTAGTGTTGGCTGCACTTTTAAAGGAGGCTCCACTATAACTTTTTTGTATTTTTTTTATTTTTTTTACACACTATAACTATGTTCCTAAGTAGGATCTATTACTATTGTTGAATGTTTAATGCATGGTATATTTGTGCATTGAATGACCATTGTGTTTTTCCACATCTAAATCCAAGTGAATAAGTGTTATTCTTATGTATTGCTTAGAAAAATTCCTTTCATTGTTATAATGCTGTAAAATGATAAGCAAAGAATAGTTTGGAAAAATAAAAGTTGCATTCAACTATAGTAACATGAAAGTGACCTAATAAAATGCACATGGTGCATATGTGAAACATATTTTATTACACAAAAGAAATTCACATAAGCTGTTTATTATGGTGACGTAGCATAAAGCATTTTCATAAATGGTGGGTTTCATAAAAGACCCAATCTATCAAGTTCATGTTTTGCCAGATCTTGTATCTGTAGGGTTGGAGAACTGGAACTCTTCTTTTAGTTCACACATAGCACTGAAATGGGGTCCAATAAAAACCTGATTCCAAAAATGATATAGGTATTTGTCACTGACCTTAAATTTCATCTCCAGCTTAAATTGTCATCTGAATTTCATCTCTTACTTGTTGTGATCTACACAGAAATAATGATCTTGTTGAGGAGCATTGAAGAAAGCAAAGTGCAGTATTAATGCATCATCTAGAGTCTGTTTTCCAATAAGATAAATTTGGTCTATGAATAACGATGAGAATAAGGCACATTAGGCTGGTCTTCCTCCTGTTTTTATCAGATATAAACATTACACAGTATGGAACACAACAATCTTAAGTCTTAAGAATTTCTTTTTATGTTAAATTATCATTTTTTCAATTATTCTATAAACTTCATGGATCACTGAAGCTTATTTTCTCCACTAAGAAAAAAATGTATTGTACTGCTATCTTCAATTAGTTCTTCGGAGCCTGTGAATAGCACTCATTGTGACAAATTTCCTACAGAGCATGCTGTAAAGTAAATGGATTGACCAAATAGAAGCAGATGGCCGTCTCTACAGTAGCGTTTTTACTGAACCAAGTAAGCAGCTTTTGCCACCTGAGTAGTATTTTATAGGCCACACTAGGGCCAGAAGAACCTTGCTGTGAAGGGTACAGAGTCATTAGAACAAAAAGGTATTTGCTGTCTGTGTGTCTGATTCCTGTAGTAAAGAGACATCCACTGCACAACATACACATATACAGCTGTGCACAACCAGACAAAAATCTTGCCTCTAATCTACACTTGTTTTTATAAAACCTATTAAACTATTTCAACACTTGTGTCTTGAATTTCTCTCCGCTGCCTGAAGCTTGTCTAAGAAAAAATGCTGCTGAACCATTTCATCTCCCGCTGCTTCTCTCGGCGGGCTACTTTGAATAAATAATCCAGATGACTTTTACATTTACAAAACAAGCAGTGTGAGTTTCTAATGTTGGTTTGGAGTGTAAAGTTTCAAAACTGTCAGTGAGTAAGATGTACGTTTTACAGTTTTATGTATCTTTAATTACAGAAATAGAATAAGGAGGTGCCCACCAAGAGTATTTATATACACAAAAAAGCATCATATATTTTTTAAGAGGCATCTGGATAGAAATGTACCAATATGCCAAAAGTAATATACTCACAAAAAAACAACAAGCAAAATAGAAATACATCCAGTGAGAGGAGAGCTATAATGTGGAGACCCCCCCAATGTTTCAGCTCAATGCCTTTCTAAAGGGTCATCTGAAAAATGGTTAATCTTCTATCTTTATATAAGTCTGCATATTAAAGTATAATTACCTTACCTGAATACCATTATTGTTGCTAATGGCGGAAGCCATGATGACTTGTGACATGACATGATGATGTCATAACATTACGAGACATCTCTACACAGGGTTTAAAGCACCATCTATAACCTTATTGACTCATATCAAATGAACACTGTATGACAATGCATTGTATAATAAAGGCAAAAATATCAAAATAAGGCAAAAGAAAGATTAAACAGCACAAAAGGCAGATAAGGCACAACTTACCATTAACCAAAAAGAAAAAGCATATATTAAAAGAAAAGCATAATATATATTGCAAAAACATTATATATTAAATAATACAATAGAAAATATGATGTCATTCTGCTATATAAATATCCCATGTTTTATGCAGAAAAGAGATCATGTCGCATCACAAACCCGCATAAAATAAAATCAAATTTTAAAATTTTTTTTAAATCAAAAGTAATGCATGCAGATCTTGTATTTTCAACAATGTCAAAAACACAAAACCCCATTTTCTATGGGAAAAGAATACTTGGTTTTAAAATAAATGTTGCATGTCAAGAAGCATCTAAAATAAATATAAAAATACACCTTTAAAAAACAAATACACAGCTGAAGGTAGAGGAAGATATATGCATTTTCTTTTGTACAGGGCTGCACATATCTGCATCAGTTACCCAATAGCCAAAGATTTCAACAAAAAAGGCATAGTAAATAATATAATACAAAAACAGTCAAATCCCTCTCTTTGTTGAGTCCGTATGGATGTACTGTTTGTAATCAATAAATCCAGAACCTTTCCCCCCTTTTGAGGAAAAGTTTCCTATCTGTACCCTCGATTTGGCCAGCAACAGATTCAATGGCCATCTTTTAAGTTGTACGACTTCTTGGTGTGCCCAAAAGTGCCTAGCGACTGGTGATTTGGAATTATTTGTGTGAATAAAACTTTTATGCTCACCAATCCGTATTGTCAATGGATGAGCAATTTCACCAATGTAAACATAAGCCACATGAGCACTTCAACAAGTAAATAACAAAACTGCTGTGGCAATTAAGATATTTACTTATGGAAAACTTTGTTCCCTTACGCGGGTGTACAAAGTACAAAGAAATTATAGTGTTATTGCACATCTATACATCACCAGAGGGAGGTTAATCCATGGTAATGATGTCCCAGTCCTAGTATTTAGTGTACTGCATCTATTGTCTATCAGTGCTGTGGATGAAGATGGAGCTATATTAACCAATAAATAATATTAATAATAATTAGACTTGGGCACCAGGGGGGTCTTCATGTTCGTCTTTGTGCTCGTCTTCAGCAAAAAACCAAATCTTCGTATTTCGCAAATATTCGCCCATTCCTGTCTTCTCTTCGGGCGAATATTCGTGGACATTTTTCGTGTTCGTTTTTTCTTGTTTTTTTCCGGTTTTGTATAAGGGGTTAATACGGGGTAAACGCGTACCGCAGCAGCTCTGGATTCAGGAGTTTAAATGTCCGTATGAGCAACTCTATTGGTCGCCAACAGGGGGCTCGTCTGCCAATAGAGTCACTCGTACAGACTTTTAACCCCTTAAGGACAATGGGCGGTCCCTAAACCCATTGAGAACAATGCATTTTGAGCCCGTACATGTACGGGCTTTGTCGTTAAGGGGTTAAACTCCTGGTGCCGTAACTTGACCCGGGAGAGACCACAGTTAAATGTCCATAAGAACGACCAATAAAGTCGCTTGTACGGACATTTAACTGATAGAGCAGGGAGACGCTACATATACACTATATATATATGTGTGTGTGTATATATTTAGATATGCGTTAGACGTGCATTTTTAACTACATAATCTGTACTTGTCTCTTTGAAGTAAAGACCGTGATTGAAATATGATTTCAAATTAACAGCTGAACTGGCAGTTGTTTTTCATTCTTTAATATTAGAATATTAGACACTGCTGCCGATATATATTAATATTGGCCTCTGCTGCTAATATATATATAAATGTATATATTAGACCCTGTTGCAAATATATTTAATATTGAAAAAAATTGGACCCCAGGAAGGCATTTCTTTTGGGCCCTGCTCCACGCGTCCTAGCATGCAAGCACTCCCTCCGCTATCGCCAAGTAAAAATATTTCCCACACTGACTGCAGTCTTCCCTCCTCCTGACCCTACTGTGACATTGAGAGGTCCTCTCCCCTGTACTCATCCCCAGAGTCCCTTTGTCCCTCATTCACTAAGACAAACGTCTCCTTTACTTAATCTCTGCAGTTCAGGTATAGATCAAATAAACACATGTCAACAGCATGTGCATGTATAGCTCAACTGAATAAGACATAAAAACTAAGCACTGAGGGTATAGATCAAATAAACAATACATGAAAACAGCTTTGCAGATATCCATCAAATGAATAAGACAAACAAACCCCGTATTTGCAGGTATACATAAATAATGTAGGGAAACAAAAACACAAAAAAACAGCTTTGCAGGTATAGATCAATTGGAATTCACACAAAATATCCACATTAAAGGTATAGATAAAACTCCCTAAATTTCAGGCATAGATCACAGGTTGCACACCCCAAAGCCAGCCCTGGCATCCACACTACCCACATAGAGCCTGACCAGCACGCAGACAACACGCATAGGATTTGCAATCTTTGTCCCCAAACAGCCCACCCTGTGCCATCTTTGTCCCATAAACATGCTACCTGTGCCACCTTTTATCCCATAAACACCCTGCCCTTGCCATCTTTGCCTTTCCAAAAATCAATTATTATTACATCTATAATACACACAGACACTTTTACAGTCACTCACTAATTCACACAATCATTAATTATCTCACTCTTTCACACAATTTAGTTCACATACTTACTGTATTTGCTCGATTATAAGACGAGGTTTTTATCAGAGCAAATGCTCTGAAAAAATACCCCTCGTCTTCTAATCGGGGTCGTCTTCTAATCAGACCTCAAATAGAGGTCTGATTAGGAGACTAGGATCCAGATCCCCTGCACCGCTGCAGGGGACCTGGATCCTCCTGTCTCAAACCCCCCCCCGCCACTTACCGGTGCTTCCTGCTGTATTGCGGGCAGGGGGTTGACGTCTACGCGATGCGCGTAGACAACGTCCGCTGCAGCCGAAGGAGGTGTGGCTAGCAGCGGGGGTTGTCTGCGTCCGTCTCGCAGACCTTCCCCGACTGTCAGAGATCAGAGTTCCCCGCACCGGTGCGGCACAACCCTGATCTCTGACAGCTGGGAAAGGTCTGCGTGACGGACGCAGACAAACCCCCGCTGCCAACTCCACCTCCTTCCGGCTGCAGTGGAAGGAGACGTCAACCCGCTGCCCCGGCAATACAGCAGGAAATTGGAAGCACCGGTAAGTAAGTAAGTGTGTGTGTGTGTTAGTGTGTGTGTGTTAGTGTGTTTGCTAGTTAAATGGGGGCATAGGGTGTGTGTGTGTATGTGTGTGTTAGTTAAATGAAGGCATAGGGCATATGTGTGTGTGTTAGTTAAATGGGGGCATAGGGTGTGTGTTAATAAAATGGGGGCATAGGGCATTTCTGGAATACCTTATACCCCTATATGCCACTCTGGCATTTTAGGGGGTTAAAAAGGCATATTATGGGGGCAGAGTGGGCATATAGGGAGGTATAAGGCATTTCAGGAGGCAGAGTGGCGTTAAGGGGCATTTAATAGAGCACTCTGCCTCCTGAATGCCTTACACTCCCTATATGCACTCTCCCCATAATGCATTTTAAACCGCCTAAATGCCAGAATGGGATATAGGGGTATAAGGCATTTCTGAGGCAGAGTGGCACATAGGGGGGTCAAAAGGCATACCATGGGGCACAGTGGCATATAGAGGGTTAAAAGGCATATCATGGGCCACAGTGCCATATTGGACTGGCAAGCCTGGGGGCAGATGTGCGTAACTGGGGGAAAGGTTGGAAAATACAAGGAAATAAAAACAAAAAAATCATAGCTTTTATTAAAAAATTGTTTACATGAATTAACATTTATTGGTAAAACTTTTTTCCTTTAGGGTCGTCTTATATTCAGGCCTTTTCTTTTTTCCTAAGTTAATATTCAGATTTTGGGGGGTCGTCTTATAATATTTACCGAGCAAATACGGTATTAATCCATTCTCACAAATTCATTAATTTGTTCATTCTCTCACTCATTCTGACCTTATTTCAATATTCTTATTACCCTCTTTTCTCACCATCTACCCCCTCTCCCCCTTCACTCACTATCTACCCCTCTCCCCCCTTTTCTCACTATCTACCCTCTCCCCCCTTTTCCCTCTACCCCCCTCACTTTTCTCACTATCTACCCCCTCTCCCCCTCCTTCTTATTATCTACTCCCCCCTTCCCCTCCATCTTACTATCTACCCTCTCGCTCTCCCCCCTTTGTAGTTCACTTACCTTAAGACATCCTGTATTGGGAGCATGAGGATTCTGTCTTCAGTGTCCTCATCGCGGTGCACGCTGCTTCACTGTTGAGCGCCAGAATATGATGTCATAAAATTGCATTTATTGAGGATCCTAACCCAATTTTTACAAAATTCAGGATTATCCCTACAAAAAGTCTGATGTTTAGTCTCAGACACATAGGTACCGGTTTAACTCTCAGATATTCCACCAAGGTATCACAGTATAGTTCATAGTTGATTATTTTTATGACCAATGCTACAATCTTTTATATAACACAGTATTGGTTGCTTGAAAATGTAAGCAATTAGCACCAAAGTTAGAAATCAATTTATCCACCTCTCCTGTCACTTAATGTACTAATATAATTAAAGGACATATTTGGTGCACGCATCTACATTGTACAAACAACCAAAAATTATTTTTATGTAATGAAATAATTGTAAAGGTAATACCTTGAAGAGAGTTATCTCACCACCTGCTCTACAATTCCTAAACACTTCGTTCAGTAGACGAGAGAGGGTTTTTTACTGGTCTGTTGCACAGCAGGATCTATACTTATAAAGCCGCTCTTAATTACTTCCTAAATCTCAGGGAGGTAATGTAGTATGTGAGGTTACACTGTTTCAGGCATGATTTTTTAATTTTATTTAGCAGAAAAATGATTGCATTTTATATGTGAATTTAAGTGCTGGCTGTACTAAAATCATTTTCTGTTGACTTTTTAGGACTTTGTAACCAAACTTAGTTGAACCATCTGAGTAAAAGAGACAGCAAGAAGTATTTCTACACTGCATTATGTATCCTCAACATTTTTTTTTCTGAAAATCATGTACTGTATATGGTGTTATAGCTTGAAGCTCATGTGCTTTGACTAAAATAAGTTAATAAAGTATCAATGTATTTGTAGGTTTAGTATTATCGAGATAAAAAAAAATCTAATTTTTTTGTTAAAAAGGCACAGTAAATGTTCTTCCATATGGCCTAGTGTTTGCCCACATACTTGTTAGATAATCATTAGAGATGGTATTGAGTGCTGCTGTCCCTATTTCAAGGCTTGCTGGAGCATCTTCCTCTGGAGGACCTGAAATGGCCCAGTGGATTTACCTCTTGCAATTACTGAAAAATTCCAAATGAAAACGCCACAAGGAGTCCTTAATATTGTACAAAATCAGACAATAACATCAGAAAATCATCAAAGTGGTAAAGTTCCTTATTTTTATATTGTATTTTTGCTTTTCTCTGCATCTTCAGTGTGTATACACCGATGAGTCATAACATTATGACCACTGACAGGTGAAGTGAATAACACTTGTTATCATGGCACCTGCTGAGAAATATTAGGCAGCAAGTGAACATTTCATCCACAAACTTGATGTGTTAGAAGCAGGAAAAATGGGCAAGCATTGGAATCTGAGAGACTTTGAAATGGGCCAAATTGTGATGGCTAGATGACTGGATTAGAGCATTACCAAAAATGCAGCTCTTGTGTGGTGTACCTGGTCTGCAGTGGTCATCAAAAGTGGCCCAAGGAAGGAAGATTGTGGTGAATTGGTGACAGGGTCATGGGTAGCCAAGGCCCATTGATACTCATGGAGGTGAAGGCTGGCCTGTGTGATCAAATCCAACAGATGAGCTACTGTAGCGCAAATTGCTAAAACGTTAATGCTGGTTCTGATAGAATGGTGTCAGAACACGCAGTGCATCACAGTTCTCCTGGCTTAGAAAGAGTTAAAATACTGGCATTTGAAATACCCATGGGGTATCTATTTTTTTAAAATATATGGTTTTATGAGGTTAACAGAATTGGGAGACTTCAAAGATGTCCCAAATAGGACATGGAAGAAGAATGACCCGATATCATAAGTTAAAATTAAAAATAGAAACTATACAGTATAGTATCACTGTACTCATGAGATGTTGCTGAACAGATATTGGGTTGTTGTTTGGCAGTGACTTATACCAGGAACTGTACATTAATGCCTGAAGTAGAATATGTGTAAAACCACAAAAAATCATTACTACCGCAAAGTTTGGCAAAGGCTGATGGTATAATTAGTGTATGGAAATAGTTTAAATACTAGCATTTGAAATACACTGGGGTGTCAAAAATATATGGTTTGATGGGGTAAAATGAATTGACCAGGTTCAAAGATATCCTCAATAGGACATGGGCAGATGATGATCAAAAGTATTATGTGTGTTTAAAAAAACTATCAAAAATGACAACCACACATTTTGACAAGTGCTAGTGGTAGAATGTGTGCATGGAAATAGTTAAAATATAAACACTTGAAATAGGCTGGGGTGTTTAGTTTTTCAGAAATATGTGAATTGGCTAGCTTCAAATATATCCTAAATAGGACATGTGAGCAAGGTGAACAGATATCAAAATTCCAAGTTAAACACAGAATTGCTCATGTCCAAATGTGGCCTTTTAGCCCACAAACAACCCAACAAACCTATCCATAGGTGCTATCACTGTACTCAGGAGATGTTGCAGGATACATATAGAGGTGTTGCTTGGAAGTGACATATACCAGGATCTGTAAATGTATACATTAAGTACAATTTGTGTGAAAAACAAAAATTGGACTACCACAAACTTTGGAAATGGCTAGTAGTAAAATTAATTCATGGGAAGAATTACATTACTAGCATTTGAAATACCCTGGGATCTCTAGTTTAAAATGTGGTTTGATTGGCCAGATGTACCAAATAGGACATTGGGGCAGGATAACAAGTTATGTAAAAAATGTGCTACTTGCCCTATTAAAAAAGCAAACAAACATAAAATATTCAGTATAAAGTATACTAAACGCGAGACAAATATTATAATCTATTTAGCAGGCTTTTTTCATTTGTAGATAAATAAAAGTAAATTATTTTTTTTTATAGTAAATTAGATGATATAATCAAAACAATGATATCTAAAGCCCTTCTTGTCCTGAATAAAAAAATCTATTTCTTTTGTGGGGGTACACTAAAGGATTAAGGAGAAAATTACAGCTAAACACAAGCAACACAAAAATGTTAAAACAGCCTTGTCACGAAGGGTATAAAAAGAAAATAAAGAAAATCACGAGAGGGTGCTGGCTAGTTTGTTCCTTCCATGAGTCTATACATCCCCCATACTGCAGGGCAGCATTTTATCTGGGCTGGTCAGCAGAATGTAAAAGCTATACGTGTCCTGGAAAACATGGCCAATGCAGTAAAATGCGCCTCCACCCTTGTGTATTGCCCCCAGCTAGCCCCACATTGTATATTTATCCCAACGCCCAGCTCCCCCTTTAGTAAATCAATACGAAGGGTATAAAAAGAAAATAAAGAAAATCACGAGAGGGTGCTGGCTAGTTTGTTCCTTCCATGAGTCTATACATCCCCCATACAGCAGGGCAGCATTTTATCTATGCTGGTGGCATCAATAAACAAGGCTAGCAACTGGGGCCATTACACAAAAGGGGGCAAACACTAAAAGGGGGGGTCAACAACAAAGCAGTGTGGTAAATACTTTTTTTAATTATTGTTGTAGGTGAGCCCTTCTGGTGGGTGTCAGAGCCTGTCCTGGTGTGCGTGTGTCTGTCTGTCAGTGTGTCAGAGCCTGTCCTGGTGTGTGTGTTTGGGTGACGGTGTGGCAAAGCCTGTCCTGGTTTGTGTGTGGTTGGCGGTTGGTGTGGCAGACTCTGTTCTGGTGTGTGTGTTTGGGTGTCGGTGTGGCAGAGCCTGTCCTGTTGTATGTGTTTGGGTGTCGGTGTGGCAGAGCCTGTCCAGGTGTGTATTTCCTGGTACTTTGTGTTATTTAATCTATTTCAATCTGCATATTTTATTAAAAAGGATTAGTCGTGTTAAATTGTGGCTTCAGGCGTCCCGTGTATGATTACTTTTTTAGTGTACTGACGTACTCCCAATTCCATCACATTACATCAACATGTGTTAGAAAATCAGGAAAAGATGGGCATGGACAGTGGACTGATTCGGTGGCGCAATGGCCCACTTGACTAGACTTGCCCCCCAGGCTGTAGGCTGCCAGCCCTCCTCTGTACACAAGTAATTTCTGTGCTTCCTCAACCCTTAACACGCTAATTGATATTTTGCAATGTTTAGCCCTATTAAATAAAACCATGACAAATTATTGGTAACATTGATATTTGGTTCTAGATCGAGTCTTGGCTAAATGCTTTTTGGAGCCATTGATAGAGGTATGGGTAAATAACAGTAATGTTAAAAGCCTTTTCGATGTCTGAAAATGTAACCCATGTCCATATGTCAGCTGTTCCCACTACCATATAAAACTGTATTGAGTGTAGGAAGTTGCAGTCCATCAGCTTATGAAGAACGTCATGATACGGGCCATTTCTGTTTCTACATGCTATGAGAGATAATTTCATCCACATGCTTCCATTACATCTGAGAGGCTAATATTCTGAAAGAATGGGTGTGTTAGAGTGCAAAAGGTTTTAAATATTTTACTACAGAACTGTGTTCTGCTGTAAGATGTGTTATTTTATGCAGTAATATAATTGAGCGCTCTGTGAATTCTATATTTTAAAATAATTGGGTCAAAGTTGCAATAAAAATAAAAAATTCAAAGACAGAATGTGGGTTTTTCAGTAATGGTGTAAAGTTAAATATTTGCAGGAAAAATAATGTATTTTTTACATTTATGCGGCTTTATAGCTTTTATAGTAAACACACATTTATGCGCTGCCAGAAGGAAGTGGATGCATAACTCTGGCTATAAGTGATGTGTCACGATATTGAATTCAACACTACTGTGGGAACAAGAAGTATGTCTTTAACGCAGCTATTGCTTTAACAGGTACATGTCAAACTGCTTATGTACAAATACTCAATCTCTCTCACATATACATACATTGATAATGTTGAGAACAATATAGGGATGCGCAACAAGCCACTTTAGCACACACTAATATTTCAACACATGTCAACAACATAAATTAATGAATGCAAACTAAATATTATCTTATTACCTAATACTACCCGGAGCCAAATGCCGCTCCCCTGTCCTGAGAAAGATGAAACTGGCCTGGAAACATAGGGAAGCTTCACTGGTATGGGCATTGGAGAGCTGACATGAGGAGTAGAGATGGTGTGATATCGTCGGGCAAATGAAAAAGAAATCAGAGACTTTTTTTTTTAAACAGTGTTAGTACTGAACTGGCTTTCATAAGAAGATCCTGCATAAAGAGCAGGATTAACCAATGAGCACATGGGGCACACCAAGTTTATTTATATCATTTAACAAAATGCAAAGTGAGTGAACAGAAGCAAAATCTAAATTAAATCAATATTTGGTGTGACCACCCTTTGCCTTCAAAACAGCATCACACAGTTTTTTGAGGAACTTGGCAGGCAGGCTGTTCTTGAAGAAATAACCACAGGTCTTCTATGGCTTTAGGCGGCCTCAGTTACTTTTCTCTCATCATGTAAACGTGGACAGACTCAAAAATGTTGAGATCAAGGCTCTGTGGGGCCATACCATTGCTTCCAGGACACCTTGTTCTTCTCTATGCTGAAGTTAGTTAATGATTTTGGCTGTATGTTCTAGGTCGTTGTCGTGCTGCAGAATACATTTGGGGTCAATCTGTTGCCTCCCTGATGGTATTGCATGATGGATAGATGCCTGCCTGTACTTCTCAGGACTGAGGAGAACATTCCTTCTGACCAATTCCCAAATCTATTTGCAGAAATGAAAATTGCAAGGAACCTCCAACACACTTCACTGTTGCCTACAAACACTCATTCTTGTACTGCTTTCCAGCCGTTTGGTGAACAAACTGATTTCTGTTACAGCCAAATATTTCAAATTTGACTCATCAGTTCAGAGGTATGGCTTTTCGGCTGCAAGTCTTCCACAAAGAGCAATGCTAACTAGACTTTTCTGGACAGTAGATAGGTGTACCAGGGTCCCAAAGTTTTCTTCCAATGCTGACCTGACGGCAATGTTGGACATCTTTTCCTATTGTGAAAGGGAGTAAGCATGATCTGTCTTTCATCTGCTGCACTAAGTATTCTCAGCCGACCACTACATCTACGGTCCTCAACACTGATCGTTTTTTTGTCCTTCTTCAAAAGAGCTTGGACAGAGCATCAGGAAATCCCTGTCTGCCTTGAAATTGCTGCCTGGGAAAGACCATGCTGATGCAGTATAACAATCTTGTGTCTTGTTGACACCGTGTATGACTCTTTTTTTATCCAAATCTCTGTTTATTCAGGTATGCATATATACATGTCATATGGCATGCAAGAAAAGCATCAATACGGGAGACATCTCCCAACACATCATTCGAGAAAAGAGACAAAAGTCCATATAAAACAATGCATTTAAGAGAGGCATACCAGAGTCATACAGACTCTTACGGGAACGTCCGACTTAGCATAACAGGAGCGATACAAACATACAGTTAGATTAAATACATGTCGGAATGCACCCCAATACAGTAGCAGTACAGAGATTATTGAAAGAGAAAAAAAACAAAAAGTACAAAACAACAAAAACAGGGTACTCCAGAAAGGCAGTATTGACAAATCGTCGTGAGACTGATCCAGGAATTGCAGGTAAGCAAAATCTCTTGAAGAACGGGCGGATCAGCAGGGGATCTTATACAATTATACGGTCTCAGCCTGGACTTGGGGATTACAAACATCTACAAGAGTGGGTGAGGCTGCAAACCTAGACCATGGGAGCCATTTAATATTATTATCATATTGCCCTGGGAGGATGCCACCAAATCTTCCATTTGCATTATAAAATTTACCCTAGCCACCCAGGCAGCAATCGGGGGGCCCCCATCTGCTTCCAAAACCGAGGAATGACTGATTTCGCCTCCTGCACCAAGTGAATTGTCAGGGAACATTTGTAAGAACCAATCGAAGCTCGAGTATAATGGAACAATAAGGCTGCCGGGGTCGCCACAAAATCTGGATCGGTAAGTTCCCTAATGACCTTAACCACTACCCACCAGAATGGGCGGATATCGGCACATTCCCACCACAAATGGATAAAGGAACCGACACTGAGACCACATCTCCAGCAGAGAGGCGAGACCTGCGGAAGATAGATGTGTAGTTGGCAGGCACCTTATACCAGCGGGAGAGAAGTTTATAAGAGCACTCTTGAAGTCTAGTGGAAATGAAGCATTTATGTGTCAAACCGATCATCACATCCAACTCGGGGTCTGTAAAGGTTAACTGGAGATCTCTCCGCCACAGACTGAGAAAGAAAGGCTTCGTGGTTACATGAGTCTCCATCAGAAGGGCATAAAGTCGGGAAAGGAGGTTAGCCGGTTCTGAGCCTGCATCACACAGTGCTTCGAAATTGGTTAAAGCCCTACTAAATTGGGGGTTCGGCAACATGGTAACCAGATAGTGTTTCAACTGATGATATAGGAAGGTCAAACGAAAAGACTGGGAATCCCGGGGAACCAAGTCCTCTGGGGGGCGGAAAGCAGTGCCTATAAGGACATGGCATAGACGAAGACTCCTCGAATGTCTGGGCACCAGTAATTTCAAAAGGTCATTTTGAACATACAAGGTAAGTTCCGAATTATATGTAAGTGGAAAGAGGGGACCTGCGATAGTGGTCAGAATCTGCTTGTCGGCTATTCTCTGGAGGACCGACAGGGTCGCGGAGATGGACACAGTGTATGACTCTTGACAACCTTGTTAGTGAGTTTGGCTGTTCCTCCGACACAGCTCTTTCCGTTTCAGTTAATGATTGTTTAAATGATTAAATCTATGATTATTGTCACCTGTTTAGTATAATTGTTTAATCATACACCTAACTATATGCCTACAAAATCTGTGACAAATGTACCTAGAAGAATTGATGCTGTTTTGAAGGCAAAGGGTGGTCAGACCAAATATTGATTTGATTTAGATTTTTCTTCTGTTCACTCACATTGCATTTTGTTGAATGATAGAATAAACTATTAACATGTCTATTTTTAAAAGCATTCTAACTGTACAGCAGGACATTCAGTGTCCTGTAGTGCAACCAATTGCCCTGATTGCTTACATCCAGGGCCGGCCCTACAATGGAGCCGACTGGGGCAATTGCCCCAGGCGGCACTTTAGAAGGGGCGGCACTTTGCCGCCCCAAGCGTTTTTTTTGGTTGTTTGTTTTGAAGCGGAGGAGAGAGAGAGGGGCGCCGAGTGGTTTTCGCTTACCCGCTCGGCGCCCCTCTCTCTCCTCTGCGGCGAGTCTCCCTGTTCAGTCTCGGTGCTGGCTTGTAATGATGAGCGCCGGAAGTGGCGTCAATTTCCGGCGTTCAGCATTACAAACCAGCACCGTGGCAGAGCAGGGAGACTCGCCGGCAGGACTCTTTAAAGGTAAGTACCGGGGGGGGAAATAATGGCGTCAGCGAAGTTTAAAATGCCGCCCCCCCCCGCGTTGGGGGGGCGGCATTTTAAACTTCACCCCAGGCGGCGTTAAGTCTTTGGCCGGCCCTGCTTACATCCACTTTCACCACTGAAAAGAGCATTCTTCTTCTAGAATGAAGAAATGGCAGATTGAACACTGTGCATATGCAGTGTGTATGCATGCTGGTGTTTCAGTATTTACATGCTGGAGAATCTTATGCCTCTTGCTGCTTCATGACTAGTAGCTAGTAGCACCTCTCGTTGTGTGGAGCCCTAGGTCAGTGAAGGATGTGGGGAGGCATCTTCTTCTTGATCTTCTATCTTGTATCATCCTTCTCTTCTATTTTCTATCTTCAATCTGCTGTCTTCAATCTTCTATCTTTGGAGGGTCAAGGAGAAGACATCACCGGACACACCGTCATATTGCCTAGAGTTCGAGCAAGGGCGAAATGATGATACCTTTGTTGACATCCTCTCCCCCCGATTGCAAGATCATCATCAATTTTGTAGGAAGTTCCTGCCAGGTTATGTCTGCGTAGATGCCGATAAAGATAGCGGATTGAAGAGAAGAGAGAAGATAAAAGATAGAAGAAGTGGAAGTGGTCAGCAAAAGCAGAAGTCGGCAGCAGAGAAGGTAGGGGAACATTTAGAAAGAGAGGTAAAAGTGAAATTAATTAAATTATCAAAAAAGAAAAAAGAACTAAGTTCACATTTTTATAAAATACAGAAGTAAAGCTATCAGGACCAGGGCCCTTATTAGTTTTCAGATCTTTAATAATTATCTAAATTGCTCTAACTTTTAGTCCTATCAGTTTCTTTCTTATCTCAAGGATATCTTCAATTTCTTCCATGAATTCCTTTTTAAATATTTTTATGTAATCATTTGTAGATTCACCAATATAGCTTGGTAAAGTGGTTCTCCCTGTGCACTTTTATAAAGTAACCTTTCATCCAGGCTTTAAGATTGCGCCATAATGTCATATTAGTAAATTAATCATTATCATTATATCTCATGACATTGTTAATACGTAGAAAATAGGTAGAAAAGACCTATTTAGTTTGGATTCCAAAACAAAATCATTTAACCCCTTAAGGACAATGGGCGGTCCCTAAACCAATTGAAAACAATGCATTTTGAGCCCGTACATGTACAGACTTTGTCATTAAGGGGTTAACATCCAATTAGTGCTGCAAAATATTCTACAAATCTGTTTTCTAGAAACAATGGTACATGGTCTGATCAAGACATCTGATCAATATTCATGTTCTTAATATTATAGATCATCAAGGAATTCAAAAAATGATATCTATTATATAATA
The DNA here is from genome assembly GCA_009364415.1 of Spea multiplicata. Classification (NCBI taxonomy): domain Eukaryota; kingdom Metazoa; phylum Chordata; class Amphibia; order Anura; family Pelobatidae; genus Spea; species Spea multiplicata. The sequence goes on along the minus strand of VKOC01000003.1, from coordinate 3,918,043 downwards.
TAATTGATGTACTTTTGAAAAAGTATAACCTCTTATATTCAGATGATTGGTTTCTTTTACTTTCTGGTCAATATTATTTCTATTAAATGAAGTATATATGTGTGTGTAACGTCAGGGGCTTGTAAGGGGAGGGTACGTGTATATACTTGGATTTTGACAGTCTCTACAGACTCTACAGACAAGGGCGCCATAGAACAGGTTTCCGGCCCACCCTGTTTCGTGAGCAATGTTTTTCTGGTTCGCAAGAAATCGGCCCGTCATCAATCTGAGGGCGCTCAATCGTTATGTCATGTATCGACATTTCAAAATGGAGGGCATCTCCTTCGCGATCTACTGAGAGAGAACGATTGGTTCTCACGCCTTGACTTAAAGGACGCGTATCTTACGGTTCCGGTTCACCGGTGCCGACAGGAGATTTCTCCAGTTTCGCTGGCCGGGTCTCCTCTGGCAATTCGCCTGCCTTCCCTTCGGCCTAAGTTCCGCGTCTTGGTGTTTCACGAAACTCCTCAAGCAGGTCATGGAATTCCTTCGGGCTCAAGGGATTCGCTCCATCATCTACTTGGACGATGTTCTCCTGATGGCGTCGGATGAGGGGACCCTCCGCCGGGATACCTCTCTAACGGTACGCCTGCTGCAAGATCTGGGCTTCGTCATAAATGAGGAAAAGTCTGTTCTGGTCCCCACGCAAGCCATCCAGTTTCTCAGCTTCACGGTGGACTCTGTGACTTCGCAAATACGGTTGCCTCGAGTGAAGGTCCTGGCCATCAAGAAGGAAATCCGCCGCCGCTGCGTCGTCGACTGGTCTCCCTCAGGAACCTCGCCAGGGTGATAGCTCTCCTCTCGGCTTTCATCCAAGCCATTTTCCCTGGTCCCCTTCATTACAGGGCTCTTCAGCGTCTCAAGACTCGTCACCTTCGCGAGACGTCTTCCTATGACACCTTGATTACCCTGACAGACGAGGCACGGCTGAAGCTTTGCTGGTGGCTGTCCCACATGGACGCCTGGAACGGGCGAGCCATCTTCGGTTCGACTCCAGATTTCATTGTAGATTCTGACGCCAGCCTGTTTGGCTGGGGAGCGTCCTGCGGAGAGGTCTCTGGACCGTGGACGAGCGCGATCTCCACATCAACTGCTTGGAACTGATCGCCAGATCCTTTGCGGTACGCAGTTTCACAAAGGGTCTCACCAACTGCTCCCTTATTCTTTCACATGGACAACGTGTCTGCCGTTCGCTATATCAATCGCCTAGGGGGCTCAAGGATCCTGGGCTCCTGGCACCCGAAAATCTTACCTCCAGGCTTGGAGTGTTTGGTGTCGCTGGTGTGTGGCACAACACGTTGATCCCGTTACGGCACCTTTAACTATGGTCCTTGATTTCTTGGCCCACCTTTTTTTCCAATGGAAATCTTATAGCACTATTAATCTTTTCCGTTCGGCGATCTCTGCAGCTCACGTGCCTGTCCAGGGTCTCGGGATCGGCAGGGACCCTTCCGTTTGCCGCCTTCTCTGCGGCATTCGTCTTTCCAGGCCTCCGGCTGCTCGTTATGCGGTTTTCTGGGATGTCTCCCGGGTCCTTGATTTTTTGGAGCTCTGGCCAGACAATGATCTTCTGTCTTTCCATCAGTTGTCTGCCAAGATGGTGCGCCTTTTATGTCTCATCTCTTTCCGACGGGTCTCCAATATTCGTGCTTTCGATGTCTCATCTTTTTCTCCAGAAGGTGTTTCCGTTTCTCTCGTACATAGGACGAAGTCACATTCAGTTTCTATTTCCTACCCTTACTTTCCTGACCGACCGCGGCTCTGTGTCGCGCGTTGTATCCAGACTTACCTGTTGGTGTCAGCTCAGTTCCGTTCTTCTGGCCCGTTATTCATCTCTTATGTTCGCCCATTTAAACCTGTTTCGGTGCCTACTATTGCACGTTGGATCCTTTGGCTGCTTCATTTGGCTGGTGTTGAGGACTCTTTCGGGGCTCATTCGGTCAGAGGGGCTGCGGCGTCTGCGGCTTTCATGGCGGGCTGCTCCTTCTCTGACATTTTGTCTACGGCTGATTGGTCTCGAGAGTCTACGTTCCGGACCTTCTATTTCCGTCCTCATTCTCACCCTGCGCTTGCGCTGGTTCAAGGGTGTTAAAATTGCAAAATATTAAGCCTCCTGTCTTGCTGTAAAATTAGGGATTAATCTAGCCTTGGTGTAGAATTAATCTAAATTTTATTCAAGACAGGAGGCGAGTATTTTCCCACCCTTTCTATCTTCCCCTCCCTCAGATGTTGGAGTAGTATTGTTATTGTTATTATTGCATTATTGTTTATGGAGGATGTTATTTGATTCTGATTATTTTGCTGGTCTGTTGTGATATCCTCACGCTTTGTTTCTTCTTTCAGGTGGTTGTCCTCCTGCCTAACGTTCCTGTTTTGGGCTGCATATCGTTTCGAGTCCTGATGTTTTATCCTTCCTGGGTTCTATCCATGTTCGGCTGATCCACAAAGAAAGAGGAGGAGTGACCAGATGTGGAGACTTATATAGACCGTTATGTTTTTTCTGGTTGGTTGTTTCTTGTATTCTTTGTTATTATTGCATTATTGTTTATGGAAGATGTTATTTGATTCTGATTATTTTGCTGGTCTGTTGTGATATCCTCCTGCTGTGCCTGGTACTGTCACGCTTTGTTTCTTTTTTCAGGTGGTCGTCCTCCTGCCTAACGTTCCTGTTTTGGGCTGCATATCGTTTCGAGTCCTGATGTTTTATCCTTCCTGGGTTCTATCCAGGTTCGGCTGATCCACAAAGAAAGAGGAGGAGTGACCAGATGTGGAGACTTATACAGACCGTTATGTTTTTTCTGATTGGTTGTTTCTTGTATTCTTTGTTATTATTGCATTATTGTTTATGGAGGATGTTATTTGATTCTGATTATTTTGCTGGTCTGTTGTGATATCCTCTTGCTGTGCCTGGTACTGTCACGCTTTGTTTCTTCTTTCAGGTGGTCATCCTCCTGCCTAATGTTCCTGGGCTGCATATCGTTTTGAGTCCTGATGTTTTATCCTTCCTGGGTTCTATCCAGGTTCGGCTGATCCACAAAGAAAGAGGAGGAGTGACCAGATGTGGAGACTTATATAGACCGTTTGGTTGTTTTTTCTGATTGGTTGTTTCTTGTATTCTTTGTTAACTGTTTTGCTGCTGGAGGTTAACAGTAAAGAAGGTTTATGCAAAATACTCTCCTCCTGTCTTTAATAAAATTTAGATTAATTCTACACCAAGGCTAGATTAATCCCTAATTATAAGTAGCATTTGGCTATTTCAAAACCATTTTTTCCCCGAAATCTTGTCATTTTCCCTCATGTGCTATTTCGGGTATCTTGGAAGCCGGCCAATGCAATTTACCCCATCAAACCAGATATTTTTTAAAACTAGCCCCGGGACAATAGGTGATATAGCTGGTCCCTGAAGCATTAGAAGAGACTAATGTCCAGGGGTTAGAAGACCACTTTATGGGGGAAACACACAGGCTTATGTATAGTTTAGGTGAGAAAAAGACCATAAATCATGTCATTCTAGGGGTGATCCCGAAGGAGCTGCGGCGATCCCTTGTTGCCAATGATCCTGGGGGTGTTCGGCCAAAGGGACTCCTGAGTGATAATAGTCGACTGGGAATCTGCTGGAGGCTCCCTCTCCGAACCAACCCTCGTCTGTATCCCACCACCCGTGGGTTACCTCCATAAAAGAGCGCTGTGGTGGTGTCCGGGCTACAAGGGGTTAAAGTCCATGGGCAGGGCATAAGGCACATGGATAGGGTAGGACAGGAGGGAGAACAGGCTCTGCCACACCAACAACCAAACACACACACACCAGGACAGGCTCTGCCACACAGACACCTACACACATCAGGACAGGCTCTGCCACACCCATATCCAAACACACACACACCACCAGGACAGGCTCTGACACACTGACACCCAAACACACACCCTAGGACAGGCCTTGCCACACTGACAACTGAACACACACACCAGGACAGGCTCTGCCACACCAACACCCAAACACACACCAGGACAGGCTCTGCCACACCAACACCTATACACACACACACACCCGAGGACAGGCTCTGCTACACCGATAACCAAAAACACACAAACAGCAGGACACAATCTACGTCACAGACGTCTACATCAGGATGGATTTTTCACACTGCATTGTCGTTTATACCCCCTTGCTGTTAGCAATCACACTCCTATCATGCCAAGTCAGCCAGTACATGCTGGTACAGGTTGGCTGTAAGTTATGTGCAGAACTGCAGACCCCATACTGCTGGCATCATCAATACACAAGGGGGGCAGCTAGCTAGGTTTCAGCATGTACTGCCTGACTTGGCATGATAGGAGTGTGATTGCTAACATCCATGCTATCACACACACTCATTCATTCATATACCCATTCATTCACAGATTCATTCCCTCAATCATGCATACTCATTCAAACACCCTCCCCCACCCTCTTACCTGCACTGCAGCTCCTCGATGCTGCTCACAGACTTCATCAGAGGGTGCAGCCTCCCTCTGTATTCTCTGGTACTGCACAGAGGAAGCAGGACTGAATGGCAAAGGCAACGGTTGAGTGATGAGGCAGAAGGTTGTATATTCAGAGGTAGGACTTTTTGCTAGTGGGATATGTCAGGGATCTGTATTAGGACTTTTTTTTAAAGACAATACAAAGGTCTGCATCAGGGTACTCACAGGAACAATTAAAAAGGCAAATGATTTAAGTAAATTAAAAGAATGGTCGAGACTGTGGCAGCCGGACTTTAATATTGAGAAATGTAAAAACATTTTCTGTCAGTGACAATGGAAGTGACGGACTTAGGAGTAATTATTTCTGGGGCCTAAGGTAACCAGACAATGAAATAAAGCATCTGAAAAAGCAAGCAGGATGCTGGGTTGCATAGGGAGAGGTATTAGTAGTAGAAAGAGAGAGGTGATTATGCCACCAAACAATCCCCTGACAATAACATCAAGTTACATATATTTATATATTTGAAATTATAAAAAAACAGCCCAGCAATATGAGATGTATTAGGGCAGAAGGGTAGGAGACACTGTATGATAATAAATAGATTACAGTAGAATAGAGAGGAGTAGTTTAGTACTTTTTTGCTGCTTGGAACTTCATGAAGATACACAAATAATATTTATAACACATCTTGTATGTTACTTAGTATTACAACAGAATTTTAGTGTATACTAATAAATGTTTTATATACAGGATTCTATTAATTTAGTCTCACCTAGAGTTTTGCGTACAGAATAATATTGACACATTTGAGTTCAGAGGAGATCTACAGAAATGGTAAGTGGCTTGCAGGACATGAATTGTCAGGAAGGATTAAAGGATGTATTAGTATGTATAGCTTTGGAGGAAAGAAGAAAGAGGGGGATGCAATAGGAATAGAACAAGAGGTCATACTCTAGACTGTAAGCTCGTTTGAGCAGGACCCTCCTCACCTGTTGTTTCTGTAAGTTAAATTCTTATGTTATACCTTGTTATGTCCTGTCTACCAATTGTACAGTCCGACATAATATGATGGCGCTATATAAAACAATAAATAATAATAATAGTCTAAAAAAGATGGTCGGAGACTTAGATGTAACTAAAGGAAGTTTTACTTTTACTGAGAAGGTAGTAGATAAATAGAACTAAACCCATGTACTAATGTACGAAATGTGCAAGATTAGGCACCCTAGTAACAAATCACATTGTATACTATTCCTACTGCTACAAGCAGCAAATATTTTTTTAAAAAAATAACCAATGTATAAACCAACGTATAAAATAAAAATGTATAAAACAATATAACTCAAAACATCAGAAAATAATTTAATGAAGCATTGAAAAGAATAAGTGAAACTACAGTAGATTACCTGAGTGTACTGATGTATATGTACCGTACAAGTGTCCCTCTTTACAAGAGGCAGTTTCATTTTTGGACGCAATGTCCCTTTCCCTCTTGTCTCCACCTGGTATCTTTCTTTTCTGTAAGCTCAGAAGGTTTTGTGGATATTAGTGCATCACGGTATTCACAGCAACAGTAAGTCACACTAAAATATTGACACATTTGTCAATTGCACACGTATAAATTGTCTTGCACACGTATAAATAGTCTCAAGGCCACAAATGCGTTTTTCTCCAGTTCTGTTTTCAAGGCAAACCTCTAACTATACTCCCTTGAAAAAGACATCCCTCTTTGACTATTTGAAATATTGGGAGTTATGTTATTTTGTGCAATATTTTGACACTTGACTTTTATCGAGTTTTCATAGGAAAGACATACTGTAGATGTGTCCATCACTTTATGCCCATACAAAGTTATATATGAACATGAATAGCTGGACATATATCAAGAACCAGAGCTACGGAAGTTGTACAATGAATGAAAACTTGTGTGATAAATGGAAATTAGAACAAATACGATTAAGGTAAATTTAAAGTGGAACTGAAGTTGGGCTTCAGAGTAAGAAAGATAAGCGAAGAAGATGAAGAGGGAAGAAGAAGAACAGAGAGGAGAAAAGAGCAAGACCTGATTCATTAAGGGGCTTAGTATGAACTGTTAGCTTTTACTTACTATGCCGTTCTCCTTTACCCAAAACAAAACCAGGGAGTAGAACAGAAAGAGTTTATATAAAATTGGTCCCACCCGTCCCAGGTTTCCTGGAAGATGTGCAGCGTGTTCAGGGCCGAATGAGCCATCTGTTTGTAGATAAAAATGGTCGTCAGAGAATATAGTTCTTCTTGTATAGAAGGAGATGCATTCTTCCATTTTCTCGCTACACAGACTTTAGCTGCAACTAAGGTATGTGCAAGAAATTTGGAGTCGATGTCAATAGGAAACATGCTCAGAAGCACCATTTCGATGGAGTGAGGGATAGGGGCAGGTATCAGTTGATGAGATCAACTGATACCTGCCAAAAATTAAGTATGATCGGACATTCCCACCAAATATGCGCCATTGTGCTTCTTGCACCACATTGTCTCCAGCAGAAGTACAAGGATAGAGTCTGGATAAGTTATAAGGAACATAATCCTATCTAAAGAGGGTATTACGGTTTGTATCAAAATGTGCTGAATTCTTGAAAACCCTACTCATCTCTTCCAGTGCTTGATACCAAAGTTGAACACCTTAAGACTGGTTAAGCTCCTTTTCCCAAGCCTCCATACAGGACAGCTTTAAGTAAGACCTCTCATCCATCAGGGCCGTATACCAGATAGAATTGGCTTTGGTAACAAGAAGCGCTTGAAGGCAAAGTTTAGTAACCTGCAAAGCAGGTGTGGAGAACATGACCCAGTTGAAGGTACTTGAAGAAGTCCCAATCAGGTATCGAGAAAACGTCTTTGAAATCTTGAAAGGGTCTCTAGTGACCATGATAGACAAGTTGTGCAAGTGAAGTAATACCGGCTTGGGTCCAGGTATCAAAGGAAACGTGCGGTAGAGGAGGCTTGATTACTAAAAAAGGAGCTAATTTTGAGTTTAGACCTATGCCTAATCCACAGAGTTATAGATAGTTTAGTAGTTGGCAACAATTTAGAGAAGGCTGGTCTGCAGCTATTAGGGAGCCAAAGAAGGTCTCATGGAGTAAAGGGGTGAGCAAACAATGATTTGAGGTCTACCCACGCCACCTGTTCAGAGTCTGAAAAGAGCAAGAGAGCGTCTGAGCCAAATTCGAATCTAGGTAATAATTTTGATGCTAGGTACCCCCAGGCCATCTTAGGGAGCTGAAGTATTCGTAATGGGATCCGGGGTCTCTTGTTAGACCATATGAACTTGGAGAGTCTCCTCTGAACTATTCGTTGGAAAGCTGCCGGTATTGGGATGGGGAGTTTACGAAAGAGATGTTAAATTTGGCAAATAATTAATTTTAAAGGGGACAATACACCTAGCTATGATATTTCAAATTTGGACCAGCGGTGAGAAATAGGTTATTTGTGTAGGTTTTCTCCCTGTAGGAGATTTGCCGCGTTTATGCTGTCCTGCATGCAGAGCTCTGCTCTCATGTGTCCATCTTGCTCTGCAGCTTGGCCACACCCCCACTTTGTGCAATATTTTGACAGATGACTATTAAGAATATGGAAAGGATGGGATAATAACCACCCACCATCCTTCCAATAAGACTCATTAGAAATGTAAAAAATGGAGAGAAAAGGTGAAAAGGGTTCTGGGTAATTGTTCTCTTGACTAGCCTGATTTAATGTTTTTGAGCCACTGCTTTGTGTGTTTTAGTTGCAATTCCACATAAAACCACAAAGCTTTCTGCATTTGCATGTTGACTGGTTTTTCTCTAGCCCTTTTATGGGTCTTCTATGATATTTTCTGTACAGAATGTGTGCTGCACGGGCTGACCATTGATGATGGACTTACCTGGGCTGAATGTTGCCAGCCCTTTCCGGTGGTTGTGTAATGATTCTAGCCCATCATATTTTTATGAGCTCAATATCTTCTCTTCATGACAAAGCTTAATTGTAGGAAAAGTATTTAATCTGTCTAACAGTTCTTTCTATACTGGTCCTTGGTCACCCATCAGCTGTCATTCTTCATAGGGGTTTGACCCATCAAGAGTGCAAATTTAGTGGCTCAATGTGCTCAATAAAGAATGGGTTAGGCATTCATGTTGACCTTGATTAAAATAGTAGCTACTGCACATTTATCTATACAAATGGTAGCAAATGTGCATGCAGTTTCTTCTATAGGATTCCTAATATTGGCTTTAGCATGGAATAAAAGTCTTATTAACAACTAAGATTTATAATACAATGAGTTAATAAGTTTATTTGATCAGGGAGAAATCTCCAGTAATGTACTCACGTCACAGTTAGAACTAAAATGTATGAAGTATTTGTAGAAAATGGCTGTCCTTGTCAAAACAAAACAGAACCAAATAAGTTTTGTGAAAATGTTCCTGGTTGTTGGCAGTTCATTGCGTCTTACTAGGTCATGCAGATTTACAGTTATATAAAAGTTAATGAATCAGTATACTTCATGATTTCTTTCTGCCTCACTCACTCTTTTTGATCCATATGGGTTCAATTACCATACATGTTTGCTTATTCAAGCTTTTTTAGTTTAATTGCATGAAACTGAAAATTTTCCTGCAATTTAAACTGAACATGGACAAAGCTTTGCCATCTGCCATGAGTACTATTCTGCATCCTGATAAAGGATCAGACAGAAAAAGCAAATCCAAGCAGTTTTATTTGAACCTACAATATGTGAAGATAGTGTAAGTGATATTTTTTACAAGCACATAGGAAGTGATTCATTAAAAGCAATGGAAAACATTGAATATTTGACTATATTATAGAGTCATATATTTTAAAATTATGGGGAGTTTGAAGTGGATACGACACTAAAAATAAACCTGGAAATGTGACAAATTTTGAGATATGATTAACTAAAGGAGAATTCTCATTGTTTTTATGGCATTTTTTTGTAAGTAAGGACATAGCAATGTGCGTTAAGTAGGTAGTTATTACTTTTAGTAGAAGAGCAGGGCAAACAATGTTTTGCATGGGTGTCTGTAATTTTGGCTTTTCCCCATGTGAATAATAATAACGTGATTATTACATTTGAGCATCATCTTTAAGGTTGAGTTTGGACCAGTGACGTATTCTGACCCAGGTCGATTAGATCCAGGGGGAAGTGGCAGTCCTGAAGCCAAACCACGGGGCACATCACCCTCTTGGATGATCAGCCCCCCCAGTATCCCACTGCTCAATAATCTTTGATCTGCTCAACCAGCCAATTTACACTGTGGATGCTGTGTCGATTCAGCACAGGCCCCTTAATAAGTGATCGGACATTATATCTATGTGCTGCTCGTTTTGAAGGCACTGTCCACAGTTTTAGTGCAGTACAAACCCTGAGGAGGTTGTGCCTAGGGCAGTGCAGAAGGTCACTGCATGGCAACTTTGGACTTCAAGAGGTGGTATTAGCCTGTGTTGACATCAGACGCCACATATCTGAAGCCACATGTTATCAAACATAAAACCATTTTGATACTTTTTTGATGATATATGGCTTGGGTGACACCATTTGCAGCATTCATATTTGAGTAATTATATTGCATGTTACAGTATTTCGATCAAGTTTAGGTGAGCACTCTCACTCGGGAAAATAAACGTAAGTGATTAAGTAAAGGAACTTTACTGAAAGCATTTAATATGCATTATATGCATACATAGTACTTAATTAAAGAAAAATATGTGAATATAAGGTTGTCTTGTCTGGTGTGTAAATCAATATGCTTAGAGAATTTGGATCAAGATCTTTAATTGCAAAATTTCAAAATCCTCATGTGAAAATTGTGAAGACTTTTACAAGGATCTAATTATGTACAATAGTCATGTTTAAACTATTTGTGGTTTGTAGAAGGATGAACCCATAGTTTTTGATTCACTGTCCTCCTTTGGAAACACCTGTGTGTTGGCTTGACAGGTTTATCATCACCATTTCCCCACCCTTCATTGTGCAAGGAGGAATTATTCTAAGTATATCAGTGACTCACTGATAATTTTTTTTATTATTAATAGTAATTACCTGCATTATTATTAGCAATTACATAATTGCATATTTTGCAAGAGGGTATGCGTGTTGTTTTATTTAAGGTAATGTGCAGTCATTGCTGGTTGATCAGAGAAGAGCTGACAACACTCAAGCCAGAGGGCAAGTCCAACAAGTTGCTAATGATGCCCAAAAAACATTTGAGAGAAAGTATGCTTGCTGTGCAATATCTAGTCATGTGTAATAGTACACATTCATGTCAACTTATCATTGAAACTCTATAGAGGAGGCAAAAAAAGGAACCAGACAACAGTTCTTGATCTGCATACACGCCCTAATATGTGTAATAAAACACAGTTTTAACGTAATGAATTCAAATCATCTTCAAATCATCCCCACATCATGACAGACCAAAGGGGCCATTGTCCTCCTAACCTTTGTGTTCCCTCCCCTGTATATACTGTGTATCTGCATTGTCAGGCATCAGCTGGTCTTTGCAAGTAGGGGCTGCGTATAGTTTATTATAATGTAGGTGTGCACAACAATGTCCAAATCCAGAAATTGACATCAGTGGTTATTTCAGTGAATTTTAAGCCTCATTAAGCTCCTTGTTTTTTTAATATTAATATTTTACACAAAATATTATCAACACGCATGTTCAAACATAGCCCTTTATTAAATTGTTGGTTGAAACAATTGAAAAATCATTGCATCGAGTGACATATGGCAGCACTTTGCATTCAAGTGCACAATAAAGTTAAAAATTCCAGTATGGGTAGTGATTACTTATGAATTTGAGGTAGTGAATGGGGAGGAGTAAAACAAAACAGATTAAAGTATACAAAAACACAAGAAATGATGCAGATATTAAGGGAGTGCCTCGGGGGTCTGTCCTGGGTCCTCTTCTTTTTAATTGATTTAGAAATGATCTCCCAGGCTGCATTGAGAGCCATGCCACAGTTTTTGCTCATGACACAAAATTAGGCAGGGTAATTCAGACTAGACTTTTGGGAAAACATGAAAAAAAAACCTGAAGGGTTTTTGTTGTTCAGTTTGAATACCGAACATTCAAACATGGTGGTGGTAAAACGTATATGATAACAAAGATACACATCTTTGTGTTCGTCTTCGTCTTTGTTTATTAATCTCCCTGATCCCTTCCCCAGCTAGCCTACCTTATCTACGCAGCATCGCATGGGTTAACGGTAGCAAAAATCCGTAGGTTCGCGGTGAGGAGTTAAAGGGCCGTGTGAACGACTCTATCGGTCGCCTGCAGGGCCCTCCTCTGGCATCAACCCTGCGATGTTGCGTAGATAATAGGAGAGGAAATCCATAGGTTCGCTGCCAGGAGTTAAACTTGGTTGATGACAGAGGAGGCCCCTGCAGGCGACCAATAGACTCACTTGCACAGCCAATTAACTCCGGACGGCGCAAGTTGGCCTGGGGAGACCATGGTCTCCCCGTTCCAAGAGTTAAAGATTCGTATGAACGACCAATTGTTCTTCATTGGTTGATGGCAGAGGAGGCCTCTGCAGGCGACAAATAGAGTTGCTCGTACGGACATTTAAAATCCTGGCACCAAAACTTGGCCTGGGGAGACCATGGTCTCCTCGTTCCAAGAGTTAATTTTTTTATTTGATTTTTTTAACCTGATGGCAGATTTCGAAGTAGCTTAATTAGGGTTTTTTTTAGATTAGATAGAAGGGTTGAACTTGATGGACTTAGGTCTTTTTTCAACCTTATGTACTATGTAACTATGTATACTTATTTTATACACATCATCATAATAGCATTGGCATTTATACCTTTCTCTCATTTTCTAAACTATGTTTACATTTTTACTCCTGGACCAGAATTTGATGTAGGCCTCGGTTAAAACCATCAGTGTTTTATTTTACAGGGGCAATGCTTGTTTAAGGGATTCTGGACTCGGAGCTGAACATTTTCATGCACCTATTTATGGAATTATACAGAGAGAAAAAGCTAACATTTTCTGCAGAAGGTGGTTGTATGGCAGGGCATGTGTCTGGCAGAATGACAATGTGTGGTTCCAGCTTCTGCAGGTTCAAGCACTAGGGTTCTCATTGCAGCACACTACTGCTGGGGTAGGTAAGAATCTGGTAAAGGCAAGGATGTCGTTGAACACTTATAGAATGAGGTTGTGGCTCGTACATTACAGTAGGGAGTCAGATTTTCTCTTTCTGGAAGGTGTTTTTTCTAGGGGTTTTGGATCCCTTTGATTCCATGTGATTCTCCATGTGCAGTATGTGTAAAAATGTTCAATCTGTTGTGAAAAATGGGGTCTACAAAAGTTCATTTTAATCAAGTTCAGTCTTTTTTGAATCATTTGCCATTCATGTGCCAAGTAATGCCCATGGGGTGGGCATTTTGTAGATGTCTTAGGTGGCCAAACTATTTTGTTAGGATTTCAAAGAAGATCAAAGAGGATTTGTTGGTGTGGATTTTGGGGGGCAAGACAATGGTCAGACTTGTTGGCTGCAAGAGGAGTGATTGAGGTGTCAAATGGAGCTGTTTACAGATGCGGCAGGTTCCCCGGTAAATGACCTTTGACCTAGGTAGGATCTGCGATCTTACGTAATTTCACTTTCCTGGAGTTGATATAGATAATAGTAGCAGTGGAGTTGTTGGGTCCAGACCTGGCTAAAAGGAGGATGGTGTTCCACACTGGCAATATGAGTGTGGTGCATATAATTAATTGTTCCATCTCTAGTTGATTACTGGTTTTAGCGCTACTTTGAGTGCTGAGATGCCTCCAATATAACATATGGGCAAGGGTTAGACATGTACCTGGTGTGGCTTATTTGAAAGATTTCATGTCTCATTTGAGGTTCCAAGAAGGTTTGTCGGAGGCATCTTCCCAATACCAAAGATGTTAAGTAACATGGTCCACCTTAATTCCATTAGCTTGGATATATTCAATATGGGGTTACAGTTAGGCATTGATAGGGTGCTGCTGGTGGAGGGCACCAGCCAGTTTTATGACAAAAATACTGTGGCCCACAAATGGGCTTGGGGGAGACATGACGATAAAAAAGAACTGCCTTGCCTACAGCTTGGCAATTGGCAGGACATTTGTGGTTTCATTTATTGTTGTTTGCCTGCTTGGGGAGGAAAATAAAAAAGCTATGGCCGACACAGTACCCACAAATAATTTGGTGCCCGGTGTCTTTATTGGACAGATTATGGGCTTGAGTTGAGGGATATAGACCTAAGCAGTCAAAGTGTGGTCTTACAAATTGCATAGCATAAAAACCCAATTCTTCAATGTATATCCGGACAAAAAAATGATAAGCTTACAAGAAGTAAAGATAAAATAAACAACCTATATATATTTTTTTTAATTAGTGAGTGCATGTTTCAGCTGTAGCTACGTAAGCATATGGCATGTAGCATGGCACTTTTATGCCACTGCATCTATCTCTACCTCTCTGTTTATACTACAAATCGTATCACGTTCAGGAACATGATTAATGAATAGTTTACGACAGTTATAGTGTAAGAGTTAATCTTCCTTTCCACTATGCTGATTGGACTACAGCTACCACTAACCTTAACATAAGTATATTAGTAGTTGTAGTCCACCACATCTATAGTTTTAAATGTGGCATACATTACCAAGCATTTGGTATTCGAACACAGCCCCATCATGAACGTGAATCATGAAAAGCTAGATTAATGTATCTTTACCATCTACTTGAGATTTGTGAGACACCTCTGTTACACTCAGAAAACCCTCCTTCTTTCCAATTTGTTTATCTCACTGAAGGGGGCTTGATAAGGCCTGCATATCTACATTAGGGAGAAAGGGTCTGTGCTGTGCCTCAGTTTGCACAGACAGCCATATTATAACTCCCATGTGCTGATGACTCATGCTGGCTGATTGGAGACCTCTCAACCTCCTCTGCTGCCTGCCACCTAGTGGCCCCTGGGTGCAATGCTTCAGCTCCATCAGCCTCTACGTCAATCTGGGCCTGAATGTGTATTACTAAATACAACGACCATGCATACATTCATAACCTTTATTTCTTCTATCCTGCTTCTATGGAGTAAAAGTTCAATCTAATGAGTGCAATGATTTGTATTGAAAAGGGATCATAGTGTAACTAGCCCTAGGCCCCTTTTATGTTTTGTGCATAAGGTATATATATATATATATATATTATATATATATATCTATTTGCTTTCATTTTCAGGATTAAGAATTATTTTTTCTCTCTGTAACAATGCACACACTGAAACAAAATTAGACAGTCTAACCAGGTCCAATTAACAGAATCGCATGCTCATATGAATCCATATGAAAATAATCATGTTTCCAGAATTCTCATGAGGCAATGAAAACATGTGCCTATGGGCATTTAAGAGAGTGTTTGGCTATCAATAGTTTCATGTCACCTATTTGTTTTTGGATTTATTAGCATTATATTTATAGGATACAATAATGCATTACAAAAAACTACTCTTCCTTCAAGTAATTGCATAATCTTTTTTAACCTCAGTGTCCCACGGTCCTGCAGTCTCATAGATTTGCTTGATAAATTACTTTCATATAGTAGTTTAACAGACCTTTTACTTTGCACAAGATGAACATTCGGTTCTTTGTGTTTGAAAATAGTTGGATTAATCAGCCTGATTTAAAGTTGTATTTCTAAAACTTTACTACTTTCTCTGGTTTGACTTTGTAATTTTAAAACAAAATATAATGACATTTTCTAAAATAAAACAATCCTCTGTCATATTTTGAACACACGTGTTGATAGTGTAACGTCTAAATTAATCTGCTTTTATTTTTTGTATGCATCGCATATTTTCCAATCCAAAAAAAACTGTTGTTTTTTTTTTTAATAGATAACTTTCCCAAATGGTAAAATGAACATTATTTGCTTTGAATGTTATCCAGAAAGTCCAGTATACAATGACTTGTAGAAATAAAAGTGAATCAGTTTGAATGTGCAGACGCCAGCTCGCACTAATCCCTCCCAGCTGCTTTTCCTTTGCTTTTTTCCAAGGAGCAACCCCCTAAAAAAGTATTTTTCCTAATCCTACAAACTGAAATTCAATCTTCTAGTTTTGAGGGAAAAAAATCAAGTTTCATGCCTGGGGCAGCAGAGCTCATACGTTTTTTTTCTCTCTTTTTTTTCAGTTCAGTAAACAAAGCCTTGAACTGAATCACAGCATTTAGAAGACAATTAACTTTCCTTGAGCCAAATACACAAATGTGATGTCTTCTGTGTGCTTTAGCAGACATCAGATAACCTTCAAATTCTCGCTAAATTGCTGTCTGAGTGTTTTTGTTAATTGTGAGGCTGCTGCAGACTTTGTTGTTCTTGAAGTCCACTTTTATCAGTGTTTTTTCTCGATCATTTAACCTATTGACACAAACTAACTTTTCTAGTATGCGCTGGAGCTAATTTTCAAATGTAATCTCTGTATGGTTGAAATGTTCTCAAAATGTTTGTATGTTTCTGATACTTAATCTTAATTGGTTTGTTACATGTGTGAAATGTTTTTGGGGGGGAGGGAACGTCCCTGTTTCTCATTATTTCTCCTTTACACGTTAATACAAGATAATGTAATATAATGCCTTGTTCTTTATTAATACCTTACTAAACAATACAGTCACACAGATATTTACATCTAGTCATAAAACTCAAAGTTCCTGATTATTGGTTAGAAAGTACCCAACGGTAAAGTGTTTCTTTATACTAAAACAGGTCTACCAGGTCTTCCCTCCATTTTTAACTTCCTTATTACTATTTATGTTCAGGCAGCCATTATAAGGGTGGGATCAGTATAGTAAAATATTTTATTAATTGCTATTTTTTTAATTCAAAGAATATCCTTCCCAACAATACTGACAAATGTTTTGGTTCATTGTCGGCCCATTTGTTTTCGGGTGATAAATTTTTAATTCGGGAACAAAATTCATTGCCTAGTACCCATATTCACTTTCGTTCACTTTCACACACACTCCCCCTCTCATATTCTCATTCACTCTCTTTAACTGTTTCCCTATCCTCTCTGCCGACCACTTCTGCCAACCACTTCTGCATCTTTTTGTCTTTCATCTTCTCTCCTTTATCTTTTATCTTCTATCTCCTATCTTCGTCCGCATCTCCGCAGACATAATCTGGCACGAACATCTGCCAAAATGGTGGCACTTCCTGTGATGTCCTTTCCCCGATCCTCCAATCAGGGGAGAGAACATCACGTAAAGTGCTGAGATTTTGCATGAGGGTGAACTTCCACCCAAATCACAGCGTTTTCGGTGATGTTCTTTCCGCTGATTGGAGGATTAGGGAAAAGAAATCACAGGAAGTGCTGCCATCTTGGTTATGTCCGTGAAGATGAGGAAGAATATCCGAATTTGCAAACATTTTGTAAATATAGATTTTGTACGAATCTGAATGTACAAGTTTACCAGCAAAATACAGTTGGGGTCAACATGTTGCTGCTTAATTGCAATAGTTATTAAGGAGAGGGCATGGTTATGTCTTTGTGTACAAGGTGACATTATAACAGGATAAAAGAAGAATCTCTGATGTCCACATCCGGCCTATTTTAACTGTGGAGGCTATGCTAAGCTGGCACAGCTTCTGTTATAACAGGTGTGATTTATTTACTTATCTTTCAGGTTTTGCATTAATATCTTAAAATTTAAAATGTTACACAAAGTCTAATGCTACTAAAAGCTACAATTGAACATCCCACTGCCACATGAGTAAACAATACAGATTCTTTATGTCCACTCTTGTAACCTTTAAAAGCCCCCAAATACCATTAATAATAATAAAAATAACCTGGACACCCCTTAAATTTAGAGATTGGCTGAACTTAACATCATATATCGGCTGTCTGTGACTTAGAGGCACACAGTACCTTCTATATGAGTTTATCGAAACAGTGCCAGCTTAACATAGCCTTCATAGTGTAAAAAGGCCAGTTGTTTATATCAGAGATCTCCATTGTAACTGCCCCATTGAGCAGCAGCACACCGGAGAGCCAGGTTATGAAAGAGGCCCTGGGCTTTGCTGCTACCCTGTTGGAACTGTAGCCCTGGACCTAGGCCACAAAATCATTGCTGTGCCTAGGTTAGCAGGTTCAGGGTGGAGGCAGCCCCTCAGAACCATAACAGGGGATCAAATGCCCTATTGGCCCATCCGGCTCACTGTAACACCACTACTTAGTTGGCTGGATAAAAGAAAGGCCTATTTTCTGTGGAGGCTATACTAAGCTGGCACAGCTTCTGTACACGGCTTTAAGTGCCTATAAGGCAGGGAGTTCTGGGACATGGTGTCACATCCTTGTCACTTCAGAGCGAGGACAGCAATCATGGAATATTGGCACAGACATTATCTCATATATATGATGTCATATCTCGAACCCAGCAATAGTGATGGTGAAGCAGAAGGGGTGGCTGGCGGTACTGCCCTGTGATAGGTCTTGGGTAGTGTCAGCCAATAGTCAATGCCATCACAAGTTCAATAGGGTTAATGTCAATGATTTGCAAGGCATTTAGCCAGTGATTACACAGTGACTAAAATGTTTTATGCTCAATCTTTGCAGTTCATTTTGGTAAATATGTATTGTACATGGCTAGATGGTGGACATTTGGTGTGTTAGACTGACTACCAAGTGTATTCTGTGCCACTTTATCATTTATCCTTGGATTGCTCTTTATGATCCATTCTAAAAGATGTCAGACTGCCCCTGTTTACAGAGAGCAAAACGTTAGTGTAGCAAAGCAAGCATATTAGTGTATAATAATTTATATTTTTTGTAAACAAAAACAATGAAAAGTCTTTTTTTCTTGTACTATAGCCTAATTACTCAACTTGTTTATTTTGTTATCTAGGCTAGATTGTGTTCTGTTACATGGTTTGTTCTTTTGTTTCTGGTTTTCAAGCTAGGTATTGTCTGCTTAAGCGTTTCCCGGAGGGTAAGCATGATTAGTGCTCTTTGTCAGCTATTCTTTCTTATAACAAACCTCATTCTTTTCTAAAGCTAAAAGCCTTTTTTCTTATTGTAAATGATGGCAGTTATTTGCTTGTTTTAATAAGAGGCGAGTTTACCTTTTATTGACTTTAGAGGCTTTAGTCAAACGTAAAGCATTTTATTTTCATCTGAAGAGGAGACCATTGAGGTCTCTAAATTCTATGTTACTTTATATCTTTTTGTATGTTGCTCCTAAATAGTTCACCCTCAAATAAAGTCTTTTTACATTACACCTAATGCATTTATGTCTCAAATACATCGATCAGCCATAACATTATGACCACTGACAGGTGAAGTGAATAACTGATAATCTTGTTATCACGGCACCTGTCAGTGGGTGGGATATATTAGGCAGCAAGTGAAGATTTTGTCTTCAAAGTTGATGTGTTAGAAGAGCATCTCCAAAACTGCAGCTCTTGTGGGGTGCTCCTGGTCTGCCTTGGTCAGTACCAAAGGTACTACCAAAAGTGGTCCAAGGAAGGAAAAGAGGCAACAGGTCCAAGGCTCATTGATGCGCGTGGTGGACAAAGGTTGGCCTGTGTGGTCAAATCCAAAAGACAAGATACTGCAACTCAAACTGCTGAACATGTTAATACTGGGTATGATGGAAAGGTGTCAGAACACACAGTGCACCTCAGTGTGTTTCGTATGGGGCTACATAGTCGCAGACCAGTCAGGGTACCCATGAAGACCCTGGTCCGCTACCGAAAGTGCCTACAATGAACATGTAAGCACTGGACCTCGGCGCAATGGAAGAGGGTGGCCTGGTATGAAGAATCATGTTTTCTTTTACATGGCTGGCCGGGTGAGTGGCACTAGAATGCATCCATGGAGTCCTCACCTTGCAACTTACTGGACTTATAGGATCCGCTGCTAAAGTCTTGGTGCCAGATACCACAGCACACCTTCAGGGATCTAGTGGAGTCCATGTCCCGAAGGGTCAGGGCTAGTTTGGTGGCAAAAGGGGGACCTACACAATATTAGGCAGGTGGTCATAATGTTGTGGCTGATCAGCCTATTGGTATAGAAGTCAATATATGCTGTATAATTGAATAAGGATCCATACCTCTGGAAGTGACTCTAAATGTGATATTGGAATAAGTATACATAGCCAGTGGTGCATTTAGGATTTCTGCTGCCCTGGGCCTGACTAAATTCAAGTGCCCTCTAATCCGAATTTGCCCTTTCCTTCCTTACAGGCCACACCTTTCACACCTTTGACACAATTATACATACATATTAATGCGGACACACACGCATACATGCTCACATACAAACACACCTAAACTCTAAGGTATATACAGTCATACATGCATACCCCCTTCCACTCTCCCTCCTTCCCTCGGTCACCCCTTACCTCAACCGCATCTTTTCATGGAGAATGAGAGATCCAGAAACACTTCTCTTTTTCCATGAATCTATCAACAAAAAACGTTCTAGACCTAGGTAAGGGCCGGCTCTGGGTAGGGGCATCTGAGCAGGCGGTGAGGGTGGCATTTTATGCTGCCCCTCTGTAAAGTGCTGCCCTAGGCCTTGTCAGCCTAGGCAAAGACACAGCCCTGTATATAGCCCAAAAATCACTCATTAGCTGTGTCTGTAGTAATCTAAATAAAGTTATTTATGGTCTAAAATGTACGTGTAAAAGTTTATCCATTCAAGTTGCCCTAATACTCTGGGTAAGCAGTTGAACTGGGCAATTTTCTGCTTAGTGTTAATGATACAAAACCAGTACCTTTACCATGGAAAGTTAATTCTGAGATTAAATTCTGAAATGTATCTTCTAGGATATTCATATTAATGAAAAATGTTAAAAAAGGGGGGCATGCAGTTGCCCTGGCGATTAACTCCTCAATTTTTATGGGAAAGAACTGCAAATTCTTAAGGTGGTAAAGAACTGCAAAATTCTGCAGCTATCACCTATCCAGTAGTTCCCAATAAGCTTATCTTAGGGACAGAGCCCCTAATAATGCCGACAGGGTAGTCATTTGATTAACTGATCATTTTTAGAAATTAGTAACGCACCATTATCTGATGTTAGCATAATGCTAACAATTGCTTTTATTGCAATAGCATAAAGGCGCTGCTCCACCTACTTTGCTGAGTTTAACACATTTGTAACTAAGTGCTGCATTCGAAACATCATTCCTAGTACTGGTAAATGCTCAAACCTTTCCAAGAAATAATTACTCAATCATATAAACTTTGTCCACTTCATATTTTTTTGGTGAATACGTAATTGCCGTATGACACAAAAGTAGACACTGGTTATTACATTATAATAGAAACTGAAAAATGCTTCTTAAAAGTTTGCATTTTAGGCATGCATGTAAGCGGGGGTGTCTGCCTGGGTGCGTTAGTGTGTTCCGCATGGGTACTTTAATGTATGGGTCTGTATGTTAGTGTGTATTTGGGTATGTATGTTATTGTCTGCCTGGGTATGCACATGTGTCTGCCTGGGTATACATGCGTGTCTGCCTGGATTTGTTAGTGTGTGTGTGTCTGGTTATGTTAGTGTGTCTCGTTATGTATGTTAGTGTCTGCTGTGGTATGCATGTGTGTCTGCCTAGGTGCGCATTTGTGTCTGCCCGGGTATATATGTGCATCTGGGTACTTATGTGTGTCTGGGTATTTATGTGTGTGTCTGCGTATGTTGATGTGTGTATCTGCCTGGGTATTTTAGTGTGTGTGTGTATGTTAGTGTGTGTCTCGGTATGTATGTTATTGTCTGTTTGGGTATGCATGCATGTGTGTGTTTGCCTGGTTATGTTAGTGTGTATCTCCCTGTGTGTGTTAGTGTGTCTCTGGTTATGTTAGTATGTGAACAAGTGCCTTTGAGTATGTTTAATGGGTGTGGGGGGGGGAATAGTATGGAAAATACAAAGTGCAAAGTAGCATCAATGTATTCTGAATCAAAAATAATATATATAAATATAATATATATATATATATATATATACACACGGTATATATTTACAAGAAAACAATGCAGGATTCAGATTTTGTTGTTAAAGTCTAAATCATCTAATTCCCCAGAAATGTAACTTCAATTTAATAAAATAAAAATGTGAAACTGTTGCCATAATTATTTTACTAAAATGTGTACTGATAGATTATATCTCTGTCTGTCTGTCTGTCTGTCTGTCTATCTATCCATGTATATCAAAATGAGAAGTGACATGGAACGATATAAATAGGTGTATGGAAACCCAACATGAATATACCAAAAATTATTTCAATGACACAAAACGAGAAAAATCTCTTTTTTGACATTTATTTTAATTTTTCCAACCTTTCCAGCCTATTTTATTTAGGATATAATTAAGTGCTATTATGTAAGTGCAGTTCCCACTGACGCTTCTTGGCCTGTCAACGCTTCCATTTCCAACCCTGAGTAAGACTTGATATGCTGACAGAAAAGAATAATTTAAGACGTAGCTTGAGAAACAACCTGTTAGCACGTAGTTTTTCTGAGTGTTTCGGTTGCCATGTAGAACACTGTTTGATTGTCACGCATGTAAGGCTTTCGCTGGGCCCTGCACATACAGCAAGCACTAAAGCCACCTGTATCAGTATAGGATACTGAGTGCATGTGTGTGTTTGGGTAAACATGTGGCCGTATATACCCACTCATTTAAGCCCTGCTGTGTTTGTATGTATGTTGCTGTGTGTGTGTATGTATGCATGGATGGATGTATATTTTCACGCACTGCATAGTGGATATGCTGGATGTATGTAAAGGTTTAGGCTGTGAAAGATAGGAAATTAATCTATATGGTTTTAGTAAGAAACATTAAAACTGCCGTGACAGTATCTATGAGGCTAATATATATATAGCCCAAGGAGCTTGTGTGTTATTTTGTCCCATATTTAAACATTATCCAAATATTTAATGTTCAACTACAGGAAAAAAATAATAAAAAAATTAATAAATAATAATAATAATAATATGTGTGTATATATATATATTTTATATATATATATATATATATATATACCTTTTGTTCATTCCATGTCAATGTATACCTAGTTCAAGTAGAAATTCTCCACTAATTCATATATTTTGAAAGTACTGTGATATCTGGTTGTGGCTGGCACTGACTCAGTTCTAGCCCCCGTTTTAACCTTTACTTTAAACCCATTGGCAGTACATTGTGCCAGTTTTACAAGTACTAGGAGGTGAGAGAAGAGTAATTGTATCCCCATTCCTGATCATAATTACACACACCCAATGGGAAGTGGAGAGAGTGATATATTTGCGCCTAGAGTGTTGGATAAAGAAAGCTGGCAGTCGGGATGTGAACAGGCTGGTAATTCTCTGAAGTGTAAGTCATTTTTCAATTAAGTTTATGAGCTTTCCACTGATTCCAGCTCTCTACATGTAGCCGGTTCAGAGGACTGTATAGTCAAACATGCAATGCAAACAACTGCTTTTAAAATCATCAAACCATTTCATTTTGACAAAACCCATTATTGTGTGTTAAGTCTAACAGAAACCTGGGTAAACTGGAATTTCTGCCTGATGTGTGGCTCCCAAAGTTTCACTTGCAGGTAATTTTGAGTTTTTGGGAAGTTAGGAAGGGGGTTTGTAAGATGGTCCTTAAACAGGGGAGGTAGCAAGGTAGCAACTTTCAATTACCTTTACATTTCCCTTAAAGTTCCTTTATACCATTATAAATATATATATATTATACATAATATAATATGTATATAATATATAATATATATATATTTATATATTTATATACATTATTATATTATTTTATAATGAAGTGCCGCAGCGTAGTTCACCTCAATCCAAAAAAATTCACCCTAATCATTATTCTTTATATATATATATATATATATATATATATATATATATATATTATATATATATATATATATATATATATATATATATATATATTATATGTAAAAGAATAATGATTAGGGTGAATTTTGGATTGAGGTGAATTACGCTGCGGCACTCAAAGGGTTTAACTTGTACCTGTTCCACTGGGTGGAGCTCTTGGTTGGGTCACTCACTGCTGGCACTCAGAGAGTTAATACACTTTTATGTAGGGACCCTGCTGGACAGGTCACTCTCCTTAATGCTCACAGAGCTGATCTTCCAGAAAGCGATCCCTTGCTCGATTGTAAACTAGAGTAACAGGAGATTTACGATCGATAATGTTTTTCTTCTTAATGAACACTACAATAAATAAAATGAATACATCTGCTATGAATAGATGTTGTTGTGTGAATATATGGAAAAAATATATACAAATAATCATTAAGGGGAGGGATCTGGTAATTCCCATGAATATTGGATTTATGCGCGTTCGTTAATACCATTAGCATCTCAGGATCATTTTGGTCTTCCTATCCGACTCTCTATTGTAAATAAATAATTTTGATATGTTGTTCTTAAACGAACAAAAAAACATAAATATTTTTAATAATTTAGCAATAATCTTGCCATTTGTTTTTAAATATTATTTAGTGTCAATGCATTTCTTCTAAATCTGCAAATTGTTACTAGTAATTCCTTAATTTTTTGTTGTTAAATAATATCTAAAATATGTTTTTCACAAAGACTCTGTACGTTAATAAAATTATAAAAAGAATGGCGTTTAAACAATTTCCATATTCCTATGTATGTGTTCATATTTTTACATATGTATCTATTTTGTAAGTGGGATAAGATTTAGTTGATTAAGCTAAATTAAATACCGAGATGAAAGGGCATAAGGAATGAATAATAACGCGTTACTTGGTTATACAGATACCTATCTTTTCCATTAAATAGGAAAAAATTTAATTTAGGTTACGAACTATGTTGGGAAGACCTGGTGGACATGTTATGTACATTTTACATTTTATTTTAAAAGATCTATTAATAATGTATTATTAGAAAATAATGTATTGTTCAACTACATTTCATAATATAGTAGTATATATATTATATATATATATATATATATATATATATATGTATATATGGTTAATGGAATTGAAAATTGAAACGATATATCTGTTGTTGTATTTATTTTTAAATTTAATATTACAGTATTAATAAATAACATTGTTTTTGTAGCAAAAAACACGAAATGGTGTTTCTTAAATCGGTTTTATTCCCATGCTCTTAAATTTTGGAGGAAAAAAAAAAAAAGGTATTCACAAAAAAACATAAGTTATGAAAACAATACACTGCATTCCTATGCACAACAGCATTATTTAAACATCCACACATCCACATTACCGAAACCACAGGTACAATACAAAGAGGAGAATAGGGGGATCAGATACTGAATGGATGATTTTACTATTTTAGATTCGAATGGTTTGTTATCTGGGGGGAATTCAACGGACAATCCGAATACAAATACTGCCGCAATTAAACTTCTTATGCGTATTTCTATATCAGATCATATTTATAGTTTTTTAAAAATAGCAAACAACTGTAAAAAAATGACATATCAACACCGTTTTATCTTTATAATATTTTTCCTATTCTTACCTTAAAAATACTATTTTTTTTTTAATTGGCAAGCAACTCGACATATTTAGGCTTATGAATGATGGACTTGTTTTGTGCACAATCGGGAATCTCAGAAAATTGTATTTATTCATTTTTTTTTACATAGCATATTAGGATACATGAGGGTGCTAAAAAAAAACTGCCGATAAATAAAGGCGATCAAATGATCGAAGCGAAGCATACATACAATCGAGAGGAGTACTTGGGGTATGGGATAGCCACAGAAGGAGGGCAGGATTTTAAGGTTATTCTTGATCCTTCAAATTCTTGCCAGTAAACAATCCTCAGGATCACTTCCTTAACTGAACAAACATCAAGAATCATGCATTTTTGAACCGGTTTATTAAACTGTGGTGCACAATCATCTGACACAATGAAACGTCATATATATACAAATAACCTTTTTAAGTGGTTAACCCTTGTTTAATGTACTTATATCTTATATTTAGGTTTTTCAACTCTTCCTCCTCTCCCCGTATATTCCTACTCTGCAAATTCCTGTTTTTCGGTGATAAAGCGATTTCCAAGTGTCCACCAACCAGCCCCCTTATTAATTACCACCAAATGTAAATTTAACTCTTTATTTCCACCTAAGTCTTTATAAAGTGGACACTAGTAACTCCTGTGCAAGTTCAAGTACATACAACCCGCATAATCCAGAGAGAAATTGCAACTCATCCATGTGTTAAAATCGGTGTCTCTTGCAAGATATATCTGGTCCATTCTTAATGCAAAGTCCACAGGGCACATTTCTCTGCTGTTCAGTCTATCAACTGTTATATTGACAGGCATTCAAACTAGACCCAGGGCTTTGTAAGCTGCTGTATCCAAAAGTTGAATGTTGCTTGGATTTAAGTCTGAGACTAGCCAAACTGGAATTACAAGTGTCTCTGTAAACGCTGTATGGAGAACCAGGAGGTCCATATGGGCAAGCAGATGAAGACATAGCCGAGTTGAGAGAAGAGCCACTGATATTATTGAGATTGTTGATGTTATTAAGACTTGAATTGGGCATGCCAGGAACTCCAGAATGGCCCATGCTAGATGGCATGCTCATTGAAGATATGGAACTTGGACCAGAAAACATGGACTGAGAAGACAAAGGACTCATAGAATTGAAGAAGGTGAAGCTCTTTGTAGACAATGGAGCGGGTGTCAGACTTTTGGTAGCCCAGTTGTTGTAGGGATAGCCGGCATACATATCATCATAGGGCTGCATGAGGCCGCTGAACTGAGGAACATAACCGTTTTTGCATAAGTCCATCTGTTGGTTGCGTTCCCTCTTCCTCCACTTGGCTCTGCGGTTTTTGAACCAGACCTGCAGAATTAAGAAAGATTAAACCATAAATGAGGCCCAAAAAAGAAAGGTCATCCACAGCCCTTTTGACTCCTGACAACACTTACACGATTGTGACCTCAATAATACCGAGGGGAAAAAATAGACTTAAAGGGTCAAAAGACCATCCAAACCCATAATGAAGAAACCAAAAGGGAAGTGTTTAGTAATTTCCTAATAGCAGCTGTGGCTAGAAGTATAATGAACATAAACACTGAAAATTTGACTTGCACTAGATGGTTAAAAAGCAATAATAAGGCACTATGTACCCAATGCACATGTTAAGAAATAACAAATTAAATAATGTGGTCATTCGGGGAAATTAATACCTCAATATCCCAGAGATGTTTTTTTTCATGTGAAACAATTAAATCTACACACCTGGGATATTCTTTGATATTGTGAAATATAATTTAAATTCTGTCATAGGATTTTTACCAAATAAGGTAGTACACAGAAATATTAATTGCGCCTAATAGGCCAATTTGTACCTTGAAGTTACAAGTAGACATTCCAAGACTTATTACCTTATTACGTTATTATAAATAACCCTTTTTTAGATGGTCATATCTGCAACAATCCTGTTATATGCTACACAAATCTGCAGTTTTAGTAATATTTTGTACAAAGGTCTCTGATGGACCCTCATAGTCTATTAAAGTATGTCATCTTACTCCAAAACCTTCCATAAATTTCGATAGAAATGACAGTGAAAATTCAGTGACAAATATTTCTCATGTTATTGAACATCAAGGAGTGGCACCAATCATCTCCTACAATGGACATCATCAGTTATTTTATATGGTATTTTTGTTCCTTACTAATGTCTGCTTTCAATTTGCCAGAGCAAATCTGCTGCCCTTGGTTTACCAAAATATTAATTGGCCATGGTAAATGTTTTATCAATGCCCCTTCTCTAATAATACATTTGTGCACCAGTACCTCCGCATTTCCGACTATTTATACAGCATAATAAAAGTGCCTTGTTACAGATCATAAAAAAGGGATTGGATTAGTAGTGTTTGAGCAAAATCATTACATTGCCCTTTGGATATGTAGACTGTGCATGTATTACTAATTAGAATTTACTGCCTTGACTAGTTGCAGAACTTCATATGCTAACTGCACACCCTTAACTTGAAGGAAAAAAAGTTAAGCTTTTCATTAATAAAAGGCATGCTTGCCAGCCCATTTCCAGGTAAACAAATAACAAGCCTTCCCAATTAAAATAGAATTCGTTAAAAAATAAAACATACCAGACACCAGTGTTTGATGCATTAGTTAGAGGTAAATTTAAAAATGCGTAAAAAATTTGAAATGCATATAATTTACCTAGTTCAGAAATTGTTTCTATACTGTCGTTTGTATATATAGATATATAGATATATATGATCTATATATATCTATATATCTATATATAGATATATATCTATATATATAGATAGATAGATAGATAGATAGATAGATAGATATATCTATATATACCGGTATATACACCAGTATATATATCTGTGTGTCTGTATAGTACCTTTTGTTCAGATTAAAAGAAATAAGTACTTATAGGATTTTCGAAAATTTATGTCCAGTGGTTCACAAATACATCGACGTTTTAGTCTCACTCAAATACATTTATCAAGTCAAGTTTATATATTTATATACGCACCTAAATAAAAACATACACCTCTCACAATCTGACTTGCCATTTTAACCTGTCAGTCTCAGTGAAAGAGTATATAGATATATTTTATTTATGTATTAATTATTATTATTAATAGAAGAATAGAAATAAATCTCAATTAGTAGAATACAAAACAGATATTAATTAATGATTCCTAACACAAGTATTGCATTGCCGGTATGCAATGTGTTTAGTTAAATAAAAAATAAGGAAAGCATAGAAAAAATAATACGGCAGGGCACAGCAGGACATTGTACATTTGTTAGGCTAGTTCACATGGGACATCATTTGGATGTATAAAATATGAATGTTAATTGAGATTTATCAATTCTCTAGTGAACATGCTTACTTGAGTATATAATATATATAAGTATATTATTATTATATATATATAATAAATAATATTATACAGTATAGTATATATATATTATATATGTATTATATTCAATTATATATATTTATATCTTATATTATATATATCTATATCTATATATAATGTATAATATACCTATATGGGGGTGGCCAATGGAATTGTGCCGCCCTGGTAATTTACAGTGCTTGTTGGACGGAGTTATATAGGGTATCATTTTTATTAATTCTGCCGTCTTGTAATTTTACTGGATTACAAGACATTTGATCTATGTATAGGTATTAGTCAATGTTTTACAAGTCCTTGCAACTACCCATAGTAAATCTAAATAACACTGTGACACATTTGAAGCATAAATGCTCAGAATAAAGAGGGGGAGGGAGAAGAGGAAGACTAGTCTTAGTTTAGATGTCCTTACATATTGCAGCCATCTATTGAAGAATTCCCAATGCCCTGCCACATTAATGACAATGGGCGAAATGTTCTAAACACGAGCGATGTTAATGTAGCTGTACCTTTCTATCACATCGATATAAAAGTCAACTTCTGCATTCAGAGATAGAAGCTATTAAAATGCAGCTGCGCTAATTGTTCTACTACAGTCATTCAGAAGATTAATATAAATATTAGCAGATAGTGAATGACGAGGTAAATGGAAAGTGGAAAACATTGGTACATTTAGAGTTTCAAAGAAGGATCAAGTCTAATAATGACGTCAGATCGAAGGCTTCAACATTCCACCATCCGGTAAGAAATTACATTAAAGCTATATATATAACCACATCAATGTACTATATATATATATATATACATATATATATATAGTACATTGATGTGGTTATATATAGCTTTAATGATATATATTTTTATATATGTGTGTGTATGGAGATCCGACGCTGATATGAACTTTAACGCTCATGATTTCTAGCAGACAAACTAGAGATAAATGTATAGAAGTGTAAATGCTGCAGTACACCTGATTAAATGGCTAGTTACACTGCGCCCTCTATATGTGTGCGAGTATAGAAAAGCACACACAATAGACGACATTAAATGCCAGAGATAAAATTATCGCAATAATTATCAATCTTCCCAAAGACTACACTATGAAAAAAATAAGTTATTTTCCCCCTATTGCTATTGAATTACTTTGTGATATATTTTTTTCTGGCATTGAATCCACGTGGATACTATCTTATTAATGTATGCGCGTTTGTAACTATATATTTTAAGACAAATAAAACCTATACCTGTATAGAAAAGGTGGGAGAGGGGGGGGGGGGTTTGATAAGTATACAATCCAACTAACAGGGTTAATTATTATTTTTAAAAAGAGAACTAATTTTTTCAGTCTTAAAATAAAACTCAAATGCATTATTTTTTAAAACGATGATTACATCTCTTATATCTGCCCTTGTTTTTGTTTATCTGGGAAATAATAATAATAATAATAAAATAATAATAATAATAATGAATAATATAATAAACCTGGGTCACAGTTCTTGGTTCAAATATTTGCCTTTAAAATCTTTTGACCATGAGACCGATTTGCGTGTCTTTTCACTAACATTAAAAGCACCTTACCTGCATGCGAATAATTTACCTATTAGCGGATAAGCATTTGCTTATAACAATAATAAATAGCGATATTGTTATCGAGTGACTGAATTACCAAGCCACATTTGTGGCCCAATATGCCACAGTACTTTCTGATGAGAAATTCGTTTCACATCGATATGGCACTGAAATCTCGAAACCTGATTTTATATATATATATTTCGAATCACCCAATTTGCAAATTTCGTTATAGTATATAATAATAATTCCATCCAAATTATACTATATAATGTATTTTTTTAACTGTAAATAATTACTGTCCGACTGCTAGAAAGAATACATATAGGTATATATATATATACCTATTTTTTTAGGTTGTAGAAACCCGACCTGCATGTTCTTTGGAGTGGTGGAACAATTTCTACCACCATCTCTGTAAGGGACTTTCACAAGTGGACTCCCCACCTCCAACTGAACCTACATCCTAACAGAGCCTTCTTTCAGTCCAGAATACTGTGTCAGTCTGTAACATAGTGAGGGCAAGATGTGCAGAAAACACACTGTTCTCTAAAGTCTAAATTAGAAAACACCAAAGACTGTGTATGCAGAAAATCATTTTGAAACTAATTTTCAGTTGATTATTTTTAAGTAATAAGCCAGTTAAATGAGCCTTGCAGCTTTAAAAACTAAACTCAGGACCCTTTTGCAGTTAGCTTTAGCTATTAGTTTTTACATGCAAATCATTTCCTTCTCTCCAGTCTTTATTAGGGGCCATATGAAATGCACCTTTCAGTTTCCATTTGCCTTGAGGTTCAGTTCTGGGTTTTTCTTTTCCATCTGGTCTTTGTTTGGAGCCTCTAACTATATTTAATGTGTCTGTGCAAAATGAAACGACCTGAAATAGGGCTATGAAAAAGAGACATTTGGTAGGGGGTATCAAATCTAAATACAATTAAAGTGCAAATATAAGGTTTTGTTTCCCCGAAGATTACTGGACTAACACGACTATGTATATCAAGATATATATATATATATATATATATATATATATATATATATATATATATGTATCATATCTATGTTATATTATATATATATATTTATATTTATCTGCCTATCTATCTATATAAATATATACATACATTGTTTCATTATTTAGTTTTATTTTAAGTGTATAATAATAATGGATAATTGTATCCATCAATCCATCCATCTATCTTATTCTTACATTACATTGTATCTGGTAACATTTGAATATTTAAAGAGTTTAAGAAAATTAACCTGTAATGAGCCAAAGAAAAATGGTTAAGTAGTAAGCCAACATTGAATATTAATGCTATAGCTAGTAATAACTCTCATTAGATACCCTAATCTTGCTTAATTTGGGGGTACATATGTGTAAAATTAATCCAAGTATTTTGTCATCGGAGAGAACTACGTTTTTTGTCCAATGTCCAATGTAGCATATAACTAATGACATAAATATTAACTGTGTTGGTAAATGCAAGTTAAAACGGCTAAAAACAGGGGAATCCAAGTACAGCAAGATTAGTGCGCATGCGCTGAGGGCAGTTGTACTGCCTTAGCAATACCGATAATCTGTTAGGTTTATATGCCTATCCTACATTAACCTGGGGAAAACGTAGCTCCTATTCTGTAGACTCCTTTGTTTCCAGTTTTAAAACTGCATTTGCATGAATTTTTACTATATTTCTTTAGTTGAAAGTTAAACTATATTCTGACTTTATTGAGTCACTAAGAAAACTAATAATTTTAACAAACAACATGCATAATACCATGTATTTTATTATATGAATCTACATATTAAGTGATCTAATTGATTGACGCATAGATTATATTTATATTCTTTTAAGAATAATTATTCTTAGTCTCTAGAAAGCTGTGTCATCTCTTGCAACACGAATGCATACATTGTGATGATGTTATACCAGACATTTCCTTAAGGACTGCATGTTTTCATCAAGTATGTAAAGATATTTTGGTGGCTAATTTAAATGTTCTTGATCCTATACTAGGACACCCCTTCTGATCAAACTATATAACTAATGGATTATGAACTTTCTGTAAAAGGAAAATGGTCAAGTTTCACAGTTTATGAGTTTTCCATTCCCCAGATCCACTCCCCTTATCCAGTCCCCTGGCTTCTTTTGTTTTGTCTCTTTACTCTTCCAGACTTACCCTGACTCTAGCCTCTGTTAGATTGGTCCACACAGCTATCTCCTCTCTCATACTCATATCTGGATAGCGGTTCCTCTGGAAAGTGGCTTCCAGCTCCTGCAGTTGTTGGCTGGTGAAATGTGTTCTTTGCCTTCTCTGCTTCTTTTTCTTGGAAGGATCTTCTACATTCCCGTCCTCGTTTTTTGGTTCCAAACTTCTATCCTTTTCTGCCAACAAAACATATAAATATAGGACCCATTAGCAGAGCCTACATACATGCAAACACAAAGATGGGCAGGAGGCAGGACTGACCATCCATGGTTAAGAAATACTTTAGTCCTAACAGTGTCACGATTTTATTTAATCTAGATGCACAGAGCTCATTTATTTTCCGAATAAATAAAAATAAATAATAAATAAATCAAATGTATTTATTTTACTACAGATTGCCATCATAGCACCGCTTTTATTTTTTGCACAGGTAAATAGTGCAAAAATATACATTAAAAAATATATTACAACTATAGTAAATGAACGTACTAATCCTTAGATTTATGCAAAACAGTAAAAATATCTGCCAATTTACAAGGAATGACAGATCGAGGTGGAGGTTGAAAGGAAAATGTCTTTTTTTCGGTTATTCTATTCAAACATTAATATTTGAATATACATATATGTATATTTTATACATTGCCTGCTACAGTTAATCGTGTCCAGAATATAGAATATAGAATATTTCGCGTCTAATATTAAAGAATGTAATTCTTATCATGCGCTAGCTGAAAAGTGTAACGTTAATAAATCTACAGCCGCCATCGTAAAAATAAATAAATGAACGAATTCAAAATTCGAAATAAAAATCAATGGTCAATTTTCAGGATTGAGTTTATAGATTTAAAGGACATTTTTAATAAATGTTATTCCTTAATACACATTCGTGTGTTTTATGGCATATTAATGCTTAAATTAGCCAAAAAGATTATCGTTCTTTTATTTCCATGCGAAACATTAAAATACGTTTGTATTTTCTAGTTATACTTTACTGAAGGCATCGATATCTAGATTACAAACAGCTTTAAGTACTCACTTTGAATAGGCCACATAAGAAAAAAAACATGTGGGAGTTTGCTGACACTTCTTAAGTTACCTAAACTGACCTATGCATATTTCATTTAAAAAAAATAAAAAATAAATAAATAACCGAAAAAAATAACAAATTAAATTAATAAGAAAAAGACTCAATACCAAAATACAATATGCATAGGATTAGAAACGAAACAAGACGTAAGAAAATGAGATTTTAATTAAAAGTATATTTTCAATTAAAAAAAGTATTTTCATCAGTAAAAGATAGTGAGACATCATAAAACAATATACAAAATATCTATCATTTAATGTGATTATATATTTTTTAAGAATAGGCTTGCTCCTGTTATTTTCAAACATTAATTTTAAAGAACTCTATTCCACCGCAGACCCTGCCATTTGGCAATCTTTACATTCATGGCAAGTATATATTGGTAGAAGTGGAATGAAGGGTGAGGTTAAAGTGATCCGTGGCAAAATTTAGCTTTTTTCCAAGGGGTCAGCGGAAAAAAAAGTGTCTCCTAATTTCCTTAAACCTGCGCTAGGCCTGTCCTCAAGTAATCTAAAAACAACAGATGTCTGCATATTTTTCCCAAATGTGCTGTTGCAACACGAATTCATAATAATTGTTTGCTTTGTTAAAAATAAAACACATAAACATGCCAGATTTGATATTGACCATACCAAACAACATACTATTTTGGTATTCTGAAGAATTTTACGTTTTATTTGAGCAAAAAAAGTAAATGGTAAAACAAATAACTGTTATACAAATTTGTTATGTTGATGCATAAATATCAACAGTTTATATAATATTTTATATATCATATAAGATATAGTATAATATATAATATATATGTGCGAAAATGACGTATATATTTTAGATACATAATTCTGAAAAAAAAATGGAACATTCTATTTATTCTAAAAAGTATAATTTTGGATTTATCAGTAAAGATGAATAAAGTTGCAACCGTGATGTTAATGTACACCGAAAGAATGAGTCAGTTAGTAATATTCTATTAGGTTGCTTAACGTATAGTAGGTGAACTGTGCTAGTCATACTTTTAATTTGATTTATGTGTAGTGGCTACAGGAAGCCAGCCTGTTCTGTCTGATGTATGGGGGGGGAAAAGTTCACTTTAAAGCTGTCCGATTTTCTGTATTGCTTTAAACAAACCACCACTCACCTGATATGCAATATATAAAATATACTCGTGTGTTGCTGTATGTACATGTAATATGCACCGACACCTATACATGTATTTAGTTACCTGGAACTTCAGTATCAGACGATTCACTAGCCGAATTCTCAATCGGATCTCTGGATTCGGATGATCTTTGCAAGTGGAAACTGGAAGCCATGTCGTGAGAAGGCTGGGGTCTTAAGTTCTCAGGCAATCTTTCCAAATTCATACCTCCTTTAAAGGAATCCATGACAAATAACACTGCTCATGAAACGGGTATTCCTCAGAATCCTACACAACCCAAGTTAAATCCAGTTTGTTCCTTTCAAAAGGAGCTGGCCCACAAGCATATCTTTCAAAAGTTCCCTTTTTTTATTCTTCTTCTTAGGCAACAGGACAGCAGATTTCCAACCAGAACTACATTGGAGTGCTAGAAATGTGAGTTGCTAGCTTGATAGTTTTAGCTGAAGAGATTAAAGAGACCTGCCCTAGTTGAAATGTCTGCAAGTTTAGCAGAACTCCACCCATCTGAGGTTAAAACCTCCCTGTCTTGCTAATAAATTACAACGTGCAGCTCCCAGCCCAGCCTACAGTCTGGCAAGCACAAGGGTTGACTACAAACTCCCTATAGATGCTTGTAACTGCTCTCCAAGGCATCACATTTTCACTGGCAACCCATTCCTTAAAGACACACCATTTCTTACTGAAATACACAAAATGCCCATACTTTATAAGAAATTATGAAGAAGACAAAAAATACCCCCAAAATTGTTGGCGCCCCTTATTCTGTACTGTCCCCCCCCCATGAATTAATGTTATGCTCTCCTCATTGCAAAAACAAAATGCCCCTTAAACTTTACCACTAAGGTGATTTATTTCTTGTCCTATACCTCCAAGCCCATAAGAATACTTTTGTCTTACTTCAAATATTGATAAACTCACACAAAACCCTTAAGTAAATAGACCTGCATGCTATTCAACAATTCATTGCAGCTGTGAATAGGTTCAGCCGCTTTTGTTTAGCAGTCAGCTCTACACTCAGGTAGAGAAGCTTTTGAAATGCAGACACATTTGCTTTTACATGTTTTTTTTTTTTTTTTTATTACACATAAAGTAGTATTTCCAGTTGAAAATAATAGCAATAAAACAAGCATACATTGACGAAACATATTTTAAAAATGAGGTCACCAATGATATGTAGTATGACAATTACTTCTATTGTATAATAATAATTATAATAATAATTATAATAATAATAATACTTCCAGTCAATGTATAGCGCAATAAATATGCATTGTTCAGTTATAAGCAAACCAACATTTATCACAACCTCTCTCTTCATGTCAACAAAACCCACTCACTAAATTCACTTGATTGTTACATTGTTACAGACTCTGGATATTTGATTATTGTAAAAATTAACTTAAATTTAAATAGATTTTCTACATAAAGTCTTATCGCATTCGCAAAGCATACACATTATTTACTATCCAATATAATCGCATTCCTTTTAGGAATCAAATGCATGCAACCGATTCATAAAAATAAAAACATGATTTTTTTAAAAAAAAATGGATGACAAAAAGCATAATAAATTACTTTTAAACTTGGAAACGCCAATTGAGCTGTTTGAATGGGGGGTATTTAGTAATTTGCTACTTTGCTGGATCTGGCACTGCATTCAAGGTGTGGTGTTAGTTTAGTGAGAATAACAATTAGTTCTACATTCGGTAAACAAACTGATCACCCTGACCCTTATCCTCAGGGTGCTTTACTTGAATTGAACTGTTAAAAAGGACACCAAGTCAATAAAGTGAGTATTTTGTTCTGTGTTTGGAAAAATAAAAAAGGTTTTCTTTAAAAAATGTATTCATCTATATATACAAAGGTTCAATGTGAATTTGACTTAACAAAATTCTGATGGGCCACAAAGACTAGTTGATGTAGGAGAAAGAAAGCAAGATGACTATGGGAGAAACTATGAGAGGTGGTGTGAGTTGGTAAAAGGAGAGAATCAGGGAAGCGAAGTGAGAAGACTAAAAAGTAAATTGTACACAGGCCTTTCCTTTTTGGTAAGAACAACCTCTGGAATCCTGCAATATCGGTTTATTTAGTGCATTACTCTCTCAAAGCATATATATATATATATATATATAATATATATATATATATATTATATATATATATATATATATATATACAAATATATATATATCTATATATTTCTATATATTTCTATATATAGATATATATCTAGATCTATATATATATATTATATATATATATATTAGATCTAGATCTAGATATATATATTTCTATATATAGATATATATGGAGATATGAACTGGCAAACAAAATCTGACATATAGTTAATATAAACACTCGCTTATACATTTCGACGAATATCAACTCTGCATGAATGAAGGTAAAATGAATTAATTCCTGAATTCTGTGTATTCATTTCTCTATTTTCATTCCCGGCGTTAAATGGAACAGAATGACAGGAGTCACTAGACGTGCGCTCCTGAATGATAACAGAACTGATAATGGTATAGTGCGTTTTATTGCATCGCTTCAGCTGATTAGATGTAGAAGAATGAGAACCAATCTCAAAATAGGGTTGTTAATTTAAGACTTACTTAATATCGGGAGCAAAACAAACATGGTAGAATTAGCTCAGCTTGGTTGAATGAAATGCATTGTGGAAGCCACAACTGACTGTGAGGGTTTATTTAATAGCAAAAATGAACAAACAGGTAAAGGCAGTGAGGTCCTGTAGACTGTGGACCATGTTTGATAAGAACAGACGATAAGATATGTATGTTTGCACAGACACTGTCTAGTTTTCTATTCTCTCTAGACCTTCAGACTCTTTTTTTTTTCTTCTTTTCTTTACATAGACAAAATAAATTTCGCATTATTCCCACCAGATCTTTTAACATCTAGCTATTGGTTGATTAGACTGATTATTAAAAAAGACAACGCAAGACAACTTAACTCACTCAGTGCTGGAAGGTTGGGTAAATAAGGTCGTCCTAGACATATTTGTGGTGTACTCCACCCAAACTATCCTGATTAGCTAACTTAAGTTAATCTTAGTAAATACCTTGGTGTCTGGTATGGCCAGTTCCCTGGAGCTATGTGATTTTTTTTTTTAAACTTGGAGGTAGCCCCAATTCAATTAGGCAAATCTCTTTATTGCTAAAGGGAAAAAAAGGATGAAGCCATATTGGTCCAAAAGAACGTGGAGTCTGTAGTCGAATGTGATACCCCTTATTGGAGTGACATTAAAAAAAGATGTAGCCTCACATAAGCTTTCTGTACCTCAGAAAATCAGATAATGTGTATAAAATGCGAATAAAAGCGAGAAATATGTCCAACGCATCTGAAAAGATAAAAGGTGTAACAAAGGCAAATCATGTCTTTAGCTAAATACTTAACGCCTAATGCAAAGTTAAAAAAGAAACAGAAAACAAAATTATACTGGGATTTCTTCCATAGCGTTGATATTGTAGAAATAAGTATACATGATAATTGTAGAACCCCAATTTAAAAAGTAATTATCCCTCTTAAGACACTTACATGTATACTGGTTGATAAGGTGTAACAGGTAGGTGAGGAGTAGCATGAAGGCACCTGCAACCTTCACACTGCCAGAGATGTTCTCTTCTTTCATATCTCAGATATGGATGGACTTAACTCTAAGATACTAGGTTTTTTAATAAAAAAAAAAAGGGACTTCAATGGGTTGATCACTAGGGGGAGGAATAGAGCTCTAGTATTTGATAAATCTCCGCATTTTTTTTCCCTATCTCTATTTCTACAATCAGTGGTGTACAACGCAAATGGTCATTTGATGTTTGGGGAAATGATAAAATGCAAAAAATTGATTCTTATTTATGTTAATGGCATTATTCTGTGCAAATTTCTGAGTTTTGTTTAACTATATATATATATATATATATATATATATACATAAAAATGAATATAAATTAATAGCAAATAAACGACATCCATTGTTTAAATACACCCACTTATTGGTCATACACAGGTATCAATAATTATTTTTAATACTATTGGATCTGCAGGGGTAAACTTTCATATATATATATATAGTGGTTTGTTTTTAGCATCAATTGTTGCTGTTTAGTTTCCCATAATATTTTTAACATAATATTTTTGTAAATCATTTAGTAAATACGTTTAAATTATAATATTATAATGCTATAATTTTCATATAGAAAAACGCACTTTATAGAAATAAACCTAAATACAAAAAAGTCACACAAATGTGGATTTCTAACTGATTTTATTTTAATTTATAACTACATTTATTCATTCAGAGAACTTTTTTTATTTTTGTATTGTTAAAGAAAACTATTCTGCACAAGGTTGATGATCACATACTTATAAAATATAATCTATCGAAAAGATGGCAGTATTTAAGAAAAGAGAATGAGTTATACAATACTATTCATTTGTTTCACACAAATACTTGCTACTCTCTTTTATTTGATATGCATTTCTGTATCCTATCTTTTTTATTGAATACTTTAGAGAAAATGGATAGCAATTAAATCTACTATACTGCTTCTTTTTCTATTTTTTTTTTTTAAAGAAAATTTCATATTTTTCCCCATTCTTAAAATATAATGTCTGAGATGCTTCTTATACCTGCAATAACCTGCAACACACATTTCTAAGTAGTTGTATCAGCTGCAATGAGAAACTGAATTACTGACCTGAGCTCATCGTCTGTTGTAAAATATAACAATATGCTCTAAATGATACAAGTTGTATTAATAATTGAGCAAGTAACAGTGCTGCTGTTTTTCATTAAATATGGCCACAACTATTGTTTTCTGCAGATTGTTATTGTCTACTGTTTTAAATCTTTAAGGTGCTTATTCCCCATGCAGTACAACAGACTATATTTTTTGCTGATTTTTTGTTCTTTTCCCAATCCTTGTTTACTGAATATAATGTGATTTAGATGTATTTTCTGATAATGACTTGTTTGAAAGATGTATGCATATTTAAAAGCAGTATTGATCGTCAATACTAGTAAAACAAAAATTTAAATATGATGGAAAATGCTACCAGATACTGTACATTTTTGCCAATTAATTAACTCTATTTTATATAAAAAACAGTAATGAGTGTCGCTGCTCCAGGTCTAAATTTAAAGCATTTTTTTAAAATTCAGCAGTGACCTTATCCAAATCTTCGTTAAAGATGCACATAAGATATTTCAAAGATATTAAGACCCCCCTTGTGCTTAGCTACGGCTATTTAATTCTGTCTATGTACATATTATTCGCCACTAGCAATAACTATCTATCTATCTATCTATCTATCTATCTATCTATCTATCTATCTTTCTTTATTACAGATATTACATTTATGTTATGGTATGAGCTACATATTTATATATGTGTGGGTAGCAAGATCAGGACATTTAAAAGTGAATTTCTAATTCTGTTTCTATTCGATTTTGAGCAAATCCTCTGGTTAAACTTCATGCACCGAGCAATGATGTCATCAACCATTTTACAATCTGTCTTGTTGCCAGCTATACACAATATATGAAAGTTATATAATAATGACATTACTATGACCTACCAAACACATAAAATAACTGTTTAATGACACGACCAATCCATAATAAGTATAAATAAAACGAATTGAAATATTGGGCCCTTTTAAAACAAACATTATTAAATATTGTATTTAGTAAAGAATGAAATAGAAATTCGGCAAGCAAAAATAATACAGGGGTCTGTAATTTATGCGGCACACTACAAAGCGCAAAATAAATGGGCTGTAATAAAGGCAATGGTACCATTATCAATTAAGGATGTACTGAAGGCATATAATTCTACCGTTCTGTATAATTAGCTCTAATACGTGTTAAATATTATTTAGATTAATAATTTGTGCTGTTTTATTTAGGGAATATCAATAAGAAGGTGAATATACTGGCCCACAGAATCCTTAATTCAGTGATTGAATATTCGTTTCCCTTTTCGTCTTTATAGGTAACATTGTATATATAAATAGCATACATTTATATATTATATATATATATATATGTGTGTGTGTGTGTGTGTAGAAAATGTTTAAGGCCCAGGTATTTAATTTAAGTGAAACAAGTTGTTGCATTTTTGTGTTGCATTTACACTAAAGCACTAGAAACCCGCATAACATATACTATTTTAGTAATATTTCATTATATATAATCAATCTGCAAATACTAACTAAATACTAAATAACAGTATAAAATTTGGCTATTAGGTGCCTTCAGCAACCGTATTGATACATTTATCAAATTTGCTAAAATCTAGCAACTTATCAGGTAGACTTTTATAAGTAAATACATATTATTTACATATTTTATATATATAGCTACCGAAGTCAAACTTCTTTGGCGGTTTCTTCCGAATTATTCACAGTCTGGTATGGTTAGTACTTTTTAAAAAGTCCCCCACAGCTGAATAATTTATAATAGACACCCTGTATCTTTATTAACTGCTGTATTTACCCTAAAACGTGTAGTTTTTCTTGGCCCAGTAAAACTGCTTCATAAGGGCTCCAGTAAATATGGAGTTGTTATCAATTGCCTTTAAAAGCAGTTTGAGGCCATGCTAAATGGAAGGTCCTCTGGTTAGCGAAAGCCTTTCATTTGAGCTGAGCCTTGCAGTTATAGGACAGCTGTTGTTCTTATGGGAGGTAATTGCCGGAAAAGACAGGGGAACACTTTATATCAGCCATCTACAGACTCAGTGTAGAGTACCATAACAGAAATGGCATATTAATGCTGGGGAGTTAAGCAGAACACTCTATGGTGCCAATATATATATGAATGTATATATATGGTCTGAGAAATACAAAACAAAGAAAGGCAACAATCTTTACCTTGCTATGATATATATATATATATATATTCAAGACATTGGCACATAAATGCAAACAGGAGTAAGTCCCAAACCTACTGCCATTTTGTAGATACATGATGTCATGAAAGCCATGCAGGGGGGGGGTTGTCAACTTTAAGGGGACACCCCACAATAAGTTGCCTATAACAAAAACAACAAACCAAACCAGCACTATACCGTCCCATTCAACACTTCTTCACGCAAAGAGACTGCATACAAATC
Organism: Spea multiplicata; assembly: GCA_009364415.1. Taxonomy (NCBI): domain Eukaryota; kingdom Metazoa; phylum Chordata; class Amphibia; order Anura; family Pelobatidae; genus Spea; species Spea multiplicata. The sequence continues at coordinate 3,876,417 of VKOC01000003.1, read as the reverse complement.
CCATAAGCGGAGCATTAAAAGGATCCTGTAACTGTGTAAATGTTGCCTGGAATCCCAGCTATTCCAAATTTCCCAGAAGACACACACAGCATGCATCTTGTGGTACTGAGCACATATCTTCAGAGCAGAGCATCAATCAGATATTGCTCCTCTTAACCGGCTTGCTGGGCTATTTCTGTAGTTATGTATGTAAGCAAAGTTAAAAAAGTAGAAGGAAATCAGCCATCTAGTAGGAAGTTAAGAATAATTCAGTATTTGCTCTACCTTTGAAAATTCCACCCCATTTATCTTTGCATCCATATATATACCAGTAGCCAACGGGATGAGCAATACAGTATATGTGTAACAGGTGTTCATCCAAATAAATCCAGTATTTTGACATTTAGCCTGTTGTGGTCCTTCATCTGCCAGCTGGTTGTGGTAGTCCACAATGTGGGACTGGACTACACCACTGTCTGGCAGTTAGCTACTTCTACTATAGTTAGTAAGGAGTGTTTTTTTTCAAGTCCCACACATAATTAATCCGCCCCATATCCCCTTTGTTCCCTCTCTCCGTTTCAGGCCTGTTCTCAATAAATCCAACGATTTTCATGTTTTGCAGTTTTAAGGAAATGAAGGGGCACTAGCATCAGGCTTGGCAAAGCCAGAAGTGAAAACTCTATAAATCACTACAAAGGGTTAATGCCCCATTTTTTTCTGTTGAACGATCTTTACCTTTAATTCTAAGATTATTTTTTTTTGTTAAATGGCATTTAAATTTCTAAAATATCAAATATTTGCATCTGCCCCATGTATCCAGATAGAATAAGAAACAAGCCATTTTGCTTTGAAAATTAGCCCCTGGGTAACTATTTGTTCAAGTGACATTCCTTCTTTAAGCCTCTTACATTAGTGGATGAGTTTAAACGAGAAAGCCCAGTTTAGTTAAACAAATGTACAGGGACCACCTACTATTAGGTACTGTATTTCACATTCATATAGAAGTCCCCTGCCCACCCCACCCCCCCAAAAAATAACTAATAACTCAGGGAACATGATCGACGATCTGTGCATATAGAGGTACTTAAATTATAGAGTGAATACATGAGAATTATGTCTTACTTGGGTTATGGTACATAATAAAATAATCATATAGGTATATATTCAATACACTGTGAAGTATGCGTGTGTGGGCTGGAATGGTAGGTGTTTTTAACAGAGTACTATGTTGTTTTAAGAAGATTCCGAATGTGCATAGAATAATCACAACAAACCGTATAGCTTTTAGGATATTTTAGCTTTCAAATTGCTAAATAAACTTTGTTATGCTACAAAGAATTATCACTGTCCTCGGATTTTTAAAATTAGCTATTTAGCTATGATTTGTACATACCTGAAAATGGAAATATGTCTAAACTGAATATAATGAATTTAAATTACAGATATATATGTGTGTGTGCGATATATATATATATATATAATATATATATATATATATATATATATATCGATCCCATGCAACTTCCCCATTAGATTAAAATGTAATTTAAATAAATATTTGCTAAATTGTACTAGTGCATAAAAATGAGAAACTAAACAGAATTTATGGAGGGTCAGATTTAACGACAATTTCAAAATGTTAGATTTAAACAATGTCAGCAAATGTATTTTATAAAGCTATTTATAAGGCAACATTGTTTAGCTATGTAAGATGTATAGCAACATTGCGCTTAGCCAAGAGCAATGTGCAGATGGTTTACTATGCAAGAAGCTGTCTTTCACAATATACACTATTTCTTGATGGGTTCATGTAATAATTCCTATCTTATTGTATAACTTACCATCGTATAACAAGGTACCAGAACCCAGCGCAGGTAATGCAAATATCACGTTTTACAAGAAACGAATTCGTTTTCATTCGTTTTATTAGTTTAAATTAGTTTAACATTTGTATTTTTCATTACAAATCCCCTAGTTCTCTAAGCTAGATCATATACCAGTATAGTTTATTAGACATATTGACGTTTTTCTTTTGGATGTATATGCATCTGACACATATAACAATTGTACACACAGTGTTAACACACACACATACATACATATTTAAACCGCATTGTAGTGATTTAGGTGTAACCTAGCATTTTTTTTTTCGTTAAAGAAAAATATTCTAATAAATTAAAGTACTTAAAATAAATTCGAAACTTTACTATTGTTTATTACTTACCTAAGTCAACATAGGAGGGAGCGTTCTTAGAAAGACTTAGTTCCATAATAGTATCTCTGTAAACAAAGCAAATAGGGAATATTACTCAAAGATAAACTGCCATTGTTGATCTTCATTGTACAAGGGAAATCCAAAATATCATTGTAACTAATGGTGGCTTTATCTGCAACTGACACATGGAGTGTCCTTTGGGAGGTATTTGGTTTATTGATATTTAAGCATATGATATAGCATATGTAAAGTTAAGTAAACAATGCACCCAGTGGACCTGTAGACACACAGATGTATGTAATCGTCTATGGTTTTTTATGTTTTTAGGGATCTTGATTTATTTATCGATACAAATCTTGTTTGGTTACTTGTTTTGACAGATCAGCACTGCTTAAATTATTCCTTTTTGGAATTATTAATTGGAAAATCTAAGACAAATGAGTGAGCGCCGCAATTAGAAGTTGAACAGTTTTAAGTTGCGGTTTGCTTTTCTAAAGGAGATATTGATCTATCACATCCAGGCATTTCAAAAGCCCCTAATCAAACTAGTTAGCTTCTCCACTTGTGTTTTTACAAGGCATAATTATACTTTTTTTCCCCTTCATGATTCACCCCTTCATTTTCTTTACCTTTCGTAGTTTAATTAAACACAACTGTTTACGTCCCTTTACAGTAAAGGCTGTGCCCACATTTATCTTTAATACCCCTATGGTATATTTTATTGGCATGTGGGTAATTTGCTATTAAATATAAAACGGTGCTGCTTCCAGCTATTCAGTATTAGGTGGTGTTCAACCCACCCCAGCACTGAAGGGGTTAACGGTGTTCTTTTCTTCTTCTTTTTTTTTTTTAATCAAAATCCTTTAGGGGATTTATTCCCCAAGTATTAATTTTTTATTGGCCTTTTTAAAATGCGTGTCTTGTCAACTCTATCATGTTTTGCAAGAGAAGGCATTTTGCAAGGCAGTCTTGATATGTGCAATGTCCATTCTCCCCACTCTATAACCGTGCTGCCCCAGACCCAATGCTAAACTGCATTAGCTGAAATCTCTAGGCTAGTGGAGTGAGGTAACCCCCCTTTGGAATTACGGTTTTCGAGCATATTTGTCAGGCTTGACGAAGTGCAGAGATACTAAAGAATTTATACAAGGTATAAATACGTCAAGGACCCAACTTCAAGGCTAAAGTGAGCAATCACCCCTGTAAATGAGGAGCTTGTCTGGAAAACTCATGCTGCTTAGAACATTCTGCCCTCTGCAACCGGTCTCACTTTATTAGTTTCCTCTCCAACTAGAAGAGAAATCAGCTCTATGTGCAATCCAGAGCCAGCATCTGACAAGCACAGCTATACATGTTACATACACAGCATGTCAAAGCATCAGATACAACAAATATTCCCAAATATTCCTCCCTACAATAAATCATTTGTGTTCTGGAAACAAAATGATAAGATAACTCTATCTATCTATCTATCTATCTATCTATCTATCTATCTATCTATCTATCTATCTAACCACAGTTTGTAAGAGTGGATCTTTGGAGGGGGGGGTCTATTCTGTGAGGTCAACTAAGGCATTCGGTTAATCTATAATGACATAGATGTTTAAGTGTTTAAGTCTAACGTAAGCAATTGTAGCTGTCAATTGTTCAGTATAGCAAACTTAGGAAGCAGGGCCTCTACAAATTAAGGAACAATCAGGAAAAAAAACCTTATAGTTTTGAATACAATAATCAGAAAACAGATGCGGCTGTCCATCTACACACACACACACACACACACACACACACACACACACACACACACACACACACACACACACACATATATATATATATATACACACATATGTACACAATATCTGCCTGCCAGCCTATCATCTATCGATCTAACTATCTATCTATCTATCTAGCTATCTATCTATCATCTATCTATCTATCTATCTATCTATCTATCTATATATCATCTATCAATAACTCGATGTATCCATCTATTTACCCATTGATCTATAAACACATACAAACAGACAACCAATGTCACAGCACCTAACAACATATACATTAGAATTGTGTTTAGACATAAAGGTTGTATTTTAATAAATATACTGGTTGGCTAAAGGGCTCACTGGTTACACAGTGACCATTATCACAAATATTAAGAAGCTTCCTCTGAAAAGAACGCCGCGATAAGTGCGTGGGAAAGTGCAGAAGAAGAACGCATTGGTAATTTTATCACTGATCACCCCTTTAGATGATTAAAGCTCGAGGATTTACTTGGGCCACAGAGTCAATTCTTTTGGGGGTTAACTGAACGAGGTACTTCCTCTACGGCTCCGAAAAAGACACGCGTAGAAAAAAAAAAAACCCGCCTGTGACTTACCAAGTGTAGCGATCTATCCTAAAGCGCTGGCAGAGCGATGCAATGTCCTCATGTGATTTCTAGATCCCCAGCGATTAAATACAGTCGTGGATGCCCTGCGCTTACTCCGCGCCGATCTGGGAGACACTCCTGGTGCTGTTGGGTTTTCTCCGGGAGATCTCTCTAGATCTGTATGACGTCACCAGAGTCCCAGAGTGCCGCACACTGTGCGTGTACAAGAAGAGTGTGTGAGAGAGAGTGTGAGAGAGTGAGAGAGTGTGAGAGAGTGAGAGAGAGTGAGAGAGTGAGAGAGTGTGTGCACACAGTAAGAGAAAGAAAGAGATAGCTGCTGAGTTAGGTCTAACATGCTGATCAAACTTGCCCTACCTTGTGTCAGACTTAACTGTGCAGGTATCATGAGATATATATATTTATATATATATATATAATATATATATATATATATATATATATATAATATATAAAAATATATCTCATGATACCTGCACATACATATATAGGATAAGATGCTTAAATTGCTATCTCTACACAAACAGAACTTTAAGGTCACCAAAGGCTATCACTGGCCCATATATTGTTTGAGATATCTCATAATTAATGACATTTATTTTCTTTAGGCAGTTAGTTCGTATTTATATGATGTGTCTTGCATTGAGTTTAACTTTTGGTATCATGCATGTTCTTCAATTAAGGAATTTGGTTTCTACTTTTTAATCCTGGATGTCATTTAGAGACATAATTAGAGGAAAATACATTTAAAAATTAAACACAGTTGGTTGACAAAATGTAGGATTCCAGAACTTGACTGAGTAAATTAATACAATCAAATGGCATCTTCTTCTTCGAAGAATAATGCATGTTATTATATATCCATGACATGCTTGTTTAACCCTTTCAGTTGGGGAGTATGTAAGCAAGGCTTGCACACTCAGATGGCTACATATTAATTACATATCTTCAGTTCCATATATAATTGTCTAGGTTATGGATAACAGGATGCTGGAAGATTTGAACAAAGGTCTTTTTTAGGGATTTGCTAAAGATTTCTTTATGTCCTCTGGCTTAACCCGCACGCTGCCGGAGTTAGCAATACCTTTTATTAAATCACTAAATTGCAGGATACAGGGAGAGACTGCAAATTACGGTGTAATAGATGTGCCGCAGTCAGAGGAGGCTGATGGGATTCGCGTGGACTTCGGCTCCAATTCCTTTGGGGAGGCTGCAGGGCAGCCAGCTTCCTTGTGTCTCCATCTTGCATTACATAATTGGGCCAATGGTGTGTGAATCCTAATGAATGCGCCTTACTGGGTTACATTACCGAGTCCTTTAACCCCTGGAGCACCGCAGGGTCGCGACCTGCAGTAGACTGTGCGGTACATTTGCGACAGAAGAACGGATCACAATGCAATTAATAATTCTCACAATAAACATATATGCAAATTCCACAATATATATTATATATACAATATATATATATATTTATACAATATATATACACACACACATACAAGAGATAGAAAAACACAGTATTTACATGAGCCCAGCATTTACTTATACCACTTGTAAGTAAGTATTTGACTTAAAACACCATACAGGCAGGCAATGTATATCTTTATATCTTAGATGTAAATATTGTGCTTAATTTGTTATTACGTCACCGGAGAAGCTGATTTTGTTTGATGTATATATATATATTTGTTGTGAGTATGCAGTAATGTTCTTGGACCTTACAGAAAATACTCATTTCTCAAGATAGGGTATATGCCGACATGATTTAGTGCCGAGAACTTTTATGATAGTCATATATTTTTTATCTGAGATGAATTACACATTTTATTGATTATTTTCCAAATAAGTTTTTCTTGCCTTATTAAGTCCTGATTTTTTTTTTATTTTTTTTTTTTACAGTGGGATATGCATTTGGTTTTGATGTCAGGGTCTTAACATCTGCCCTGAGGTTGAACACAAGCCCCTTGAAGATGATTGTGATAAGACAAGGCAGGGTACATGGCATTTACTGGTATACGGGAGCAAGTGAACCTCATCCAAACGCTTCCTACAAGACACTGCGGAAGATGGAAGTCTTAACTCAAGGATTTTTAACAGGGATCTGTTAAAGATTCCCTTCAACAGTTCAATGTAGTTATAACTAAAGGGTCTCCCCCCTGCCATAACTCAGAGAACAATATGGAAAATATCAGGAGACAGAAGAAGTGAATCTATATTACCCTTCACATCACATTTGTTACATAAAATAAAAGAAATTCGAATCACATGGAAGGTATCAAGTGATATGTAAAATAACGTTTGAATTAACATCAATTCTCTTTAGGGCACATCACAAGATCATTGAATAGATTCTGCAACTCATTTTCAACGGAGGAGTTCTTTTAAAGTGTATCCGAAGATATTCTATGTCACACAATAAAATGGCAATTTGTGTCAAAAGTCATACATAACATTCTGTTTCATGTTTTCAAACATCAACAGTTATCAGTTCTGATCCTGTCTGGTTTTTTACTGAATGGGCATAGAATAACAGCTGGCGCAGAAGGGAATGAATTCATAAGAAATGGTATGAATGCCTTGAAATCAATCTTTAATGATGTACCATAAAGGCTTTTTTAAACAAGTGTTTAAAAGTAGAATGTGTAGTGGGCTAATTGTAGACTGTTTGACTAATGACTTCATTGAGAAGAAAGGTGTAATCTGAAAGCCAATCATACCCAAAGGGCAAGAAATCGGATTTTCCAATTACTGAAGTTGCAGGTAGAGCTGCACAAATCCCTTATGGCACCAAATCTACCCAAAGCAAGCTAATTATTGTCTAATACACTTGTAAGGTAAATGATATATATATAAAAAAGCATGCTTAATGCTCTTTATTTATTGCAAAGGTCCTTTACTATACTATATATATATATATATTTATAAATAAAATTATAATTTTTTTTGTAATATTTTTTTTATATATATAAATATAAGATGCTTATGTTCAGAATATGACATTATTAAATTGTAATATATTCCAGTCGTTTTGAATTGCTACAATAGGAAAAGTAATGGTTCTATGTTCTGTTCCCCATGTGAATATCTCCTGATATATATATAAAAAAAATCTGTCTTTTTTAGGGTTGGAAAAACTATTCTTGTGAAATACGTGGATTAAAATTATCACAAACCAAACTGAGGATATAAAATAGATCTTAACTGAAACCACTGCAGGCATGAGCAAATGACCACAAACTTTGCATTGGCTTCCAAATTTACAACCAGATTTATCTTGTAGTTGACCTATATCACACACAACAATGAGCCATAGTATTGAAATATATTTTGTGTTAATTTAGGAAATAAAGCTTTAGAATTACACACTTGTATTTACACTATTTTTGCCCTGTATTTCGGACATAGGTGAATATGTATGCACCTAACACCTTGCTTTGTTGTCTGCTTATCACTAGACACTTGGGAGATGCTTAGACCTAGTATATCCAAAATCACAGTTAAGTATTTTTTTAAAATTTAGTAAACATTTTGGAATTCATTGCAATAATAACTGGGTTTTAAAAAATAACTGACATCTAATTATCAGTATTAGAAATTTGACACCTATACCTTCTATATTATATACATAGGCACCTATATTTCAAACATATTTTTGTATATTAGTGCATTTTCAGTGGACTCCAATGTACATAGTTTCTTTCTTACCGGAGTTAGAAAATTAGACTTCTGACTAATTTTTCTCCTCCACAGCCTGCTTATATTGTAGCAGGAATCATACTTAAGTACTGCATGCTTGTATATAAAACAATTTACATATATATATATATATATATATATATATATTAAACAATAAATCCCAATTTAACTGTCATGTTATACTTTCCTTTTGAGAAGACAGTATCAGTGATTGCATTTGCAATTTAGACATGGGTCTGTGCTGACACTATATAGCTACAGATACTTTGCCAAAGATGAGGAAATTGGGGATTTTAGTATTAATGAAAAAAGTAACTTAAGTCTAGACTTTGATCCAAGTATCTACAATGCATTATTTCATAGTAAAAAGTACTCAATTTGTTTAACTACTGAACATTTCATAAATCTTTGAGCTCAATCGAAAGAATAGAGTCGGATTCTTGAAAGCTATTTTTATATTTCACACATTTGGTAAAGCTTAAGATTTGCAGAAACACAAATATTTCCATGGATTTTCCAAACCCTGTTTATTCTATGTGATTTATGTTTATGTGTTTGTGGGGTTATTTATTGTCTCAAGGGTTGTTGACATTTTAAAGTCTTCGGTTAGTGATTTATGAAAGTTTCCAGTGAAGACCTGCCTGATATCGAATTAAATGTGGCTCTAAAGGTGGATAGTTTACTTTAATTAAATCCTGTATAAAATCCAACCTCTCTGATGTAGCCTATACTTTGGTGAAATGCTTAAAATGTAATGGCAAACACACAACCACATACTAACAATTATTCCTACTTTTTGTCCCCGTTTTTTAAATATTTCATGACACAATTTTTAGTATAGCAATTCTCATTTAAGCATTGTATAGGGTTTAGGTTTATACATTTTCTGTTTATTTGTGACATCCCTTTTTTTCCTTTGTTTCTCCTTTGTGTCTACTACACAGAATCATCACAACAACCCCCCCCCTTATCATTAAATTGGACTTAAGATTAATAAAAATAAGAATGAATGTTATGTCCCATCCATTTAATATCAAGCAAGTAAGATTTTACTATTCTACTAATGGATATTTATAATGTATATATTATGCAACGAGGCCTAATAAAAAAAACATTTTTTAATTAGTAATTTCACTTTGAATTTTGAAGGGCCCACAAGTGAGATTCCTCTGCAAGATAAGGTGAGTTGGTCGTGCATACTACATAGATAAGTTGGTGGGACTACTTTCAATCAATCGTCTCACATTGACTATAAATTATGGAGGTTGAATTCAGGCTGTGGGTTGAATGGCTCTTATCTGCTGTTTTGTTCTTACACCAATTTTGACGCGTATGTGTGTGAGCATGAATGTGTATGCATAAGTGTGCGTGAGAGGGAGTGTGTGTTAGCAGAAGTGTGTAAGAATGTATGTATAAGTGTGTCAGTGTGTTAGCATGAGTGTGTATATGTGAATGTGTAAATATGTGTGCCAGTGCCTATGTGAGTTCCTGAGGGGGGAGGTGGGCACAAGGGGTCGATGGTGCCACTTGGCTTTAGCTGCCCCCATGGGCCAGAAGGTGCCGACCCTCCCCTGTTTATTATAATTATTTTCATGATCCTATATATGTTTAAACACAGACTGCAATGGTAGAATATTATTCTCTGTTTAATAGATTTGGCTAAAGGCAATAAACTACGTAACTGAATAACAGCAAGGGTAAAACAGGGGCCCTCTCCCATCAACAACACTAAATAATCAAATAAAAAAGTTTTTCTAAGCTTTAAGAAATACTAACTTCTTTAAATTATGGAATGGGTTGAGTATGTACAGGTATACCAAGTACAGGTATTTCTCTCTATATCATATCTATTGATCATAGTAAAGGTTCTATCTTGTATTGTTTGTTAAAAAGCTGTGAAGCTGTAACATTTCATATTGTTATGGGAGAAACTATAGGCTAACATTTCCAGTGCTCCTGAATGTGAAGGCTTATGGCAGCCACTTCCATACACGCGTCACTTTTACAATGTCTGATCACATAGGTAAGTGAGAAGTGCTGTTGTCTGACAGCCAGTCTGGGCACTGATTGGACCCTCAATGCAATGGTTCTTAAACATCCCGTAGAATGAGGATCTGTAACCTCTTAGATCTTAGCAATGGTTCAACATACTCGACAGAATACTTCCAGTCATAGCCATAAAGAAAGCCTTTTAAAAGAAGTCTGTTTGTCATATTATTTCCCTCATCAGAAAATGAACTGTTACGCATCTAGCAAACATTTTGTGGAAAGGCCTGTCTGAAATCACTATATATTCCCCCCCATATTAGTCTACATTTACAAATAAGGGAAGCGGCGTCTTGTTCTCCTAGGAAAATAAGAGTGGTTGTTATGTCCCATCCATTTAATATCGAGCAAGTAAGAAATTGTTTCTTTTGCCTGCACTACTCTTTGGAGAGTGATCACTTCCAGAAGAATGGAAATCATAGATGAATGGAGAAAACATACGATGCACATGCGAAAATAATGAGGGAAACTGGCTTGCATATTTTTTTCTCAAACACATGCACCATCAAAAGAGACCAAGGCTTTCTTTATGAAAACGCAGCAGTAAAGACATTTTTTTAATGTGGGCACCAGGTGACCTAATTTATTCCACTCTGGGTGGAATTTAAATATGCCTGAAATAATTTCTTTAGATTTCAGAGGCCATAAACGTATCCTCACCGTAGAAGTAATCATGCATAAATGCAAACCAAACCTTTATATACGGTATTTCTTTTACCCAGGTGAAACACTCTATCTCGACGCGTTCAGCAAATGCATAACAAGGTTGGGAAGCATATTTCCTGTTTATTATTGCAATATTTGGAGAAAAAAATGGTGCCATGACATAGCAGCACCATTAAAGAACCCATGCCAGTGAAATAGGGGGGGGGGTGCAATTTGGTAACAAAGCAATAACCTTTTTTTTTTTGTTTTATAGCTAATGTCTATATAGTCTCGGGGATGTTGATTTATGTTGCAAATAGATACAGCCGTTATTCCTTGAAGACAAAGAGTCTGGACATTGATAATGACTACCGGACCTGGTATTGTTTAACTTTGTAGGATATGCCTTCTTTTAAAGTTTGCAGATTTGTAATATATGAAATATTTCTAGAAATATAGCTATATTTCTTCACAGGGGCTTTATACTAGGTGGCTTTCTATGATCAGCCACATATTGGGTGACAAGGCTCTCCAGTGCTCCACTGCTGAATGGGCAAGTTTAAGCCCTCCTCACCTGTTGTCTCTGTAAGTCAATTTGTTATGTTACATACAACTTGTTATGTCCTGTCTACCCATTGTACAGCGCTACGGAATTTGATGGCGCTATATAAAACAATAAATAATAATAATAATGAAGGCCTGTGCTCAACCACTGAAGTCCTTCATAGAGAGAATGCTGGGATATAACATTATGTCCCACTGCTTAGTGTAACGATGGCGACAATGGAGGGGGCTGCCGAAGTTAAATGCATTTTTATTTATAACGTGAACCGTCTTATTCCCAGTAGAAGTACACAGATGCCATAGAAATGTTTAATGAGGTAGTAATAACATCGTTCTTGACTAATGTTGCTATCATATGGATAATTGTAGAATATTCAGTGCATATATTAGAGCTGAAGATAATAACTAAAGGTGAAGAAGTGCTATACAGATATTATACTATATCCCATTTACGTTTATGCCAACTTAAGTGTATCTTAGGATAGCAGTTATTAAGTATTATATGTTTGTGGACCATTTTAGAAAGGAAACTGATTACATATGATATATGTGCATAAACACGCGCCCAACGCGGCTGCAATTTCAATAACTGAAAGTGTTCCATCCTACATAACTCTGATACTTACTATTTTCACTCACAAAGTGTAAACTTATAGATCACAACTGGTTCCATATTATCCAACTCCCTGTTGGCACAGATACATCTTCTGTAAAACATGCTGTTGTTGTTGTTAGAAATTTTGTATCATCCTGATGACCACCAAGAAGGTAATGTGTGTACCTTTATAACGTAGTTACAGTGTTCATGGATTTGTGGTTGGAGGACATCAGTACCTACTTAGAAGCATGGAGGGTGATTTGTAAATGGCACGATCCTATTTATAAAGGAAATTACCAGATTATATATATAATCGTCTTTTCGCGAACCAATGTGTTTGTGACGATACCACGCAGTTTTTAAAAGTTATTTTTTATGAAATGGTTGTTCCATACTGAGAATAATGTCATCCTACTCAGACATCCATCTTATAGGAACCACTCAGCTATGACATGCATTATGATGGTTGGAGTGTCCCTTTAAAGACAGTCCTGGTAAATAATATTTAACTTTAGGGGAGATGCTAATAGAAGATGTTTAATCAGGGATAGGCAAAGTGTCCATGGGAAAGTTTGTAAAGGGCCATAGAACATCATTACATTGTCCACCACAGATCCCAGTACATGTCCACCATGAGAAATGTTGCTGCCCAACAATGAGTTTAATGCAAGGCTGTATCAACACCTACTGCCCTGCATGAGACATATTTCATAAGCATCCCTGCAGGACCACTCCATCACATAGGAAACCTAGACAGGGGTGCGCGATTCAGTGAGATGAAATCTCTTCTGACAATAAACTAGGAAAGTAGAGAGACACAGAGACACACTGAAAGACAGAGAACACACACACACATAGTGCCAGTTGTGATATACACACACACACACACACACATAGTGCCAGTTGTGATACACACACAACACCTTACATGTACATATTCATTGCCCTGGGACTTAAAAGGTATTTTGATTTTATTCACCAAATTAACTCAATTCATATATTTTAATATAAAAAAATGATATTTTTGTTACACAGCATTTATAGGATTCTCATTCATATTCCAGGAAGCCTGTATTATTTCTGTAAGACTGTTACAAATTCAGTTCCTTACTGAAAATAAGTGAAACTAGATAGTCCCCACACAATTTTTTAATGAGGACATGGTAAACACAGCAAAATAGGGGGAAAAGAAAGGATCCTAGTCATGACAGTTTGTCTTAATGTGGTACTGAGTGTGTTTTTCAAAAGGCTTTGCAGTGTTTGTATATGGCAACTTGCACCTGGAAGCAGTTAAAAATTAAGACACTGGCATTTTAAGACATACAGGTGTAGTTTAGTATTAACCCCTTCACGACAAGGGTGTTTCACATCCAAGAGACAAGCACTTGTTTTGCCATTTGTTTGGTTAACCATAATTTTTCCATTTTGTATACCAACACAAATTATTTAATGTTTTAAGTATGTTTTTTTTTGCTTGAAATCATACTCATACATTTAATGTACCATTTATTAGCAGTAACATAATTATTAAAAAAAAACGTAAAACAGATTATATAGATTGCCGTGCCATTGCTGAAAAATATCCCAAATTAATGTTCTGCATCCCCAAGTTCGGTAATACCCCAAATAAATATGAGATTATATTTCAGAGGGTCAAAATGTTCCCTTACATACTATACTATTTTTGCATTTTTTTCAGGATATGGGGCGGTAAAAGTGTTTTTTTTTTTTAAATATTTCTGGTTGGAAGGGTACAAGGTGATGCTGCCGTCTGCTGA
>VKOC01000003.1:3845308-3857497 GCA_009364415.1 Spea multiplicata | reverse complement strand
CAAGCACTAGCAGAGGCTTGATGTAGGGAACAAACAGAACTGAGTTTATTTGGGACAGCACAAATATTTATACACAACACACGATAGGATTAGTGGTATAATCTCATCAACCACCAGACAGCCCGGTGCCTCCATATAGTTCTATGGCCAGCAATGCCTACCCAACAATGCTCACTATGCTCACCCAAATACCCAAATGCTCACTATTTTGGGGTGGTCCCTAGGGAGCAGCATCAATCAGGGTCCGAGGATGTTATATTCGAAAAGCGACTTGATTCGAAGTCGGGACACTGAGTGTCAGCATTGGAAATATTCCCAGGAATAGTTGGCACTGTAGCTGGGCCAGGGTTTCACAGCCGGTCCTAAAGATGGGCAATAAAAAGAGAGTTCCCAGATGAGCTCCCTCACCATAACCACCTCTGAGTGTTGCCCACCACGAGCATAGTGTAACCCCAAACGAGCAACGTGATTGGTTAATTGCAGCAGTTGCTCTTTTTTTCCATGTGTGCAAATACCATATTAATAACATACTTTTAATGACAGAAATTGGCTGACACTATGATATTTGCCCTCCTCATATATGGAAAAAGAGAGCAATCAACGCACAAACTATAGTGTAGTATTGCTACAAAATTATAAATCAGTATATAAAGCCCTCATTTTGGTATTATATTCACAAAAAAGAGTCTTTTCATCATTTGGTATTCTTTATGATTGATTATTTATTAATCAAGTATGTCAACTCATATTTGATATATAGATGGAAAAATATATACAATGCATTACATTATAACAACTAATTAATTCATATTCGATCAATTTAGGTATAATATAGCAATAAATAAATACATAATATAGTGCAAAACACATAACAAAAAATACATAGTTTAGCATTAGCATTATAACTTACTGTATATCTTGGTTGCAAAATTTAACTCGATATCTTCTATAATTTACATAAGAACAATATAAAAAATGTATAAATGGACTTAAAAGGTATATTTATAAAAAATGGCACAGGTCAAAATCAGAATTTAAAGAAAATAAAGTATTTAAAGAAGAAATCCATTGTATGTATATTTGGCCTAATTTCCCCCATAAATTCTCTTTTCACGATTTTTTTTCTCATTTTTCCAATTCTTATCATTTAGATATAATACAAATTCATTCAAAGATTGTTCTGTAACCTGCCAAGTAAAGTCATTTATGTAATGGCAATAGGTTAACAAATTCTGCACCCAGCCATGCTGCCCATAAATATGCTGATGTTCCACATCAAACACAAACAAATTCCCATAGCTGGGTACAAACCTTGTACTCATTGCCGTTCCCTTTCTTTGATAATAAAAATTGTTTAAAAACCAAAAATAATTTATTCTTTCTATGACAACATCTGTCTGACTCCTAGGAAAGTCTTAGTCTTTAGAAATTATTTGCTTCTATTCCCCTTATATGTCGCCAAAATAGTTCTCCTTCCATGTCACATCCTCTAGCATTTGCAATGGATTTAATGAATCTCGTAAATATGAGGGGTACTTTTTAACAAAAGGTTGTAATATTTTGTACATCTGTACTATGACAGATGTAAAGTTATCAAATTAATTCCTGAAACTAGAGGTCTTCCTGGTGGGAAATGGGATTTCTATGGATTTTTGGTAATACATAAAATATAAGGATTCCAGGAAACTCCAGGATTCAAATAATTCCTTACACTTGTATATGTTTTTGAAAAAATGCATAGGTGTCAACATCAGACAATTGTCTTAAAGCTTCTTTTGTATATTGTTCTCATCAATAATTACTACCCCCACCCTTGTCTGTAGGTTTTATGACTATGTTTGTATCTTCTCTTAATTGTTTTAATGCCTGCCTTTCCTTTATATTTAAATTATCTTGGTGTTTATTAATATTGTAGATTTTTTCATATGGATGGTTACTAAGTTTTCCAACAATTCCATTGGAGATGATTTTAGATGTCGTGGAGAAAATTGGCATTTGAATGTATACATTTTGATGAAATATTATTCAACACATTTTTCCTTTTTGTGCCTTTAATTTTTTTTTATTTCTATATACATTATATGACTTCAAACTGAGGCACGGTCATGGTCACTGACACAAAAGGTTCGACAGATTATAAATCTCCCTCTTGATAAACTCTAAAGTCTTATCGGAGGATCGGCCTTACAGTCTTTGACCTCTGTGATCAATGAAACTTTTAATTATTATTGTTTCACAATAATATTTAGTATATGATGCATTTCCTTTCCAGAAAATATTGTATTATTGTAACATATGATATGTGCAATGTGTACAACTTAGGCCAGGGTACTATATTTTCAGTAAAAGTAGTATTTCAATCGACTTTGCTAAGTAAGATTTGCTTTTGATCCATTTGATGCATTTACGTTTCTGTAAGAGAACATCTGTAGCCAATCACTACTAAAGGCAAATATTCGAGCACCGTGACTTACATCATAAAAATGATACATAGGTGGAATTTGTATGACTTTCAAGAGTGCTTACATTATCTCTTGATAACAGGAGCTTCTGGCTTAAAAGCATGAGCACCTTAGAAGAAAATTTAAGTGGTCTTAAAAGCTTACTTTCACAAACATAGCAGATATAAAATGTGTTTCCACTGTATCAGCTGTTGACTTCTATTGACAAAATGCTTTCATTATATGATAAGTGACATGTCAAAGCATAGTACTATATGTTCTAACATTAGACATGATTTTATAGCCATAATATTTTTGATGGTGAAATAATAGCTTTAAATGGACAATGTTTTATGCATCAATGTCATCAGAAGAATTGGCATTTATACTATTGGTTTCTGATAAGGTCATTATGATGACAGGACAGCCGTGGAACTACCGTATATGGGAGGACTGTGGATGACAAGGACTAGAGGACCTTTGAGCATAAAATTCTGTACGGGATAGACAAATGAGCATTATCGGCCCTAAAAAAAAGCTTAATGATGTGACAACTGCACCTTCTCTCTTTGTCACTTTAGTCAATGTTGAAAAAAAGATCTTTCCTCCCCTTGCTGTGTCTATTTCTAATGGAAGTGGCTTCTACCTCAAGCTAAGTGAAAAGTTGAAATTCCCACAGCAAACGGCATCCGTAATTCTCTTGGTCAATGGTAAGCTGACGTTCGCTGTTCATATGGTGATGGGAAAATATTAAGTATTATGAGACATCTGACTAGACTATAAACATATTCATGACTTGTATGGAACTATGGACTCTATTCAACATCCCTAGTTAACAAGGATCTTAAGCTGCTCAAACAACCCCTTCCAGGGGTGATTTCATAAAAGCTTTTGTGAAGAGTTGTATGGGCTTAGGGTACACATATATATTCACGGATTTCACATGTTCGTTCTGACGTATACCAACAAGGACACAAATGTGTAGCTGGATTTCAAAGAATATACTGATGTACTTCAACCGCAAGCCATGTCAAGTGCCCCATAATAGAAATGAACTGTTACGCTGGATTATTAACACATCTACCGTGTCAATTATTAAAACTGACCAATGCTTTTGCATCTATGACAAAACAAGAGTTAAAATAAACATATGATCAGAATATTTCCTTCCAAATATACTGTAGTATGTGCTTTTCATATACATGTATGTTTAAACAAACATTTTTAATCTTATGGTTTGACTGCTATAGGCACTACAGGGAGAGGTTAGCTTCCAAATCACCTCCTTGATGTCCATGTGTGGTGTAGAAAAGACGGCACAGATAACAAGCCATCCAATATATAAAACCTTTTCATCTTCTATCTTGTTTCTTCTTTGTGTGGTCCAGAAAAAAGTAATAATTTGGAACAGAAATGTAATATATAAGAACTCTCGGATCAGCCAAAAAGGCATAATAATGAATTTGTTTTTAATACAAGATAAAGTGTACAGTTCACTAAGATAAAACCACTTTAACATTCCTTCCTATACTCATATCATCGAAAGTTTATGAATGTTCTCCAGGTCTTAGATTTAGGGAAATATTATAAAGAAGTCAGTGACTTCCCATAACACAAAATAAAAACCATTAGATTAAAGCCAAGTAAGTAACAATTGAAATCCTTTTTATATGAGCATACAGAAACTCAGACAGAGAAAATGTTTACTTGACGTGGGGGGGGGCAGAGTTATTATACACATCAGAAGTCAGATTGGAATCAAATTTA
The DNA here is from genome assembly GCA_009364415.1 of Spea multiplicata. NCBI lineage: Eukaryota > Metazoa > Chordata > Amphibia > Anura > Pelobatidae > Spea > Spea multiplicata. Next base: position 3,853,289 of record VKOC01000003.1, on the reverse strand, counting down.
ATCCTTGGATTTCTAAGGCTGTGCATCTAAGAGCTTCCATTTAGATTCAGTTCAGCAGGCGATGTGTATTTTTGCCGCCGTGATGATTCAAGGATTAACGTTTCAGTGCGTGAAATCTGACTGCTTCTGGATTTAAGTTTCCTGTAAATATCTGGAGCACTAAGATTATCAGGGAAGAAGACGGGGAAAGCCAAAAAAAGCCAGAATCAATCTAAAGATCATTTGAAGTAACCCTTCGTAGATTCTAAAAGATGCTACAGATATAGTGATTGAGAGCACAAACTGTAATGAATTTACCCCCAAAAAAATGGAAAGAAAAGGAAAAATAAATGCATGCTTCAAATATCTCAGTAACTTTCATAGGATGTGTTAATACTGTGAAGGCAATTTGTTGATGGATGTCAACCTTATCATAAAGCCCGTTGATCATTTATTGCAGGTTATCCACCAATGTTAAGTTTTTTGTATCTTTGTTATTCTTTGTTTTCCAACCAAAAAAAGATGCTTAGAGATAAAGGATGACCTCAATGTACCCTATTTACTCAATGTTTATTTTTTGCAAGTTACTTATAATGTGTTATTGTAACTATGTAACTATGTTATAATGTAACTATGTATTCCTTTGTTTGCTCTGTTACAAACAAACAGAAGAGTCACTGCAAGGCCTGATGCTTATTTTTATTTTGGTTAGTAGTCTTATCACCCCAAAAACTGTAATGTTAACTGCTTTGTTGATCTCAGGACTTAGTTTGCAGCTACTCTAAAGTAGGTTTCCAACAATCTTTCTGTCAGAAATGGCTTATCACATTTATAGGACACAACTGTAAATTCACATGCACCTCGGGCAAAACAAAGCAATAGGCTCTAAGAACAATTCTATAATAGATTTAGAAAAATGACGTAATTTGTGCTATAGGGAGATGAATCAAAAGGTAAACCATGAAGATTTACTTGTTCTTAATAATTCCTTACATCAGAAAGTTGTTTTTTTTGAGCCATAGAAGCTCTGAAAATTAGGATGTCACTAGCGGAAGGACTCTTTAAGGAGGAAATCTATGATACAGAGATTAACTCCCAGGAAATTAAGCTCCATTTCCCAGGAGTTAAGCTCCATACTTTGAGTGGTCATTGGGACTTTTGATGATAAATCATATGGCAGCCAGAATACACCAAGGGCATAAGCGGTGTACGGAAGACAAGGACAACCGCTGAATAAACAAAGTCTGGAATAAGTAGTACAGATACCTGAAAAAGGTGAAGAATACATGCAGTAAGCAGGCCAAATCTGGAAAGGCAAAAGGTCTAGAAAGGATGAGAATAAGCTAAATTCAATAAAAAAAAACAGATGTTTAGCAATGTGGTCTGAAAAAGTCCAACATCAAAATGCCAAAAACAAAACAAAAGTAACATGCAATCGCAAACTCAGAAAGTGAATGCAACTTAAGTACAGTATTTTCAGGATCTGGTTCCATTTTTGGTGCTGGAAATTCAAGGCATTTCCTGTTTTCAAGCCATAATTGCAACCTGCTCATTCATCCTATCAGCCATTTTGGTTGAGGGCAAACACAATTATAGAATTTTGATTTGAATAAAATCAAAAAAGTAGCATACAGTAGAACTGTGACTAGACTATGGCAGGGGTAGGCCAGACCTGTCAATTTAAATAAGAAAAAAACATGTAATGTACATTTATTAGCTTATTTCATGAAACCCTTTGCATATTAACTAACGCTACAACAATGGTGAGCTTAACGGTGAGTAAAAATGGTGTCTATACCGAGAAAACAAAGTTAATAGCTAATGAAATCATATAGACATAAGATGTGTTTCTATTTCATATACATTGTTTATTTTTCATCTATATAACTAGAAGTATCTAGCACTACCACAACAAAATGGAAGCTGCATGGTCTGTATCCAAATAATGCAATACAAACACAGGATACAAAGAATACATTGTGCTCTATATACTCTTTCTTATCCATTTTATGAGTGCCTGGAACGTTTTTTGCTATTTAACCATTAATGTTCAATCATGATTTATTTTGATATTTAATATATCCAAACAAAACATATATTGTTTTTCAAGGACACATAGGGTTTTCCCAAAGTAATCCACTTTGTGTTTTTACAAAATATTTCTTCCACAGGTTAGTTGGCTAATAAATACCTAATAAATACCTAATACAATAAAACCTCATGTAAGTAAGTTTCGAATGGGTCAAAATGCTTCCTCATATACTACACCAGTTTTTATAATGGGCAAAACTTTTTTTTTAATATTTATATCTTGCGTGAGGTGCCAGGTGCAATTGTGTTTGCATTTTTATTATTTTTTCACTTTTAAACTTTAATTGACTTTACAGACCTCAGGGATGAAATCGTACATTCTAACAGTGATAAAGGGGGAAATTTTGCCTTAAAATGTGTTATTATTTCATTTAATCTAACTCCCAATTGAATATGCTTCGTGAAAATGATGCCTGTGAGCTTGTTTATATTTTTTACTGTTACAGCATATAACAAAATGTATTTTGTCCTCTCTACTTTATTCTTTGTTGTGGAGTAATAAACGAAATCACTCAATTTAGAATTGGTTACTGCTTTATGCACAGTTCCAATGATGATGTCATCTATAAGCCATTATGTAGAGACAGTCAACTTCGCTACACGTACTTTAACAGAACAGAAAAATACTAAATTAATTACACAGCAAAAACATTTTAATAATAAAGTATTTTTATTTGAAAATAATATTTCATAATATTACACATAATTATATAGTAAATATAATTTCTGTTATGAAAGATCTTTCATATTAGTTTTCTTTCGTCTTTCCAAACCTTCAAGACCATTTATTCATAACAAAGCTCTTAAAAAGGCTGGAAGATAAATTAATTCAGGTCAGAAATTCTTTCACTTCAGTGTTTACTTTTGTGTTAAGCAGACAAAAAATCAGTGGTTGGTGTTATATCTGGCCTTCTTGTCTTTCTTAGGTTTCTTGCATTGTCTAAGCCTCATAGCAGAGGTATAAAGCTGGAACACAATATTTTACTGGTAACTATATTGTATGCATTTCAACATCTGTATTTGTTAAAAGTAAAAAAAAAATGAAAAAATGGGTTTAAATATAAAAACTGATTCTGGTTCAGGACAGGACAGGAAATTTCCTGGTGGGCCGGCCAGTCCGTGGGTCGGCAGAGCAACAATCAAAGTGGCCACCGTGCGGCCGCAAATTTCAAAACAGCCGCTGAGCGGCTGCGAGCGGGATTAAAAGCAGCCGTCGCGCGGCAGTTAGGCCGCCTCCGCCGGCGCTTAATGAAATGAAAGCGACCACGCCTCCCAGTGGCCATGCCTCAGCTCTTTGTCCCACGTCTTAAAAGGGGTGGGACGAAACGCTGACGCATGGCCATTGGGCCGGCACAGTGCGTGCATGCTGACCGCTTTAATTTCATTAGGCGCCGGCGGAGGGGGCCTGACTGCCTCACGACGGCTGCTTTAATTTCATTAGGCGCCGGCGGCCTGACTGCCGCACGACGGCCACTTTCAATCTTGCTCGCATCCGCTCAGCGCCTGTCAAGAGTTCCTCGTGATTGGGAGAGGCTTGTCACATCATGTTGGTGAGCAGGAAAAAAAACACAAAAATGTAAGTATTACCAAAAAATAGAGGGTTAAAGGAAAGCAGACCCATATTCAAGGGAGGGGGATTGCCTTGGGACATAATTAAACATGAAATAATAGAAAAGGGGGGGCGGTTGGGTTGTGGTATCACATAATCAATATATAAAGGGGGTGTGTGGCTGGGGGTAATACACATGGCAGTGGGGGGCATCAACAATAGACAAGAGTGTGCTTGCACAACACATAACCAATACAAAAGTGGTGGAGGCATCAATACACAAGGGAGGGGGTTAGTTGGGGCATCACATAAATCAATGCTCAGGGGCAATACACAAGGGTGTGTTGTGGGGGAAGACAGTAATCAATACTAAAGGGGGACCTGGCTGGTGCATCAATACACAAGGGGGGCAAAAATACGATACTGGCAAATAGTGTGACTCGGGTATGTATAAGGGGTGCATGTGAGTACAAGAGCTCAACCACGAGATACAATATATGGGGCTGGTCTCCAAATGTTTCCAGGGGTTCTTTTCATGCCCAGTCCGGCCCTGTTCTGGTTCAATCTTCTGAAAGTGGTCTTGTCACATACTAACCAGTGGAAAGGGCCAATAAGCATGGACAATCCCAAACTTGTACTAGAACCAGGGTTTTTTTTACATATCCCCTGCTTTTTACAATCTCCTCTGCTTTTTTAAAGTGGTTCTGAAGACTGATGGTAAGGAAGGCAAAGAGCAACCATAAGTCATGTTTATGAATGTACAGCATGCAGATTGATTGCTTCCTTCATACCAGTATTAAGTGCTGATTGTGTTAGTTAATGCTTATTAGAGTGATACAAATGTGCAGCAGGAGTTTCCATGGCTACTGGAACATCTTTAGTTATGCAAGTAACAAATATAATTTTTTTCTAAGTTTATTTCCTTCATTTATCTGGGATATGTTCAATTCAATATGCATACTGTATGATCTTTTTAACCTTGCTAACTATATAACCGTAACTATAACAATGTAGGGATAGCCAACAATAGTTGTTTGTCTAATGGGCATCAGGGATGTAAATCCACCCCCAACATGACTAATGAGTCAGAGCTGTACCCCATTAAAAAGAGCCCCATTAAAATGACATTAATCTGAAAGAGATGCATTTCATTATTCTATGCATTCCCCTAAATAATTGCCTTGTGTGATACAAAACATTTGATACAAATCTGCCACTTTCCATTTTGTACTTGATTTGTATGATTATTCCGCTCCATTAATCTTATCCACCCATGCAATGGAATGTATATATGTCCAGTTCATACTTACAGGACAAGTTTCGGAAAGTAAACTAATGCAGAATGCATGTGGACAATATCCGTATTTTTCTTTTAGATTTTCTCTCTGTACATTAAACTAATCGAAATGTTATTTTTGTTGGCATTAGACTTAATTGTTACAGCCATTACAACAAGAATATTTCTCATTGCTATTTTGACGCGAAGGGTGGCAAGACCCTGATTTTATTCTCACATGATAAAGAAGTTGCTCCATATGATGTTATTTCTTCCTTGAAACTTTAAGAGCTCTTTAAAATATGTTTACAGTTATTACACTGTTAATGAGATCTCCTGGAATGGAGAGCAGTGTAAATAATGAAAGAAGCAGTCATAAAGGTCCCAATAAACCTTGCACTCAGCCTTTGATGGTAATTTGCAGACTTTCCTACTGCTCTCTCCCACACACATGCTCACACACTCTTTGTAGTTGAGTAAATTTTAAGGTCAAAGTACCAAGATATCAGAGGAAGAGCCTATCTTTCAGTTTACTGGGGGTAAAACCAGAACAGAGCATCTAAGTAACTTGGCCATGATATGGCCGAACTCTTTTTTTACAATCCAAATTGAACTCCCATATTTAAATAATTATTTTTTCAAAAAACTATATTTTTCTTTTGCATCAAGTTTTTTTTTTTTTTTTAATATGAGCTATTTATTAACAGGAGATGTTTATTTAAACAGAATAACTCTTTGTATGGATTCATTAAAATATTAATCTATTTTTTTTCTAAAACACATTGTTTATTTTTTAATATTTTATTATATCATTTATTTATTTCTATTATATTTGTAACCTCAACACTGCATAATTTTTTTTATATATGAACCAAAAGATAATAATAAAATGCTTGAATATATATTGTAAGAATATATATTGTAAGAAGCGCTATATAAATAGAATTTTCTATTATCTGTCCTGGCATAAAAATACATTATGTCTTAGAGCTGCACAGCCTAAACACTGCTAAATGAGCTCCAGGGCCTAATGTATGTGGAGTCACACTGCATCACATAACTCCTCCCACTTTGGGCTCCACCTCCTTTTTATCCAGAGACATCTGGAGCAAAAGTTAGCAATTCTGGCAGTAGTGTCCAAGTGTCCCTTTTTATGTGGGAGTCCCCATTGGCAGCTTGTCTGTGCCACCCGTGTCCTCAAACAGCTTGCATTTGCTTTCTTTGTTCCAAACAACTGGTCAGTGGCCCCAAAACAGCTTATCTGTGTCATTTTGCCCCAAACAGCCTGCCTGTGCCATATTTGTCTCCCAAATTACATACAAACATAAATACATACTCATTCACACATACACAGTCTCACATACTTACTCATTCACCCACACTCATACAGATGTTCAACCGGTGATTGTGGTGTTTATTATTCCCTGTTTAAAATTACCCTCTTTATAACAGATGATAAATGCTACTTATGATTTACCTAAATAATTTAAATATTTGGGACTGACACTTTATATTGGGGATTGTGTGCAGGTGTTCTACAGGGATGATGTGGGGTATATGGTTCTCTGTTCAATACTACGCTCTTTACAACATGTTAAATGCTGCTTATTATTTGCCAATATGATTTAAATATTTAAGGACTGACACTTTATTTTGAGGACTGTTGGCATGTGTGTAATATAATTATTGGTTGTTTCTGGTACTATGGATGTACCAAGGAAAAATAGTTTTCCCTGTGAGTATAAATTACAGTGCTGTATACAGTATTAACCCCCAGCTATGTAAGTTAGTCTTGACAAAACAGGGTTTACCTAATTTTTGTTCCATTCCATCCCTGAGCGGATTCTTTATAGCAATGGTAGTGAAATATGTTTCTCTGTAGGCTTTTATTAGTCACAGAGTCTTTATGGGTGATTAAAATGTGAGGCATTATATTGTTTTCCACAGGCAGTATGATAAGTACTTACTTATTAGAGCAGGGCCAGCCCTACCATGGAGCCGAGAGGGGCAACTGCCCGAGGCGGCACTTTTGAAGAGGCGGCCCAAGGCGTTTTTTTTAAAGCGGAGGAGAGAGAGGGGAGCCGAGTGGTTTTCGCTTACCAAGTTGTCAGTACCCGCACGGCGCCCCTCTCTCTCTCCTCTGCGAGCCCTCTAGCTCGGTCTCGAGCCCCACCCATTCAAGAAGCCACCCCTTCAGAAGAGGGAGAACTCCAAGTAGCCTACCATGGGAAGTTTCTAGATATGACGATCCTTTTTTAATGATCAAAGTGTTTTAGCATTCACTTCAAGTGTGTCAGGAACTGGGTCCATACAGATGACTCTAATGACCCTGAGCGCCCAAAGATAGAGATCAGGAGTTATTGCGCAGTAGTGGAGTTAGACAGGGCCTGGTGCAGGCCAACTGCACTCTCTAGGGTGTTGTGCACCTAGGGTTGTGCAGCCACGTACCAGCATCCTGACACATCAGCGGATGTTGTCCAGTTCAAAACAAAGTAATAACCTGCAGGCACCCTGGAGCAGGTATGAAACATAGCTCTACAGAGGAATGTGCAGGATGCTGTAGGGAAGTAGGGAAGCTAAGCAGAGTAAACTTGAAACATAGCAAGCAAGGGGGGCAGAGCAAGGAGCAGGGAGACTGAGCAAGAAGCATAACCAGATAAGACATACATGGTACAGGACATAACAGAGGACAGGGAACAAGGCAAGGAACACAGGGGATGGAGTGAGGAGCCGAAATCCTCTGACGCTTTTCCTTTAGGCAAGGATATGATATCTTAACTAGGACATGGGGAGAGGAGAGAGGAACTGAGATCCTCAGATAATACCAGGAAGAGAAGGCAAAGACACATAAAAGACTGACACACATAAACACAAGACTAGCCTAGGACTATGTGATAATAATTGGCGATTCCATCACATCATATGGCCATAGTATGCTTAGCCCACCACTACGCCAAAGTACTCCAATATTCGGTGGGTCCTAATGCTAAACCCTGCCTACAAAAGTACTGAACAAACTAAACACTGAATCTAAACACACATCAGAGAGACATACCAATAGACTACTGACTGAGACCAAACATCTA
>VKOC01000003.1:3797129-3845208 GCA_009364415.1 Spea multiplicata | reverse complement strand
GGCGCCCCTCTCTCTCTCTTCCGTTTTAAAAAAAAAAAACGCTCGGGGCGGCAAAGTGCCGCCCCTTCTAAAGTGCCGCCTGGGGCAATTGCCCCAGTCTGCCCTATTGTAGGGCCGGCCCTGGTCCCACTGCTTAGTGTAACGATGGCGACAATGGAGGGGGCTGCCGAAGTTAAATGCATTTTTATTTATAACGTGAACCGTCTTATTCCCAGTAGAAGTACACAGATGCCATAGAAATGTTTAATGAGGTAGTAATAACATCGTTCTTGACTAATGTTGCTATCATATGGATAATTGTAAAATATTCAATGCATATATTAGAGCTGAAGATAAAAACTAAAGGTGAAGAAGTGCTATACAGATATTATACTATATCCCATTTACGTTTATGCCAACTTAAGTGTATCTTAGGATAGCAGTTATTGAGTATTATATGTTTGTGGACCATTTTAGAAAGGAAACTGATTACATATGATATATGTGCATAAACACGCGCCCAACGCGGCTGCAATTTCAATAACTGAAAGTGTTCCATCCTACATAACTCTGATACTTACTATTTTCACTCACAAAGTGTAAACTTATAGATCACAACTGGTTCCATATTATCCAACTCCCTGTTGGCACAGATACATCTTCTGTAAAACATGCTGTTGTTGTTGTTAGAAATTTTGTATCATCCTGATGACCACCAAGAAGGTAATGTGTGTACCTTTATAACGTAGTTACAGTGTTCATGGATTTGTGGTTGGAGGACATCAGTACCTACTTAGAAGCATGGAGGGTGATTTGTAAATGGCACGATCCTATTTATAAAGGAAATTACCAGATTATATATATAATCGTCTTTTCGCGAACCAATGTGTTTGTGACGATACCACGCAGTTTTTAAAAGTTATTTTTTATGAAATGGTTGTTCCATACTGAGAATAATGTCATCCTACTCAGACATCCATCTTATAGGAACCACTCAGCTATGACATGCATTATGATGGTTGGAGTGTCCCTTTAAAGACAGTCCTGGTAAATAATATTTAACTTTAGGGGAGATGCTAATAGAAGATGTTTAATCAGGGATAGGCAAAGTGTCCATGAGAAAGTTTGTAAAGGGCCATAGAACATCATTACATTGTCCACCACAGATCCCAGGACATGTCCACCATGAGAAATGTTGCTGCCCAACAATGAGTTTAATGCAAGGCTGTATCAACACCTACTGCCCTGCATGAGACATATTTCATAAGCATCCCTGCAGGACCACTCCATCACATAGGAAACCTAGACAGGGGTGCGCGATTCAGTGAGATGAAATCTCTTCTGACAATAAACTAGGAAAGTAGAGAGATACAGAGACACACTGAAAGACAGAGAACACACACACACACAGTGCCAGTTGTGATACACACACACATAGTGCCAGTTGTGATACACACACACACACACACATAGTCCCACACACACATACAGCACACACACACATAGTGCCAGTTGTGATACACACACACCATATGCCAGTGTGATACACCACACACACATAGTTTGCCTAGTGCCTGTGAATACACACACAACACACACATAGTGCCAGTTGTGATACACACACACACACACACACATAGTCCCAGTTGTGATACACACCACACACATAGTGCAGTTGTGCACACACACACCACACATTAGTGCCATATGTGATACACACACACACACACACACATAGTGCCAGTTGTGCCATACACACACACACACACATAGTGCCAGTTGTGATATACACACACACACACACACACATAGTGCCAGTTGTGATACACACACAACACCTTACATGTACATATTCATTGCCCTGGGACTTAAAAGGTATTTTGATTTTATTCACCAAATTAACTCAATTCATATATTTTAATATAAAAAAATGATATTTTTGTTACACAGCATTTATAGGATTCTCATTCATATTCCAGGAAGCCTGTATTATTTCTGTAAGACTGTTACAAATTCAGTTCCTTACTGAAAATAAGTGAAACTAGATAGTCCCCACACAATTTTTTAATGAGGACATGGTAAACACAGCAAAATAGGGGGAAAAGAAAGGATCCTAGTCATGACAGTTTGTCTTAATGTGGTACTGAGTGTGTTTTTCAAAAGGCTTTGCAGTGTTTGTATATGGCAACTTGCACCTGGAAGCAGTTAAAAATTAAGACACTGGCATTTTAAGACATACAGGTGTAGTTTAGTATTAACCCCTTCACGACAAGGGTGTTTCACATCCAAGAGACAAGCACTTGTTTTGCCATTTGTTTGGTTAACCATAATTTTTCCATTTTGTATACCAACACAAATTATTTAATGTTTTAAGTATGTTTTTTTTTGCTTGAAATCATACTCATACATTTAATGTACCATTTATTAGCAGTAACATAATTATTAAAAAAAAACGTAAAACAGATTATATAGATTGCCGTGCCATTGCTGAAAAATATCCCAAATTAATGTTCTGCATCCCCAAGTTCGGTAATACCCCAAATAAATATGAGATTATATTTCAGAGGGTCAAAATGTTCCCTTACATACTATACTATTTTTGCATTTTTTTCAGGATATGGGGCGGTAAAAGTGTTTTTTTTTTTTAAATATTTCTGGTTGGAAGGGTACAAGGTGATGCTGCCGTCTGCTGAAAGGAAAGAGTCCAGGCTGTCATTAGACATATTTATGGACATGGACATCTCCCGACCCATGCAAACGTCCTCATGATGTACTGTTACGTCTTTTTGGTCATTGGGGCCATTTCTTTGCTGAAGAAACAAGACTGCTGGGAAACACTTTTATGTTACTACGGTGTTCCTTGAGAGTTAATAAGGCAATATTTGGTCCTGCTAGAGAGTTACAGATGAGGTTGAAATAATTATTTTAAGATCTCTTTCTCCGTTGTGGCTATAGATGATTACCATAGGTGTAGGGTCAGTCAGTATTTGAGCTGAGAAGGTGGATTAAGTACAATAAAGCAATTTCAAGTGTTGCGTAATCGTAGATCCAGTTGCTTTATTATAAACCACAACAAATATCCAACAGAGCTTCTAAACTAGCTTGTATGGCTTCCATATTCCTGTTTATTTCGCCCTCTATTCAATTTAGCCCATAAATTGCATGTTTTCAACAAAAATGTGAGCAGGGAGCATGTTGAGTACCCAACACGCAATACATTAGAATTTGTTTACAGAACTTGCAGATAACAACTCAAAACACTGCCTAAAATAGCTTCATTTCTCAGAGGAACTTTTAGTCAAATGTTTAATATTTAATGACAGAAAATGAAATTCACTTTCATATTTGCATATTTCTGTTTCACCAACGTGGTTCAGTAAGTCGCTTGTCAGATGCTGCGACTCCTCCTATTTTTATCCTTTTAATGCCCTCTTCCTATACATTTCAGTTCTCAAATGTTTTATTTGTTGAGTGACATTCTTCTTTGTAGACAATAGAGCAAAAATGCAGCCAGAATGTAGAATAACGGGAGGAGAGGCTATGAGGGACCAACAGGGGCTAACATGTTAAACACGATTCTCAATAAAGGTGTATGCTCACTTTGCAGCATGTACTGGATTAAAAGGAAACGAACGTCAAAAAAACACCCATCATGCATATTGAATCATGTCAGCTTTCCATTTGAAAAGGTCTCTATTTCTCTACTTGTTCTCTACCAGGAAGTGGTTCGCCAAGCATCATATTATTTATAATTCCATATCAACTACCTGCCATCTTGTTGATGATGTAAAAAGTTAAATTCAATAGACTTCTACTACTATGATGTATGATGTAAGGGCTTTGAGTGTTACTCTATTTCAAAAGATGACTTTAGTATCCTGAAGATGGTAATATTATATAAAGCATTATTCTCATGGTTAGCATAACATGTCAGTGAGTGTACATGCTCTGTTTCTGCTTATTATGCTCTTTTTTTTATCAAACTTGCACTGGTGTTGATCTTTATACATACCATGGACTTCATCATAACAGTTCTTAATTAATATACCATATATAATATAACAAAAAACTAATCTTCTTCTCAATGGACTTCGCCATTGAGACAAGCAGCGCGTGCATTAGTTTTTATTTTTTTTTACCAGTTTTTTAAAACTTTCCGACAACCACGTAGAAAGATTGTTCTCCTGTATCACTATTACTATAAGGAATACACGTAAATAAAGGTGCATTTTATTTTTTTGTAGCTTTGCTTTCATGTTCTGTCATCTCTGTCTTTTTATTTTTTTTCCAACATTGTCATGTGTTGCATATTATACAATATTCATATAGAGTAAATGTTGAAAAAGCAAACATTTCTCCAAGGGTGCTTGTATAATCATATATTGTGTGTCGCAGGATTAGTGAATGCATTTAATTGTTTGCTTTTAAGGATAGCAGCTTACTGTGCTTTAGGCTTAAGTAAACAAAACGTAGCTTTTACAGCATTATCGCAGAGCTTATTCCTTGCTGCCTGCTCACAATACAGTGCAGGAAAATCTTTACTTTTTATTTTTTTTTTCTCTTAGTACCTGTGACATTGTAGTCAAGTAATATTTGAACCTATTTGTTCTTTAATCCCTACAACTAAAGGAGGATGTTTTCTACCAGTAAACAAACAGTAAGGAGGTTCACCAAACTGAATATTATGGAGCGATGCTTGGTACAACAAATAAATCACAGCATTTCCATGTGGCTGTAATAATTTCCAAAAGACTAGAGCAAAAAAAAACATTAGCTATTACTTGTGCTTTTGGTTCAGTCTGTGTAATTGTTTTGACAATATTTGGTTTTCAATTAAAGCTCTACTTTTTTACAAATGATACTCAGTTAAGCAACGAAAGCTGGCTGCGCAGATGGAGGAAGAAAAAATATATCTATCGTTATTAAATAAAATGTTAATAAATACAGCCTAAACATACAGAGTGCTTATATGTGACATAGTCTTGCGTAACAAAAAACAAAACATGGAAGGTAAGATAATATAAGAACCCATCTAGTCTGCCCATTTTTCCTCACTCAGGTCTTAATTAGTCCTTGATCTTGTCTTAGAGTCAGGATGGCTTTATGCCTATCCCATGCATGTTTTTATTCGTGTTTCCTTGGATTAGCCTCTACCACATCTGCTAGGAGGTCTCTCAATAACGTAACATTTTCTTACATTACATCTAAACCTTTGACACGCTAGTTTTAGAAGAAGACCTCTTGTTCTTAAATTTCTCCTCATTTCAAATAAGCCCCCTGGACTTTGTTCCCCCATATGGTAATATAGTATATTAATAATATTATTAATATCAATATATAATTATATATTGCATCTTTTTAACCCTTATGACATATGACCATTGAAAGGATCGAAATATTGGATTATATAGCAATACACTAGAGGGAAAAACTGCCAAGTAATAAAAAGACTACGTCACATATAAGCACACTGTATGTTTACGCTGTATTCATTAACATTTTATTTAATAATGATAAATATATTTTTTTTCCTCCATCTGCGCAGCCAGCTTTCGTTGCTTAACTGAGTATCATTTGTATAAAAGTAGAGCTTTAATTGAAAACCAAATATTGTCAAGAATCATACCATCTTAGCTGCTTAGCTGCTCATACAAGCACCACACTACCTCTCACCCTTTCTCTCTGCCTTATGTTTGTCACCCCATTCCGTCAAGATTGTAAGCTTGCGAGCAGGGTTCTCTCCACCTAAACTATCGGTTTGTCTTACTCTGTCAATTCTTGTCTTGTCATACCCCTTGAATATATGTATTGTATTGAGCACTGCGTACATTGTTGGTGATATATATAAAAAAAGATAATAATATTAAAAATAATAATAATAATTACCTTGCCCTCCCAGCTGTCCAAAGGTTTTCCTCAATCAATTCTTTGAATTAAGGAAATTTGAATCCTTCAAATCATTGAAACAGAAGGTTGAGGCCACTGACATCATCTCTCTCTCTCTGTGTTTGTGTGTACATATGGATACACTGAATTGGACATTTTCCCAATGTATACTTGACCTCAGAATGTCTGATCGTAGCTGATATATATATATATACTTATATATAATTTTTTTTACAAAATGCTGCAGTAAGAACCTCCTATACTGAATTAACTATGCATTATGAAGAGTCAAACTAGGTGAACTTCTACACCTGAATATGGCACAATGAAACATTTATTTTCAAGTCTATTAACCCTGAATTCATTAAAAATTATGTCCAGCCCATCCTCTTCTTAGGGTGTTTGCAATCGCCATGAACCTGATAGTAATATGCGAAACATTTTACAAATAGATAACCTATATATTAGTAAAATAAGTGGCCAGATAGAATTTGCTATTTGTTGTATCATGGTTTTTATCTCGCCGATGTCCTTACAGTGATTATTAGTTTATTGTCTTACTACTCTTTGTATGTTAAAGTCTTCATCTTGTTTTATGATTAATACTATAATAATATAATTAAAAAAAAATAATGATATAAGTCCAGCCCAAATTCTGCACAAGAAATCCTCTTTATAATTCATCCCCATCACACATGATTACAAGATAGTGATAAGTGCATGTACTTACTGGGGAAAAAGAAAATGACACTTAAAAATATAATTTTATTTTTTGGCCAATTACACAAAAAGATATGTATTAAAATATAGTAGTTCACCAGAAGAAATATATAAACATTAGAGGAGATGCCAATGGAGCATGAAGTCATTTGCCTTATTTTTTCATCTGTGTTTAGGTAGTAGGTGTGATGTATGAATGGCATGAGACATGTCACACAATAGGTGCAATTCTTTTATTGTATGAGTAATACACACTGCACCCAGTAAAATGACAAAACCATAGCTTTCTTTTATTTTGACATTTGCAACTTTCTTAGATATGCTGCAGTTAATGCCAAAGAATAGTTTGCGACGCTGTACAATGGGTTATACTGTATAACACATTTCAGCAAACAGGGGAGGAGCGGAGGGCCTGGACTTTTGTCCTTACAGTATAAATGGTCATTTTAAAGATCAATCGTAATTTGTCAGGATGACGTAGATGCAGTGCTTCAATCTGTATATTACGTCATGAAGTAAGATGGTATGGTCCATGGCAAGCCAAATGCTAGAAACAATGTGTCTATTTACCGAAGACACCTTAAATGAAATTGGCAACACATTTTACTATAAAGCTCTGCTCAATGACCTGTGCTGGGTGGTTAGGGTTCATACCTTGCTGTTTCCATGTCTTTGAACTACCTACCTATGATTTAACCATGACTGTTTGCTAACCTCTCGCCTGTGATTCTTTGCAACCTAGCCAAGTCTTCCAGTTTATGATTCTTTGCTGCCTGCTCTGACCAGATACCATCTAACTTTAAGTTTGCCTTATCCTTTTGACGCTTCTGCGCTTGGACTTATCCAATAGAAATGGTTGGTCATGTTGGTAAGGACTTGAAGCCAAAATCCAACTATAGTGCACTAGCTGCGATGTGATTGGACCCTGTCCTGCTTAGCGTTCCAGTAACTTATAGTATTGGTTAAAAACTTGCAGAAAATTGTCAATGCTGTTTAGGAGCAATTGGAAGTGAAGATTCTGGCAAGTGGCTTGGCTGTAACAGGAGGTGTCTCCATTTTGTGTACTGCAGAGAAAAAAGGGAGAAAAGGGAAGTGGTGAGATGCTCATTAATAAATTAAAATGTGTTTTAGGGTCACATCAAGTATTTTATATACTTATCATATATATTATCTGTTGTATGTGTAGAGCTGGGGATTTCTAGTTTTGGTTGATGTTTCAGTTTTCTGCTCATGCTTCACTTCACTATATTATTATAGCCCGCTCTTTCTATCCCTACCAATAAATGTCGGGGATAGAAAGAGCGGGCTATAATAATACTAGTTCAGGTCAGCATGGGCCAGTAATAGGTTTGCAGGAACAGGTGCCTCTTTTTTTAGAAACACGTAGATCTCTACTTTGCCATAATTACCTTGGCTGCAGTCAAATGGAGGATTTGTATTACAACACAGGATAATCGGTAAAATACTGTAAGGTTTACTGGTATCTAAAGGTACAATTTCATTTTAAGATTAGTCCGTTTAACCTGGATAAAAGGAAAGGTTTAAATGGCACACTGACGTTTTTGGATGCACTAGATCTTATTATAGCTATTGTAGTTGTTTTCCAGCTAAAGGGATTACTGAAAATCTCAAAGAGATCAATTTCACCGTGATTGGTTTAAAACTACCACTCAAGTAAGAGTTTCAAATTATACAGTGGTTTAAAAACATGTCATTTTGGCTTGAGAATTAAATTTGGGCCATAAATATCAAAAAATAATATCCATGTTTGAAGATGAGACTAATAATTATCATCATATAAAGCATATATATATATATATATATACTAATGTATATACTGTAAATTATACATAAATTAAAATAATCTGTCAAAATATTAATATAAAAAACTATTAAAGTCATTGTGAAACCCAGCACCAAGTGATATACCCCAACAGCAACAAAGAACAGGGGTGTAATTCCCCACAACACACTTATATTCCCAACAGCAAACAATAGAAAAGCATCAAAGTGTACTTAGTGTTACAAAGTGCAAAATAAATAATAACCTGTGTTTGTGGCTTGTAAGACGTTTTGAGAGTTAGTAGCCAGCGTTATGTAGAAAAAAAAAAGATCTCCGTGTATACAATGTAAGAAAGTACAAACATTTAGTTTTTTGGTGCAAATTTGTAAACTAAATTTATGCAGCTTGTCACACTGCATACACTATGATTTTTTAGTATTTTTTTCTACATAATACTGGTTACTAATCCTCATTGAAGATTGTCTTACATGCCAGGTTATTATTTATTTTACACTTTGTAACACAAAGTGCACATTGATACTGTTTATTGTTTGCTATTAATATATATATATATATATAGTATATATATATATATATATATATATATTGAAATGGATGGGGGGTGGTTTCTGCAATGGCCCCTTTAGCCATCTCTAGCTATATTACACAGTCATATACTTACCCCTTGTTAGCTCCAACACAGCAAATAAACAAATGTCACCGGTGGGGTGTTTCACTCATTAAGTACTTTAGCATACATTCTGTACCACCCAATAGACTTTCTGCCCACAAGAGCGGGGCCCTCTTCTCCTTCTGTACCAGATGGCACCTTTAAGTGAAAATTTAGACCATGCACTATTTAATATACAGGGGGTAAGTGAGTAAATATTGTGGGAGTGAGTGTAGTGCATGTAACTAATGTTGCTCTCCTCGTGTTTCTTGTTTCTCGTGTTATGCAATAAGGTGTGAATTACATGATTGATATGTAATAATAATATTGATATTGTAATTTGACCCCCAAAATATATACAGTATATGCTCTGACATGTCTGCTTCAACTATAGAGTATGAACAACCAGACACTGGAAATTCCTCTTTTAAAAGGAATTGAGGTGGCCCAAGAAAAAGGCATAATTAACACTGGGAGATTGTTTCGCTGACTTAAGTATGCATTATGCT
The DNA here is from genome assembly GCA_009364415.1 of Spea multiplicata. Classification (NCBI taxonomy): domain Eukaryota; kingdom Metazoa; phylum Chordata; class Amphibia; order Anura; family Pelobatidae; genus Spea; species Spea multiplicata. The sequence goes on along the minus strand of VKOC01000003.1, from coordinate 3,835,661 downwards.
TGACCACTTTGGTCCTTCTTTGAGGATAAATGCTGTTAGAAAGGCACTGTATAGTTATTGCATGAAAAATCTTTTTCAATGTAATAAAAAAAAATAATCCAACATAACCGAAGGAGTCCCAATTATAGACTGGTTGTTCTTAAATACAAGGCAAGAACTTCGGTTGGTTTTTTGGGTACTTACCGACATAAACACATGAATATTTTTCGTATACACAATCTAAGCCACACAAACCTATCACGCTTCCATTTGCCAATCAGGAAATAAAGTTCCACAAGTAAGCACATGCACAAAATTGACCTCATTGGGTCATGACCCCAAATTGCTATAATTTTTGGATTCTATTACCAAACTTCCTGTTTTTAGACATAACCTAAATGATTTTGTAACCTAATTGACTAGTATTATGATTTATTATGAAACATGTCTGGCCCCAGCAGTTTTAAGTTTCAAATTTGAGGGGAAACCGTACTTGTCCTTGCCGAGGCTGATTTCAAGGTGTGTTAACCTTTTGTCTTCGTGGACGTCTATAACTGATAATCCAGAGTGCCACAATTGCTGAGCTATAATCAGTGGAACCTTTTTTCTGGTCACTTTTTTTTGTGTAAATAAATATGTAAATTGGTCCTTAAACTGGAAAAATGTTGTTTGCAGTTTTTTGCATTATGAAAATATTTAACTTTGCAGAGAAATTGTAATATACGAGATTATAATCAATCCTAACTATTGAGACTTTATATTAAAATTGTCCTTCATATTAATTACTTATTTTAATCAATAAATAAAGGCCGCCATTTGGAATTGTTGCTCAGCAATGGGATAGTCATGAGAATATTGTTGTGTAAGGAACAAATCAATGCAAACAATACATACTGTTAGAGGTGCATAAAGTCTTGCTAAAATATTCTATATAGAGTGTCTAGGATTCCAGTGGTGTCCAGTGTAGTCAATGGTGGATCATGGGATTTTTTTTGTGAAATGCCACTTTAAAGTAAAATGACACTTTGTTTTAATGCTGGATTCTATTTTTTTTACCAAAGATCCAGGTCCCTCTGGGATTCTTCATTGGAACAGTAAAGGGAAATTGATACCGACCATTCATAGACTGGTTTAATCACTTAACCTCAGTCTTACCAAAGTTCCTGAAGTTTGGGTATGTTGTATCATCATATGGATATTCGTTTAAATGTTTATATTTTTACTTTTTGTTAGAAACAAAACAAATTACCCTAAATGGAACTTTTAAGTTCTATGCTTCTTAGTGAGTATTGCTTATGCCAATCACACGACTGATTGGGATAAATGGTACTGCAGCAGACCTCATCTCAGCTCTAAGGTTGTAAGGGTGTTTGTGTAGAAGAAAAAAAACCCGACAAAATCAGGACATGTTATTCTGCAGAAAATTCATTCTGCACATAATTAATGTGGCAATATATCCCCTACACCATAACGGTCTGCTACAGTAGTTTTGCTACATCAGCAGGTACTGTGGGTTATTTTGTTAAGTTTATGTAGCACACTGCAGGCCACCACCCATGGTTGGCTGAAGATAATACCACCTGAAGTCTCATATCAAAGAAATTATATTCCCAGAAGGGTTCCCAGAGCCAGTGCGGGAGCTTACTGGAGGCGAGTATATCACATGCAGGCAGATGTGTTTGGCCGAACACATCTCTTGCATGACATTTAGCTGGGGATTGGGAAGGGGGAAGTGTATATTCTGCAGAATCCACCCATGCATTTGCAAAATGGACAGCATGGAAATTTAAAGGACCATGCACTAAAGTGTATATTATGGCTGGAATGTCTCTTTAAGTTGATGTCATTTTGCAACACAGCAGTAGTACTACATACATTTCTACATCGCTTTTATCCTACTGCATTTGTTTAATGCCTATAAAGTTCTACATAAATTTCACTTCTAAATATCTCTGGTATAATGAATCATGGATTGGTTTCTTTGCTGTTTATTCAAAAGTGTGAATTAGAGCTTCTGAGTATTGATGTAATTCTGGACCATGCCTTTGTATGACAAATATGCAGACCCAGAAAACGCTGGAATTGTGCCCTTGCTTGTTGAAACTGAAGTAAGGAGTGGAAAATGTGATAGGTCCTAAGAGATTTGAGGTAAAAAAAAAACAAAATAAAAGAGAAACTATGGAAATGCATAGAGAGATCCCATTTCGGGGTTAGCAGGATGAGTTGGATCCAAAGTCATAAAGTCAACTTAATTTCCTTAAAATAATTTAACTTGTCTTGTAACACATACCTTCAGAAGGTTATTACGTGGACTCAACATACACGTTAGCCAACAACAGCATGGATTCCAACCAACGTTTCCCTGATTTCTTTTCTCTTACTTATTACCTACAAAGAGTCCATAAAACTCTGCACAATTAAAATTGCTGTTTAATACATTGTCAACATTCTGATCTATATTCTCAAATGTAATTCAGTATTACATGCTCAAATAAATTAAAAAGAGATTCTGGTGTTAAAGGGCGTCTTATCACAGTGATGGCTATTTGTTGACCCTTTAGCTGTAGTAGACCCAGAATCATATAGTATGCTGAAAGTTAGCTAGAAGTTTATATAAAAGCCTCAGCATAACATGGTTATGGAATAATTAGATATATAGTACATTTAAATCCAGAATTTGATATGACGTTCCTATTTTACATTTAGCGTGCACTAAAATACTTCCCAACATTTCAAATGGCCAAAGAGGGACACTTATTTTGGGGGTATAGTTAAAGGCATAGCTTGGGAGTGGAGCTACAGTTATTTTTGTGACCTATTGATAGCTATTTATCTGAGTATTTGATAATTGAGTATCTGAGAATTTAGAAAAGAGAGACATGTAATCTCATTTTAAAGAGCGACATTCAGTTTATTTTGCATTACGTTTATTTTACATTATTATCAACGTAGCTGTCTTGTTTCCATCCCGTGTCAACAAATAAGGCATGTGTATTAGCAAGGTAGATGCTAATACACAGCCTTAAGCATGGGTTAGTTTCTGAGGGTCTGGGAGTGAAAAATATGCTGGAGTAGCAATGCAAGGGGAATTTTGGCTTTCCATCCCCTACATAGGGGTTAAGCACCTGATTATGAGATATGATATGAATCTAAAATAGGTTAAACAATATGTTTAATATAACATTTTTTGACATGACATGAGTGACTCAAGCCTTACGTTTTGTAGAAACAAGTCTTTATATGAAAGGACAAAGGTAGCAGTGATTCATAGAATCATGTTGGGATTTGTCAAAAGATTTTTTGTATCATCCAAGAAATAAAGCATTTTAGGAAAAGCACTGTACACTTTCAAATGTGCAATTGTGTTGGATAAAGCTGTTTTGGGGGGCTACAGATGGTGTTGTGGAAAAGGGAATGTGAGGGCTGCTGGATAGTGTTATGTGCAGGGAGAATAAAAAAGAAAGACAAAAGGAAAGGCAGAAAAAGAAGGCTCAATCTCCCCTGCTCCTTATTGGGAAAGGGACACATAATGGGATAGTGGGTGCAGGCCATTCATGCATAGGGTGGGGCTAGCCCCCCAATAATTGAAAGCAGCAAGAAGGGACAGGGCCTGCGCCACCCTTAGGCAAAGTAGGTGCCTGTCTATAGCGCCTACCGCCAGCCGCAGTCAATTTTTAGAATCATAGCTCGCGGTCACTTGATGGGAGGCAGGTAGCCGTGCAGGCAGTGCCGGCTGCAGCTGCGAGCCGCCAGGCTCCGTCATTCAGGGGGAGGGGCCTGTGGGGGTAGAGCCAGGGGGCGGCAAACTTATGTTTTGCCTAGGGTGGCAAAAATCCTTGCACCAGCCCTGGGAAGGGGGTAGAACTTTGACGTGAAGTGAGCATTCAAATAAATCCCATGTATGTGTGTGTATTTAATTGACATTTTTATTGTATTCTACCATTTGTGGTTTCGGCTGTCCTCTATAGACTATGATTTCTAAATGAATTAGTTTTCTTTTTCTTTATGGTTGATGTGAATCATTCTCATTACAGTTAACATATCTGCCACAATCTGAAATAACCTAATAATCTAGGGACACTTTTTGAAGGGCGGCGACATCCCCTTGAAATTATAATGTAGAATGTGAAAAAAACAGAACTTGTGCAATAGTTTTAAAGCTGCTCTTATGTAGAAGAACAAACAATATTCTGCTGCAGCTACTTGGCATATTGCAACAACAAGATAAAAGAGCAGTATTAATGAGAGGATTATTAAAAAGTCCTTCCAGGGACTGTGTCGATAGGAAAAAAATGCATGTTTATGTTAAATAGAAAAAACAAAAAAATAACTATTTCTCAGTTATGCTAAGTTTCAAAATTTCTGACAACTGTCATATTTAAAATAGTTAATGATTGTGGCAACAACAAGACCTTTTCAATAACTATGACCTAAAAATATGCATTCACAGTGTTTAATTGCTAGCGTTGTAACAATGTAGATAACAACTGTATTTATAAACTTAAGTATAAAACAACAAGGATGCCTGACTTCATTATAATGGATTTTCTTTAACAAAACAAGGAAAACACAAGGATTTAAAGGTTAGTTTCTTATCTGCACATCTCAGATAGGTATCAGGTACTATAGCAGGTCATCCCAGTCTGAAGTAATTAGCTGGCCAACTCGTTTAACTAAACTACTGGGCAATTCGTTGCAATTACAAGCAATTAGCAGATTTCAGGGAACAGCAAATGATGATGATGATGATGATGATAATATGTAGAGATCTAGGGAAATGGAAATAACAATTAGCCTTTCACCTCATGGCTCACGCTGCCAATTTAGGCTGGTGGTAAATAGCAATAACAAGTGTCCCATACTTACACGGCAAGTCAGAAAGTTGCTGCCCTATAATTGGTTTTGTCATTAGAATACACATATTAAGATATATTTATAAATAAATATATATTTACATCTTGGACTGACATTTTAGAGCAATAAAAGTTTCCAATACAAACATACAAACATTTTAATAAATTCAGGTTCTACTGGAGATTATTAAAATAATTTTCCTTTACCTACCTGTACCAATTACTATGTTACAGAAGACATTCTGTTCAAAATAATTTGAATACCCATTACAGCCCTGTGAAATAGTGGAACGCTGAGTCCACGTTTGACATTTTTCTTGTTGTCAATAACCAGACCAGTGTGTTTTATTCTAGCCTTTCTATATGAGGGTCAACAATAATAGCAAAGTATGAGTTTAAATTGTACTGAAGGCTAGCAAATTATTAAAAAAAGAAAAAGAAGAAAAGAAATAATATATGTCTAAAAGGTATTTTATGGTCATTTTAAGCAGGGGGTGGGTGTACAAGTAAACACAAGTAATGGAAAGAACAATTTTAAATAAACTATGGAACACAATATTTATAACAAGTCTTCTTTATTTCATAAAACGCATTCATGTATTATACTTTAAAAGGAGTTTCTATCTTACCCTCTTTACAACCTCTGAGGGTCCCTTTTGACTAATTAGCCCATAGCAGCTGCTTAATCTGTTTATATAGTAGCATTAACTCTATGTGTAGGGGACTAATTTGAAACCATAGGGCCCCAGTGCAAAAATTGAGGCTTATCAGTGTGCCGAAGCAGCTTGTCTGTGCCATCTTTACTACCAAGAAGCATGCCTTTTCCATCTTTGTACCCAAACAGCTTGTCAGTGCCCCAAACAGCTTGCCTGTGCCATCTTTGTTTCCAAACAGCTTGCCACTGCCCCCAAATAGCCTGCCTGTGCCCCTGCTTACACTACATACCTGCACGAGTGGTGTATCTCTCTTCCTCTGTGCTGTGTGCAGAATGATTTAGCATGCAGGAAGTGGATGTGATGTCACTTCCTGCCTGCTGGATCAGTCAGACACAGGGTAAAGCGAAAGAGTACCCAGTTGCCGCACGTAACGGCTTTAAATGGGCGGACAGGTGGTTGCAGGAGTTTCCTTGGCCTGCTAGAGTGGCCGGCCTGGTCGCAGTTGCGACTCCTGCGGCTATAACACCCATGATGTTGCGCCACAGTTGATAAACGGTATATTTTAGTAAATAGCTGTAAAAATAAGCTGAATACTTGCTTTTATTTTGCTTGGAACCAATGTAAATAAACTCATTAATGGTCTCATATGAATAGACAGTAATTCTGTTTATCTTGTGAAAATAATAACTTGTAATAAACGGAAAAAGGTTGGACAGAATGACGCCATTATTGGCTAACTGATCATTTATTCCTTAAACTACAGACATTTTATTAACTTTAGTTTACTGCCAAATGGGAGGATAATCTCCTACCTACTGAGCAGTAAATTCTCTTCTCTGACAAATGTTTCTTTAGCCTCTGCCTATGAATAACAGCGATCTTAATGGGGCTGTGTCGAAATCTGACAAATAACAGTCTCACCAATATTATTCTTTTCATTACTTGGGATATAATTAAGTTCACAGAATTATCACTGAAAAAAAATTATAATGCATTTTTAAGTATATATGTCATGCATCATTGTATGAAATACGTATTTTAGTACATGGAATAACAATTTACATTGCTATATTTTCAATAACAAAATAATTTAGCCAACCCTCCCATTAGCTGAACTGCACAACATAGTCAATATGTCACACAGCCAAACAACCGCAGCAGACAGCAAACAGTAAGATTATCTCACCACTTTTCATGGTTTTTTTTTGCTAGTGCAAGTGATGCAAAATATTTTTACAGATAAAACCAGAAAAATATATTTAGAAATGATCAAGACGCATACTTTTCTGGCAAAGGGTTAATATGATATCTGCATTAAGTAACAGTAAACCACAATACTCTGTATGCATCCACCAGAAAATATTGAGTTTTTAGACTCACATTTTTAAATGATAGTACATTCAGAAGTAAATAGGCATCCTTTTTGTTAACAATCTTGTTAACAAAACCTATGACAGAGGAAAGTTTTTCTTTAAAAATGTAAAATGCATTTAACCCTTTCTTTAGGAGGTGTTAATTTATCATTTAAATAACATTCACAACTTTTGCAGGGCTTTACACTTTTAATTCAAGATTGCTTACGTAAGACCAATTGGATAAATGACACTTAATTAATTCATTAATTTATAATACCCTGGAGTATCACTGTTCTTGATATGAATGATTTGATTTAAAAAAAAGGTGCATGCAATTGAACAAAGTGTAAAAAAAACCACATCTGTAGATCCAAGTTAAACACCTAAGAGTGGATTTCCCACTATGCAGCCTAACCATAAGCCAGTAGAAAAGTATTCATTAAGGACACAGCTGGGGGCAAATGTATAGGGGATTAAGAGTAGCACTGGTCACTGCAGTGTATGCCCAACCCAATTTGACTAAGCACTTTCTAATTTAAGCCTCATGTCCAACCCTTTTTATCCCATACCCTTCCTACATTTCATTTTTTTAACAATAGCACCACCAGTGGTCTGTATACCTAAGGGATCCTATGTGCCTATAAGCACTATAATGCATCCACAAAAGTGTAGATGACAGGGTGCAGTGCAGGTAAGTATGACACATTATATATATATATACATATACACATATATACATATATATATAGTGCTAGTAAGATGTAACAAATATACATATTAAAGTTATACCTACCTGAATGTTTCCGGTGGCTGGAGAACTTGAGATTCCAAGGCGGCTCTGGCACTTTAAGGCCAGCGGTCGCCTGATGACATGAGTTTGGCAAACAGCTGGCTGCGTGCAGCCACAAACCACATGTTATGTTAATCAGCAGATTGGGCGAGTATAGGGCTCCAATGACCAGTGGCTTACTGGGATTTAGCCTGATGTGCCAGGTGGCCAATCTTGGTCTGCATCCAGCAGTCTTGTTTGTAGTTTTTATTCCTATACCACCTTAATGTCAGAATAGAGACAATGAAAAATGGATTTAAGATTATAAATATCTTTTTTCATATACATTTCCTAGCTAATCGGTCAGAGCACTGTATAGGTGAATAGCTACCCCTCTATAAAGTGACACCATGTCCCTTTTCAATGGCTGGTGCATTTTAACCCTTAGAGTGCCCGCTACATACATTGTATTTAATATATTTAATAATAATTTACTCAAGGGATGTTGTAGTTTTCAAAAAACATATTTATTTGAACAAAGATAAAATAGTATATGATACAAAAATCACTTCAGGTCAGCTACCAATGAAATTTGTTTTAAAAAAAACAATATATAGTTTTCCACTGGGTAAAGTGAAAACGTTTCCCAGGAATGCCAGTTAGTTAAAAGGATGTTTAAATTGTTGTCCTAACAGGGGCATAACTAGAAACTTCAGGGCCCCGGTGCGAGAATCTGTTAAGGGCCCCCCACCCCAACCCATCTATCCCTTTCTCACGATCTCCCCTCTCCCTCCCTAACCCCCCTTCCTCAAATCTCCCCTCTCCTCCCTAACCCCCCCTTTACCTCAGGATCTCCCCTCTCCGCTCCCTAACCGCGCCTTCTCAAGGATCTCCGCCTCTCCCTCAACTAAACCCCCATTCTCAGGATCTTCCTCTCTCATTCCCGTAACGCCCCCCTTCTCAGGATCTCCTTCTCCTCCCTAACGCCTCATTTCTCAGGATCTCCCATCCTCCCTCCCTAACCCGCCCTTCTCTAGGATCTCCCCTCCTCCCCTTTCCCCTAAAAACCCCCCATTGTTCAGGATCTTCCTCCTCTCATTCCCTAACCCTTTCTGCAGGATCTCGCCCTCTCCCTCCCTAAAACCCCCATTCTCAGGATCTCCTCTCTAATTCCCTAACCCCCCTTCTCAGGATCTACCCTCTCTCATCCCCCTAAACATCCCCATTCTCAGGATCTTCCTCTCTCATTCCCTAACCCGCCCTTTCTTAGATGCTCCCCTCTCTCTCCCTAACCGCCAATTCCTCAGGATCTCCCCTCGTCCTCCCTAACGGCCCTCTTCTCGGATTCTCCCCTCTCCCTCCCTACCGCCCCTCTCAGGATCTCCTCTTTTCATTCCTAACCCCTTCTCAGGATCTCACCCTCTCCTCCGCTAACCCCCGTTCTGCAGGATCTCCCCTCTGCCCTCCCTAACACCCCTTCTCAGGATCTCCCCTCTCCCCTCCCTAACCCCCATTCTCAGTGATCTCCTCCTCATTCACCTAACCCCCTTCTGGCAGGATCTCCCCTCTCCCTCCCTAACCCCCATCTCAGGATTCCTCTTCTCATTCCTAACCCCCCTTCTCAGGAATCTCCCCTCTCTCTTCCTAACGCCCCATTCTCAGGATCTCCTCTCTCATTCCTAACCCCCCTTCTTAGGATCTGCCCCTCTCTCTGCCCTAACCCCCATTCTCAGGATCTCCCTCTCCCTCCTAACGCCCCTTCTCAGGATTCTCCCGCTCTCCCTCCTACCCCGCCTTCTCAGGAATCTCACTCTTTCATTCCCTAACCCCCCTTCTCAGGACTCCCCCGCCTCTCAAACTCCCTAACCGCCCGTTCTCAGGATCTCCCCTCTCCTCCCTAACCCCGCCCACGTTCTCAGGAATCTCCCCTCTCCCTCCCCTAACGCCCCGCGTCTCAGGATCTCCACTCTCCGCATCCGCTAACCCCATTCTCAGGGATCTCCCCTCTCCCTAACCCAACCGCCCTTCTCAGGATATCCCCTCTCCTTCCCAACCCCTTCTTCAGGATCTCCTCTCCCTCCCTAACCCCCTTTCTCAGGATCTCCCCCTCTCCCTCCCTAACCCCGTTTTCAGGATCTCCCCTCTGCCCTCCCTAACCCCCCTTCTCAAGGATCTCCCCTCTTCCTCCCTAACCCCCTTCTCAGAATGCTACCCTCTTCCTCCCCTAAAACCCCCGCTTCTCAGATCAACACCCCCCCACACACACACACTTACCTTCAACCTGACTTGTTGGAAGCGTGAGGCGTTTGTCTCGGGTGCCGGCGCTTCACTGCTGAGCGCCGGCGTATGACGGTGTGTGTGTAGATTCTGCAAAGGGGGGTTAGGGAGGAAGAGGGGAGATCCTGAGAAGGGGGATAGGGAGTTAGGGGGTTTATTTGAACAAAGATAAAATATTATATAATACAAAAATCTCTTCAGGTCAGCAACCAATGAAATTTGTTTTAAAAAAACAATATATAGTTTTCCACTGGTATCTGACACCAAGACATTAGCAGTAGATCCTTTAAGTCCTGTAAGTGGCAAGGTGGGGCCTCCATGGATGTATCCTGGTGCCATGTGTTCTCTAGGTAAGTGACGCACACACACCCAGCCATCCTTGTGATGTAAAAGAAAACGTAATGTGCTACGCAGCCACATTATGCAACACTATGTGTTCTGACACCTTTCTATAAGAACCAGCATTAGCCTTGTCAGCAATCTGAGCCACCGTAGCTCGTCTGTTGGATTTGGCAAGCTAGCCTTCCCCTCTCACGTGCATCAATGAGCCTTGTCGCTGGGTCACTGCTTTTCCTTATTTGGACCACTTTTGATAAGTACTGACTACTGCAGACTGGGAACACCCCACAAGAGCTGCAGTTTTGGGGATGCTCTGACCCAGTCATCTAGCCATCACAATTTGGCCCTTGTCAAAGTCGCTGAGATCCTTATGCTTGCCCGTTTTTCCTGCTTCTAACACATCAACTTTGAGGACGAAATGTTAGCTTGTTGCTTAATATATCCCACCCACTGACAGGCGCCATGAGTTTATCAGTGTTATTCACATCACCTATCAGTGGTTATAATGTATATGTACTTATATACATACACATATATATATATTATATACTACTTTATGTATTATAATCATTGCATAGATATAAAAAAGAGTTGTTATATTTTTGATATCTGTTCTCATTGTTTCCCTGTTTTGCAAAAACATGTTTTTGAGAATGTAATATAAATACCACTTACGGATTCATTTAAGTATTAAAATAGCAATTACCTTATAACTTGACTTCAAAATAGTAATTAGTAATCATTACGTTTATGCTGTTATAAAGTAGTGTTACTGGTCTCATTTAAAGTTGCTGTCTTTATGTAGGAGAGTTATTGTAACTCCAGCATACCTTTGGCTGATAATACAGCCACCAGAAGAACTGTGGTGTAACATCATGTTACCTGACCCTGCTCAGTGCCTGACCCTCAGAGCAGATAAGACATGGCTGCTTCTGCACAGCTGAATGGTTTTACTGATGTCACATATAAGGAGAACATAATCAGAAAACCTTACAGGCGATAAAATCTATTTCCCTCTCAATTCAGTTGTGATGTTTACAAGAGAATGTACCATGCTATTCAAAAAGCTATTCAAAAAGACTATTTTTTTCTCTGCTGTATAACCTTTTTAAGCTCATTGGGAAAATAATACAACACATCGTATAAAATCAGTTAAATATTCACGCAGGACTCAAAACAACACAGAACTAACATAAATACATAAATATATGTATATTGAGATGCATTCATTTGACTTTCTTCTGTTTAATTTTCTGCTACTGTGTACATGTGTACTATATACTATATAACTTTTGGGAAGGGGCTACCTTTAAAGTTGACCATGGAAATTTCATGGCTCAGACACATGTTAATTTATGACTTTCTTTAGGAATCCCATATACATACCAGAACATGAATTTAGAGTACCAGGTCAATGCTGCTTTGGGGAGAAAGAGTGCTCTTATCTTGATAACCTGATAAGACAGTATCTGTTCAAGTAGAACATTCAGAAGGGTTATTGTTTGGAAAAAGCACTTTTCTTGGGATTCACAGTCTCCATTTTCTGATAAAACTCCCAAACACCATGTAGTTAAAGGGATGCAATAAAACTGAGAAGAAACACTGACATCGCTTGTTATTCTGGCACCATCTAGGAGACATGTCTGGTCTTCCTGTTTTAAATAAGTGTCCTACACTCTGATTTACCATGCACTTTGAGGACTATTTATTGACTTTTTTGATGTCTGTCAAATAGTTTCTTCATATTAGGTTATTAATGGCTGTAAAAAAGTAAAGGGTCTTGCTTACAGATTTGTTACCTACTGCTCTCTGTATTTCACAGGATGTGAGGATGTAAATTGTCAAAACTAGATGTCATGCTTTGGCCTTGCCTCTGTTTTTGATCTGTCCTACTAAACCTCCAGAAAAGGTGAGAAGAGCCTTTGAAATCATTGTATGGAAGCTCAGTACAGCCTGCATGGTATAAATGGGCCGGTTGGGGAGATCCAAGATCTCCCTTGTAACAAGGGGACTGCCAAGGCCTAGACAACAACAGAAGCAAAAGTACAGGAACAATTAATATTCAGTGCACTTGCATTAGATCAGACGAAAACAATGATTAAATTCATGTAATGTTTATTGACCATCTGACGCGTCATTAATGATCCATGAGGCACTGCCCAAGGTATTCTGTTTAGCAAGGTGCTGGTGCATTTAACATTTTCTTGTTTTATATATAGTATATACATCCTGCTACATCCCTACTAACAGATCATTTGGAAAAAAACACTATTAACTGCATTATTATATAAATTTTGGTGAAATCCCTTAAAAAGATATGATCTAGGAACCATTATAGATGTAACTACAGCTGGTAGGGCAGTTATATTTGGCACTGTGGTAGCCCGGACATAACTTTAAAAAGTTGAATGTATTGCTATGCTTGGGTATCAGCTAAAGATGATGATAAATCCTTACGCAGTAAGTGCAGTAATTTTTATTTAATTTGTCATTTTCTTGTGCACTATAAAATCATACCCAAATCATAATCTGACACTATATTAAGTTACCTTTATAGTTACCTATATATCTTATTTGTTTGATTGTAATTTATGCAAGGATGTGATGTTGCATGTTAAAAAGATCATATATATATATATATATATATATATATATATATATATATATATATATTAGAACTGGAATCAACTTTCTATCTATTCCCTTGAGCAACATGCTATAAATATATTTTGTCACAGATTTTTAAGAGTTCCCACTTTTTCCCATGCACAAATAATTCCCCAGGGGGTAATATTTCGGTTGAAGCCGACAGATTTAGATTTTTGGGGCCAATAAACCATAGGAAATATATAAAACAAATGATCATTTTGTAAACATGGATATACATATCATACATACAAAAATTCTGGCTTCATGAATCACCAACAATCAACGTTGACAAAATAAATGTTTAGAATATAGGCAGTATGACCCAGAGCATATGTTCATTTACCCTGTTACTATGAGATTTGAGTAACTGGAATTACCAAGTATGATACCACTTCTTAATTTCAATCTAAGCGCACCAACATTCTTGTCCTATTTGCACACATTTGAGGTTGTTGACTCCTCATTTGCCTGGTTGCAGCTTGCTGTCAAGGGGTTAATTGGGATTAGGTTTAATTGCACCTCCCCAACACATTAATATGGTCTTGGTAGCCATATAAACTGCTTTGTGTGCCCACTATGTAGGAGGTGAGAGTAGGTTCTCACCCTATTGAGAGTGTGCCTTGACGTGGCGGGTGAGCTTAATTATGCTTTGGCCAATTCATATAACCAAAACCTCTCATTTATATTATGTTTATATATTTGTTGCCAACTTTTTTAGGGTGAGAAGTGCAGACAGATTTTGTTTGTATACACTGTACAGCCAATATACTGTATTTGCAACATGCTCACACCTGTTTGGTAGGCCTCTTTTTACACGTTTGAATTATTTGATTCTGAGACTAGCGACATTTTTTGTTTCCTAATAAATAAATAAGTTTAAATAAATACAATTTACTGAACAGATATGGTACAGCATAACTCCTATCACCATGTACTCAGACAGACATTGATGGTGGTACAACATAAGCCCCATCACTATATACTAAGCCAGACATTGACGTGGTAAGCTTCTACTCCTGAAGCACTCTGCCTGTGCCACCTCTACACCTGAAACAGGCAGCCTTATGCCAACACTGCCCTTGAAATAGACAACCTGCCTGTGCCACCTCTGCCCCTGAAACAGGCTACCTGTCTGTGCCCCACTCTGCCCCTTAAGCAGCCTTTATATGCCCTTGAAACAGCCTGCCTGTGCCCCTCTGCCCCTGAAGCTGCCTGTGCCACCCTTGCCTTTTGAATAGTCTGCCTGTGCCATCCCTGCCCCTAAACACTTATAACATACATACATTCACTCACTCACTCACTCACTCACTCACTCACTCATTCATTCAACCTCCTGTATCCCCTTACCTCATCTGCAGATTTCACTGGTCCAGAGGCCGGCCAAGCAGCACTGGGTCATCGTAGATGTCTATGCGGCCCGACGCTGCCTAACACGGGCCTGCAGCCTACCCCTGTGGTGCCCGCACATTGTGTGAGGAAACTCTCTTTTTTCCAGCCAAGAGAAGCAGGAACCTGGGTGAGAAAACAATTTCCTTGCACAGTGTGCCAGTTCCACAGCGGTTAAGCTGTAGGCCCGTGTTAGGTGGCCATTTGGTTTCCTGGGAGGTTGCACCCCCCCTGATGAGTGGCACACAGGGCGGACTGCCCCCCTTCGCTACACTACTGCCCCTGACCACAAGAAGATGAGAGATTATTCTACTGTTTTGAGACTCAGAGAACATGGATGTGTTCACCTGTATGGAGGGATATTGATTTTAAAGATTTGGCCTCGTTTTTGCACCTGAGCGCCCAGAGTGCATGAATCATTAAACAGCATTTCTATTGTGAGTTGATCCTTTCTGTAATCCTTCAATGGTTATTGTAATTAGGTCAGAGGCTCTGCTGTGGTTTCAAACACTCCACTATCTTCATATATTAGGTCACAGGACGAGTAGGCAACTTTTCATATCAGACAAGGGATGTGTGCTTTTGTGTGAGAGCCCCTATGATTCCCAAAGCCAAATAATCATTAGGACATATAAAAGAAGAGGAGAAATCTATGGCAGTTTAAGGTGAGCAAAAATCTACTTTGTAAAACACTGAGATTGATACAACACGCACTGATCTATCTCAATCTGCCAGATTGTGTCAAACATTGTAGATTATTGATCCAAAGGAAGGATGTCAGGCTCCAAATTTACCCACTGACCCCCTGCTCGAAGATCCCTAAAGTGGTAAACGAAGGTTGGCAGTAGCAGAGCTGTCAGGTCTCAGTCCCCCATATCCATTTGCTCCCATACCCTCCAGCTAAATGTCCTATAGAAAATGTGTTTGAGTGAACACATCTTCCTGCATGTGATATACTAAGCTACAGTGCTGACACTGTGAATGCTGAGGGCTGGAGTCTATTCACACCCATGCACATTTGGGGAAAGTGTTGCCATTTATTTCAAGCACTAGAAAAGGGAGCACTATCCTGTTACTATCCTGCTACTGATTGACTGCTTCAAGAGGAGAAGGGCTTCTCCTACTGAAGGGCAGCCTCTTCTGTGTCAAGTAACTGAATGATCAAGTAAGATCCTTAGACTCTAACTCACTCTTACTCTCATGTTCTCTGAATGCCTCCCTACTTTCTCTGCCGACCACTTCTGCTTCCATGTCTCACAGCTCTGCTTCCGTGTCTTGCATCTTCTTGTTCTACATCTTCTTTTCTGCATCTTCTTGTTTTCCTCTTTTCTATCTTCTCTTTTCTCTTCTTTCTTCATCCACATCTTAGCGGACATAACCTCCCAGCGAACCTCCACTGAAATGGCGGAGCTTCTGGCGATGTTCTCTCCCGATTCTCTAATCCACCATTTTGGCCTAAGGGTTATCTTAGGCTTCAGTGCTGACTGCCGGGATATAACCTCATATACTGGCTAAGAAGTGCTGAAGCAGAGGTCTAAAGGGACAGACCCCTCACATCTGTCTTAGCGCGGCCCTGCCGATACCTGCATCTACTAATTTCCAGGGACACTGAAAGTACCAGGACAAGCTCCCAAATCCCAAGTCTGTCCTACAAAATAGTTGGCAACTATGTGATGAGTGAACTTTTTGCATCAACTCCATTCATTTTATGTCACTTGCCACACACATTGATGGTTTAATCTTAAATGAGTTCCGTCTTTTCGGAAGCAAAGGAATCTGACATGAAAAGACGTGTTCTTAAACTTCAAGCCAGCATCAGTTTGTTTTTTTTATTTTGATGACTCTATGGGAGATTAAGCTTTATGAACAGAACAGACGTGGTATTGCAAGTTATCGTAAACATTAATTTTGTTGATTCAAAAAAAACATACCAATTATTTACAATGCTGACACATATAGTTAGCTTCTGGTTCTCAGAAAAAAGGGTACCATATTGTTTTATATTTTTATTAGTATAATGATATAATATTGAATAATATAACTTTATAAAACATAAATGATTTATAGGTTGGGTGAGGAGAAGCTGAATATTTGTATGAAGACACAAATGTTGCTCTTTAATAAATCTGATGTAAGACGCTTTTGCTTATAATAAAATGTTAAAGAACTACGCTTAATTATTTATTTTTATTGGAAATGAAAAGGACAGGGAAAGAAAATCCAAGGTAATTCCACTGAAAGAATGTGCTAGGCATCTTGGTGAATCACAGTGTGATATAAATGCCAAGTGGCACGTCTTAATTCTACTAGCTGTCCTGCTCCATGTTCTCTTTGTGGTAAGAAATCTAATCCAGCAATTATTCTGTCAGACCTGTCACACCTTCTGCATTAAGCGCTACATGTAATTTCAAACCAGAGCAATTATCACAGTGGCTGCACAGGTAAGATATGTTGACTCACAATCATATTTCTTTGAGAAAAAAACAACAAACCAATGTTGATTGAATGATTGGTATTCATTCAGTTTCATCGTTGGGTAAAATATACAGATTTTATTTTCAGCTCACAGTTACCGTTACAAATGTAATTGAGTGAATGAATATTTTTGCCTTCTTTATGCTTTACTGAGTAAGCAAAAAAATGAAGTGGGTGACTATTTGTGCTGCATTCATACACATAAAAAAATGGAAAACTGTTTTTATGAAAAGAGATATGGTTCAGTTGCTGATGCCTTGGGGCCTGAAACTATTTGAACACTGAGAATTTATGAGACTCTGCTTTGGTATTTACCAGAAAGGTATTATTAACGAAGCTGCCTTAATACCAGCCAACCATACATGTATGTTCCTTACCTGCATACCTGGGAACTTCCCAGAGCTGTTCTCCCAGAGCTCCTTCTCCACCTCCTTTAATGCAAGAGGATGTTGTGGCTGTGAGAGAGGGTAACGCTAGCCAAGCACAGGAAGTTTGATTTTGCTACTCCCAGATTTCAGCTGTTAATTTTGCTATGAATGCCCCTTTGAAGTGCAGGGTAGAAAGTGGGGAGAAGTTGAATCCTGGGTGGCCTAGGCAGAACCTGGGTGGGAAGTGGACATGACTGATACTACTCCCTGTTCTGGAGATAAGAGATGGTAACCTGAAGCATTGGAAAAGTTATACACAGTTAGTTCCCAGTTCTGCTTACCTCTATATTCTAGCATGTGGAGGATAGAATGCATCATGCATTTAGCACAAGAGAACAGTTGGTCAATGCTTTAAATCAATATAACACACCATGAACTCACTATATGCAATGTAATAATCCATGTGGTACACTACATGCTACAGGCTGGAATAGCAAATGTAATCAAACTCGTGGGAAAACAGCCTTTAAACAAAGCTCAAGACAACAAATAGACATCTAAATTGATTTGATAGAACAGAGTGAAAGATCTGTACCAGTCATGAGTGAAATAAACATATCAAATATGCAAACTTATTATTATTCAGTTTCTGCAAAAGCATATACATTTCATGAGCCATATCATATTCCAGAGATGGTACCTTGAGTGTGCTGTACCACGTCTTCTGTATTGAATGACAAACATTGTGAAGACTGGTGGTATGGATGAAATTATGTGGGGTAGATGAAATTTCAAACCAACAACCAAAACTTGCAAAAAACACTTCCACTTTATTTGGGCAGAAGCAAGACATCATGGGTTCTTCTTTCCACAGAACATCCAATTGTCATCTTCTTTTATATGGATGTGGACTTCAAACATGTTAAAAGGATAGCCAACATGTGGATTAAGATCTGTCTGGAATTGTCCCAGAAATTGTACCAAGCTATCCCTGAGTAGATGTTTGGTCTCAGTCAGTAGTCTATTGGTATGTCTCTCTGATGTGTGTTTAGATTCAGTGTTTAGTTTGTTCAGTACTTTTGTAGGCAGGGATTAGCATTAGGACCCACCGAATATTGGAGTACTTTGGCGTAGTGGTGGGCTAAGCATACTATGGCCATATGATGTGATGGAATCGCCAATTATTATCACATAGTCCTAGGCTAGTCTTGTGTTTATGTGTGTCAGTCTTTTATGTGTCTTTGCCTTCTCTTCCTGGTATTATCTGAGGATCTCAGTTCCTCTCTCCTCTCCCCATGTCCTAGTTAAGATATCATATCCTTGCCTAAAGGAAAAGCGTCAGAGGATTTCGGCTCCTCACTCCATCCCCTGTGTTCCTTGCCTTGTTCCCTGTCCTCTGTTATGTCCTGTACCATGTATGTCTTATCTGGTTATGCTTCTTGCTCAGTCTCCCTGCTCCTTGCTCTGCCCCCCTTGCTTGCTATGTTTCAAGTTTACTCTGCTTAGCTTCCCTACTTCCCTACAGCATCCTGCACATTCCTCTGTAGAGCTATGTTTCATACCTGCTCCAGGGTGCCTGCAGGTTATTACTTTGTTTTGAACTGGACAACATCCGCTGATGTGTCAGGATGCTGGTACGTGGCTGCACAACCCTAGGTGCACAACACCCTAGAGAGTGCAGTTGGCCTGCACCAGGCCCTGTCTAACTCCACTACTGCGCAATAACTCCTGATCTCTATCTTTGGGCGCTCAGGGTCATTAGAGTCATCTGTATGGACCCAGTTCCTGACACACTTGAAGTGAATGCTAAAACACTTTGATCATTAAAAAAGGATCGTCATATCTAGAAACTTCCCATGGTAGGCTACTTGGAGTTCTCCCTCTTCTGAAGGGGTGGCTTCTTGAATGGGTGGGGCTCGAGACCGAGCTAGAGGGCTCGCAGAGGAGAGAGAGAGGGGCGCCGTGCGGGTACTGACAACTTGGTAAGCGAAAACCACTCGGCTCCCCTCTCTCTCCTCCGCTTTAAAAAAAACGCCTTGGGCCGCCTCTTCAAAAGTGCCGCCTCGGGCAGTTGCCCCTCTCGGCTCCATGGTAGGGCTGGCCCTGCTCTGATAAGTAAGTACTTATCATACTGCCTGTGGAAAACAATATAATGCCTCACATTTTAATCACCCATAAAGACTCTGTGACTAATAAAAGCCTACAGAGAAACATATTTCACTACCATTGCTATAAAGAATCCGCTCAGGGATGGAATGGAACAAAAATTAGGTAAACCCTGTTTTGTCAAGACTAACTTACATAGCTGGGGGTTAATACTGTATACAGCACTGTAATTTATACTCACAGGGAAAACTATTTTTCCTTGGTACATCCATAGTACCAGAAACAACCAATAATTATATTACACACATGCCAACAGTCCTCAAAATAAAGTGTCAGTCCTTAAATATTTAAATCATATTGGCAAATAATAAGCAGCATTTAACATGTTGTAAAGAGCGTAGTATTGAACAGAGAACCATATACCCCACATCATCCCTGTAGAACACCTGCACACAATCCCCAATATAAAGTGTCAGTCCCAAATATTTAAATTATTTAGGTAAATCATAAGTAGCATTTATCATCTGTTATAAAGAGGGTAATTTTAAACAGGGAATAATAAACACCACAATCACCGGTTGAACATCTGTATGAGTGTGGGTGAATGAGTAAGTATGTGAGACTGTGTATGTGTGAATGAGTATGTATTTATGTTTGTATGTAATTTGGGAGACAAATATGGCACAGGCAGGCTGTTTGGGGCAAAATGACACAGATAAGCTGTTTTGGGGCCACTGACCAGTTGTTTGGAACAAAGAAAGCAAATGCAAGCTGTTTGAGGACACGGGTGGCACAGACAAGCTGCCAATGGGGACTCCCACATAAAAAGGGACACTTGGACACTACTGCCAGAATTGCTAACTTTTGCTCCAGATGTCTCTGGATAAAAAGGAGGTGGAGCCCAAAGTGGGAGGAGTTATGTGATGCAGTGTGACTCCACATACATTAGGCCCTGGAGCTCATTTAGCAGTGTTTAGGCTGTGCAGCTCTAAGACATAATGTATTTTTATGCCAGGACAGATAATAGAAAATTCTATTTATATAGCGCTTCTTACAATATATATTCTTACAATATATATTCAAGCATTTTATTATTATCTTTTGGTTCATATATAAAAAAAATTATGCAGTGTTGAGGTTACAAATATAATAGAAATAAATAAATGATAAATAAAATAATTAAAAAAATAAACAATGTGTTTAGAAAAAAAATAGATTAATATTTTAATGAATCCATACAAAGAGTTATTTCTGTTTAAATAAACATCTCCTGTTAATTAAATAGCTCATATTAAAAAAAAAAAAAAAAACTTGGATGCAAAAGAAAAATATAGTTTTTTGAAAAAATAATTATTTAAATATGGGAGTTCAATTTGGATTGTAAAAAAAGAGTTCGGCCATATCATGGCCAAGTTACTTAGATGCTCTGTTCTGGTTTTACCCCCAGTAAACTGAAAGATAGGCTCTTCCTCTGATATCTTGGTACTTTGACCTTAAAATTTACTCAACTACAAAGAGTGTGTGAGCATGTGTGTGGGAGAGAGCAGTAGGAAAGTCTGCAAATTACCATCAAAGGCTGAGTGCAAGGTTTATTGGGACCTTTATGACTGCTTCTTTCATTATTTACACTGCTCTCCATTCCAGGAGATCTCATTAACAGTGTAATAACTGTAAACATATTTTAAAGAGCTCTTAAAGTTTCAAAGAAGAAATAACATCATATGGAGCAACTTCTTTATCATGTGAGAATAAAATCAGGGTCTTGCCACCCTTCGCGTCAAAATAGCAATGAGAAATATTCTTGTTGTAATGGCTGTAACAATTAAGTCTAATGCCAACAAAAATAACATTTCAATTAGTTGAATGTACAGAGAGAAAATCTAAAAGAAAAATACGGATATTGTCCACATGCATTCTGCATTAGTTTACTTGTCCGAAACTTGTCCTGTAAGTATGAAATGGACATATATACCTTCCATTGCATGAGTGGATAAGATTAATGGAGCGGAATAATCATACAAATCAAGTACAAGATGGAAAGTGGCAGATTTGTATCAAATGTTTTGTATCACACAAGGCAATTATTTAGGGGAATGCATAGAATAATGAAATGCATCTCTGTCAGATTAATGTCATTTTAATGGGGCTCTTTTTAATGGGGTACAGCTTTGACTCATTAGTCATGTTGGGGGTGGATTTACATCCCTGATGTCCATTAGACAAACAACTATTGATGGCTATCCCTACATTGTTATAGTTACGGTTATATAGTTAGAAAGGTTAAAAAGATCATACTGAATATTGAATTGAACATATCCCAGATAAATGAAGGAAATAAACTTAGAAAAAAATTATATTTGTTACTTGCATAACTAAAGATGTTCCAGTAGCCATGGAAACTCCTGCTGCACATTTGTACCACTCTAATAAGCATTAACTAACAGAATCAGCACTTAATACTGGTATGAAGGAAGCAATCAATCTGCATGCTGTACATTCATAAACATGACTTATGGTTGCTCTTTGCCTTCCTTACCATCAGTCTTCAGAACCACTTTAAAAAAGCAGAGGAGATTGTAAAAAGCAGGGGATATGTAAAAAAAACCCTGGTTCTAGTACAAGTTTGGGATTGTCCATGCTTATTGGCCCTTTCCACTGGTTAGTATGTGACAAGACCACTTTCAGAAGATTGAACCAGAACAGGGCCGGACTGGGCATGAAAAGAACCCCTGGAAACATTTGGAGACCAGCCCCATATATTGTATCTCGTGGTTGAGCTCTTGTACTCACATGCACCCCTTATACATACCCGAGTCACACTATTTGCCAGTATCGTATTTTTGCCCCCCTTGTGTATTGATGCACCAGCCAGGTCCCCCTTTAGTATTGATTACTGTCTTCCCCCACAACACACCCTTGTGTATTGCCCCTGAGCATTGATTTATGTGATGCCCCAACTAACCCCCTCCCTTGTGTATTGATGCCTCCACCACTTTTGTATTGGTTATGTGTTGTGCAAGCACACTCTTGTCTATTGTTGATGCCCCCCACTGCCATGTGTATTACCCCCAGCCACACACCCCCTTTATATATTGATTATGTGATACCACAACCCAACCGCCCCCCCTTTTCTATTATTTCATGTTTAATTATGTCCCAAGGCAATCCCCCTCCCTTGAATATGGGTCTGCTTTCCTTTAACCCTCTATTTTTTGGTAATACTTACATTTTTGTGTTTTTTTTCCTGCTCACCAACATGATATGACAAGCCTCTCCCAATCACGAGGAACTCTGAGCGGATGCGAGCAAGATTGAAATCGGCCGTCGTGCGGCAGTCAGGCCGCCGGCGCCTAATGAAATTAAAGCAGCCGTCATGCGGCAGTCAGGCCTCCTCCACCGGCGCCTAATGAAATTAAAGCGGCCAGCATGCACGCACTGTGCCGGCCCAATGGCCATGTGTCAGCGTTTCATCCCACCCCTTTTAAGACGTGGGACAAAGAGCTGAGGCATGGCCACTGGGAGGCGTGGTCGCTTTCATTTCATTAAGCGCCAGTGGAGGCGGCCTAACTGCCACGCCACGGCTGCTTTTAATCCCGCTCGCAGCCGCTCAGCGGCTGTTTTGAAATTTCTGGCCGCAAGGTGGCCACTTTGATTGTTGCTCTGCCGACCCACGGACTGGCCGGCCCACTAGGAAATTTCCTTTCCGGTCCTGAACCAGAATCAGTTTTTATATTTAAACCCATTTTTTCCTTTTTTAACTTTTAACAAATACAGATGTTGAAATGCATACAATATAGTTACCAGTAAAATATTGTGTTCTAGCTTCATACCTCTGCTATGAGGCTTAGACAATGCAAGAAACCTAAGAAAGACAAGAAGGCCAGATATAACACCAACCACTGATTTTTTGTCTGCTTAACACAAAAGTAAACACTGAAGTGAAAAGAATTTTCTGACCTGAATTAATTATCTTCCAGCCTTTTTAAGAGCTTTGTTATGAATAAATGGTCTTGAAGGTTTGGAAAGACGAAAGAAAACTAATATGAAAAGATCTTTCATAACAGAAATTATATTTACTATATAATTATGTGTAATATTATGAAATATTATTTTCAAATAAAAATACTTTATTATTAAAATGTTTTTGCTGTGTAATTAATTTAGTATTTTTCTGTTCTGTTAAAGTACGTGTAGCGAAGTTGACTGTCTCTACATAATGGCTTATAGATGACATCATCATTGGAACTGTGCATAAAGCAGTAACCAATTCTAAATTGAGTGATTTCGTTTATTACTCCACAACAAAGAATAAAGTAGAGAGGACAAAATACATTTTGTTATATGCTGTAACAGTAAAAAATATAAACAAGCTCACAGGCATCATTTTCACGAAGCATATTCAATTGGGAGTTAGATTAAATGAAATAATAACACATTTTAAGGCAAAATTTCCCCCTTTATCACTGTTAGAATGTACGATTTCATCCCTGAGGTCTGTAAAGTCAATTAAAGTTTAAAAGTGAAAAAATAATAAAAATGCAAACACAATTGCACCTGGCACCTCACGCAAGATATAAATATTAAAAAAAAAGTTTTGCCCATTATAAAAACTGGTGTAGTATATGAGGAAGCATTTTGACCCATTCGAAACTTACTTACATGAGGTTTTATTGTATTAGGTATTTATTAGGTATTTATTAGCCAACTAACCTGTGGAAGAAATATTTTGTAAAAACACAAAGTGGATTACTTCACTTTTTCTCAGTTTCTTGAATACATAATTCATTCTAAATAATGCACAGTTTTAAAAGAAACCCTATGTGTCCTTGAAAAACAATATATGTTTTGTTTGGATATATTAAATATCAAAATAAATCATGATTGAACATTAATGGTTAAATAGCAAAAAACGTTCCAGGCACTCATAAAATGGATAAGAAAGAGTATATAGAGCACAATGTATTCTTTGTATCCTGTGTTTGTATTGCATTATTTGGATACAGACCATGCAGCTTCCATTTTGTTGTGGTAGTGCTAGATACTTCTAGTTATATAGATGAAAAATAAACAATGTATATGAAATAGAAACACATCTTATGTCTATATGATTTCATTAGCTATTAACTTTGTTTTCTCGGTATAGACACCATTTTTACTCACCGTTAAGCTCACCATTGTTGTAGCGTTAGTTAATATGCAAAGGGTTTCATGAAATAAGCTAATAAATGTACATTACATGTTTTTTTCTTATTTAAATTGACAGGTCTGGCCTACCCCTGCCATAGTCTAGTCACAGTTCTACTGTATGCTACTTTTTTGATTTTATTCAAATCAAAATTCTATAATTGTGTTTGCCCTCAACCAAAATGGCTGATAGGATGAATGAGCAGGTTGCAATTATGGCTTGAAAACAGGAAATGCCTTGAATTTCCAGCACCAAAAATGGAACCGAAATTACGTCATTTTTCTAAATCTATTATAGAATTGTTCTTAGAGCCTATTGCTTTGTTTTGCCCGAGGTGCATGTGAATTTACAGTTGTGTCCTATAAATGTGATAAGCCATTTCTGACAGAAAGATTGTTGGAAACCTACTTTAGAGTAGCTGCAAACTAAGTCCTGAGATCAACAAAGCAGTTAACATTACAGTTTTTGGGGTGATAAGACTACTAACCAAAATAAAAATAAGCATCAGGCCTTGCAGTGACTCTTCTGTTTGTTTGTAACAGAGCAAACAAAGGAATACATAGTTACATTATAACATAGTTACATAGTTACAATAACACATTATAAGTAACTTGCAAAAAATAAACATTGAGTAAATAGGGTACATTGAGGTCATCCTTTATCTCTAAGCATCTTTTTTTGGTTGGAAAACAAAGAATAACAAAGATACAAAAAACTTAACATTGGTGGATAACCTGCAATAAATGATCAACGGGCTTTATGATAAGGTTGACATCCATCAACAAATTGCCTTCACAGTATTAACACATCCTATGAAAGTTACTGAGATATTTGAAGCATGCATTTATTTTTCCTTTTCTTTCCATTTTTTTGGGGGTAAATTCATTACAGTTTGTGCTCTCAATCACTATATCTGTAGCATCTTTTAGAATCTACGAAGGGTTACTTCAAATGATCTTTAGATTGATTCTGGCTTTTTTTGGCTTTCCCCGTCTTCTTCCCTGATAATCTTAGTGCTCCAGATATTTACAGGAAACTTAAATCCAGAAGCAGTCAGATTTCACGCACTGAAACGTTAATCCTTGAATCATCACGGCGGCAAAAATACACATCGCCTGCTGAACTGAATCTAAATGGAAGCTCTTAGATCCACAGCCTTAGAAATCCAAGGATTAAATTTGATTCCAATCTGACTTCTGATGTGTATAATAACTCTGCCCCCCCCCACGTCAAGTAAACATTTTCTCTGTCTGAGTTTCTGTATGCTCATATAAAAAGGATTTCAATTGTTACTTACTTGGCTTTAATCTAATGGTTTTTATTTTGTGTTATGGGAAGTCACTGACTTCTTTATAATATTTCCCTAAATCTAAGACCTGGAGAACATTCATAAACTTTCGATGATATGAGTATAGGAAGGAATGTTAAAGTGGTTTTATCTTAGTGAACTGTACACTTTATCTTGTATTAAAAACAAATTAATTATTATGCCTTTTTGGCTAATCCGATAGTTCTTATATATTACATTTCTGTTCCAAATTATTACTTTTTTTCTGGACCACACAAAGAAGAAACAAGATAGAAGATGAAAAGGTTTTATATATTGGATAGCTTGTTATCTGTGCCGTATTTTCTACACCACTCATGGACATCAAGGAGGTGATTTGGAAGCTAACCTCTCCCTGTAGTGCCTATAGCAGTCAAACCATAAGATTAAAAATGTTTGTTTAAACATACATGTATATGAAAAGCACATACTACAGTACATTTGGAAGGAAATATTCTGATCATATGTTTATTTTAACTCTTGTTTTGTCATAGATGCAAAAGCATTGCTCAGTTTTAATAATTGACACGGTAGATGTGTTAATAATCGAGCGTAACAGTTCATTTCTATTAACTTGACATGGCTTGCGGTTGAAGTACATCAGTATATTCTTTGAAATCCAGCTACACATTTGTGTCCTTGTTGGTATACGTCAGAACGAACATGTGAAATCCGTGAATATATATGTGTACCCTAAGCCCATACAACTCTTCACAAAAGCTTTTATGAAATCACCCCTGGAAGGGGTTGTTTGAGCAGCTTAAGATCCTTGTTAACTAGGGATGTTGAATAGAGTCCATAGTTTCATACAAGTCATAAATATGTTTATAGTCTATTCAGATGTCTCATAATACTTAATATTTTCCCATCACCCTATGAACAGTGAACGTCATCTTACCATTGACCAAGAGAATTACGGATGCCGTTTGCTGTGGGAATTTCAACTTTTCACTTAGCTTAAGGTAGAAGCTACTTCCATTAGAAATAGACACAGCAAGGGGAGGAAAGATCTTTTTTTCAACATTGACTAAAGTAACAAAGAGAGAAGGTGCAGTTGTCACATCATTAAGCTTTTTTTTAGGGCCGATAATGCTCATTTGTCTATCCCGTACAGAATTTTATGCTCAAAGGTCCTCTAGTCCTTGTCATCCACAGTCCTCCCATATACGGTAGTTCCACGGCTGTCCTGTCATCATAATGACCTTATCAGAAACCAATAGTATAAATGCCAATTCTTCTGATGACATTGATGCATAAAAGATTGTCCATTTAAAGATATTATTTCACCATCAAAAATATTATGGCTATAAAATCATGTCTAATGTTAGAACATATAGTACTATGCTTTGACATGTCACTTATCATATAATGAAAGCATTTTGTCAATAGAAGTCAACAGCTGATACAGTGGAAACACATTTTATATCTGCTATGTTTGTGAAAGTAAGCTTTTAAGACCACTTAAATTTTCTTCTAAGGTGCTCATGCTTTTAAGCCAGAAGCTCCTGTTATCAAGAGATAATGTAAGCACTCTTGAAAGTCATACAAATTCCACCTATGTATCATTTTTATGATGTAAGTCGCGGTGCTCGAATATTTGCCTTTAGTAGTGATTGGCTACAGATGTTCTCTTACAGAAACGTAAATGCATCAAATGGATCAAAAGCAAATCTTACTTAGCAAAGTCGATTGAAATACTACTTTTACTGAAAATATAGTACCCTGGCCTAAGTTGTACACATTGCACATATCATATGTTACAATAATACAATATTTTCTGGAAAGGAAATGCATCATATACTAAATATTATTGTGAAACAATATAACAAGTGTCAATAAGTAAGCGCTGTCAGTTGACAGTAGCGAATAGTGTGGTGGTCAAATTAGAAACAAAAAGAGGAAATTCAGGGAAAAAATTTAATTTCAATATTTGCTGTAGGAAACATAAGAAAACTTTGATGCATGGACCATTTCCCTATATTTCCCACTGCACAGATGGACCCATATCCAAATCATGGCAGAAAGTAGCATTTTCTACCCCATATAAACCACTGCAGAAATAGATCATGCCACAGGTAAAACCTTATTGTTTTTTTGTGCCATTAACACTGTGACATTTATGCTCCTGACCATTCCTAATGTCACAACACATGCAACAGTTTTGCACATGGCTTTGCATTAACTTGAGCTCTGGGTAGAACATGTTTTCTGGATCATTTCACAGTGCATGGATACATTTTATACATGCATGTAAACAATTGTAATTGAATTATGTATCACATATGCATAAAGGTCTTAGTTAATGTCTTAAATCGCACATGTGTGACAATAGAGTTGCCCAAAATATTGAAACAAAGCTTCTTCTATAGTTAGTTGCCTGCCTGCAGTAACTTTAGTACCATTGACAAGCAGGCAGGGTTTCCAGGAAATTTGCATGTGTCAACAACCTGTCATGTGATGATGCATTTGTCCCAAAGGGACTTGACCCATTCTTCTTTTACTAGTATTACATTTCAATGTTTTTCAAACTACTGTCCTCTTTTCTTTAAAAAAAACCCTCTTTTTTTACGTAAATCTAATATTTTCAAGCAGCTGTAAATTAGCCATTTGTATTTTCTAGCTCTGTCAATTTAGCCCAATCTACTAGACAAACAATAGAATGGCTTCCCACTGACACATTGGCTAATGAAAATCTGTGAAGGAAGAGATTTCATTGAGGGACGCAGGGCTTCCTTAGCGTTGCCACGAATATCTCAGTGAGGCTTGTGACATAAGTTGTTTTTCTTGAGCATGTAAATGCAAGCTACTGTGGCAAAGAGGGTTTGAGCTTTGTTGAGATGTGCTTTATTAGGGGATTAGAAGTTTCATTGATCACAGAGGTCAAAGACTGTAAGGCCGATCCTCTGATAAGACTTTAGAGTTTATGAAGAGGGAGATTTATAATCTGTCGAACCTTTTGTGTCAGTGACCATGACCGTGCGTCAGTTAGAAGTCATATAATGTATATAGAAATAAAAAAAAATTATAGGCACAAAAAGGAAAAATGTGTTGAATAATATTTCATCAAAATGTATACATTCAAATGCCAATTTTCTCCACGACATCTAAAATCATCTCCAATGGAATTGTTGGAAAACTTAGTAACCATCCATATGAAAAAATCTACAATATTAATAAACACCAAGATAATTTAAATATAAAGGAAAGGCAGGCATTAAAACAATTAAGAGAAGATACAAACATAGTCATAAAACCTACAGACAAGGGTGGGGGTAGTAATTATTGATGAGAACAATATACAAAAGAAGCTTTAAGACAATTGTCTGATGTTGACACCTATGCATTTTTACAAAAACATATACAAGTGTAAGGAATTATTTGAATCTAACGTTTCCTGGAATCCCTATATTTTATGTTTTACCAAAAATCCATAAAAATCCTATTTCCCACCAGGAAGACCTATAGTTTCAGGAATTAATTCCATAACTTTACATCTGTCATAGTACAGATGTACAAAATATTACAACCTTTTGTTAAAAAGTACCCCTCATATTTACAAGATTCATTAAATCCATTACAAATGCTAGAGGATGTGACATGGAAGGAGAACTATTTTGGTGACATATAAGGGGAATAGAAGCAAATACGTTCTAAAGACTAAGACTTTCCTAGGAGTCAGACAGATGTTGTCATAGAAAGAATAAATTATTTTTGGTTTTTAAACAATTTTTATTATCAAAGAAAGGGAACGGCAATGAGTACAAAGTTTGTACCCAGCTATTGTAATGTGTTTGTGTCCCACTGGGAACTTCAGCATATTTATTTATGTATATATCAGCCATTACATAAATGACTTTATCTGGCAGGCTACAGAACAATCTTTGAATGAATTAGTATTAAATCTAAATGATAAGAATTGGGTTTTTTACGACCAATGTCCTAAAAGTATTCCACAAGAGATAAAGTTTATTGGGATACAACATGTGAAATAAATTGGCGAAAAGAGAATTTTTAGGGGAAATTAGGCCAAATATCCATACATACAATGGATTTCTTCTTTAAATACTCTATTTTCATACTAAATTCTGATTTTGACCTGTGCCATTTTTATAAATATACTTTTTAAGTCCATTTATACAATTTTTTATTGTTCTTATGTAAATTATAGAAGACTTCGAGTTAAATTTTACAACCAAGATATACAGTAAGTTAGAATGCTAATGCTAAACTATGTATTTTTTGTTATGTGTTTTGCACTATATTATGTATTTATTTAATGCTATAATATACCTAAATTATTATAAAGGCAAATTTATCGAATATGAATTAATTAGTTATTATAATGTAATACATTGTATATATTTTTCCATCTATATATCAAATATGAGTTGACATACTTGATTAATAAATAATCAATCATAAAGAATACCAAATGATGAAAAGACTCTTTTTTGTGAATATAATACCAAAATGAGGGCTTTATATACTGATTTATATTTTTTATAGAAATACTACACTATAGTTTGTGCGTTGATTGCTCTCTTTTTCCATATATGAGGAGGACAATATCATAGTGTCAGCCGTTTTCTGTCATTAAAAGTATGTTTTTATAATGGTATTTGCACACATAAAAAAGAGCATGCTTGCAATTAACCAATCACGTTGGCTCGTTTGGGGTACATACTAATCGCTCGTGGTGGGCCAACACTCATGAGGTGGTTTATGGTGAGGGAGCTCATTGGGAACTCTCTTTTTCTTGCCCATCTTTACGGACCGGCTGTGATAACCCTGGCGCAGCTACATGTGCCACTATTCCTGGAATATTTCCAATGCTAGACATCATGTCCCCGACTTCGAATCAAGTCGCTTTTTTCAGAATATAAATCTCGCACCCTGATTGATGCTGCTACCCTAGGGACGCAAGCAAAAATAGTGGACATTTGGGTATTTGGGTGAGCATAGTGAGCATTGTTGGGTAGGCATTGCTGGCCATAGAACTATATGGAGGCACCGGGCTGTCTGGTGGTTGATGAGATTATACCACTAATCCTATCATGTGTTGTGTATAAATATTTGTGCTGTCCCCAATAAACTCAGTTCTGTTTGTTCCCTACATCAAGCCTCTGCTAGTGCTTGGGTGAATATGAAGGCTTAATCCCTTAGCAATTGAGCTTTCAGCGGCAAGGATGATCTTTGCAGCGGAGCTACTCAGTCAGAGAACGGGTCTCCACCACAGATGCTTCCAAGCAAAGTTAAACAACTAATTGTTGCCATTGTAACTTTATTCCAGCCAAAGACAACTCACATCTAATTACTAAACATAGCTCAAAAAACTGTATGAAAGAATGCATAATCTTTAAAACTTGTCTTTATTTAGACCTTTTACAACATATAACACAGGATTTAACTGTAATAAATAAGTAGGGCAAATCCGGAAAGTGTGGTAAAAAGATAAATAGCCAGGTCAAAACCATAACAGCAACCAGGAAGGGTACAAAAGGTGGGCATTGTGAACAAGGGCATCAATGAGTCAAGGATGCTAAGTTGCAATGGCAAGCACAAAATAAAACTTAGCACCTTACTGAATGTGTCCAAGTTTTAAAGAGTGTCCCAGAAGCCATCTGAGAACAGTTGGCAAGTATGTGCGCAAGATAGATTCACTGGAGAGACTGCTTCCAGAGGATGACTGGCCAGTGGATGATCCAGACGACAGGGAGTCCTGCAATTTTTGCTGAATGATGGAGAACCAAGAAGCGTTGTGAGGAGTTGCAAACATAGAGAAGACCGTGGGCTTGAGAGGAGCAGGTAAATGTTGTGTCTCACAGGACTGTGGTGTCGAGGACATGGTCAGCAAGGTCACTCACAAAATAATGGTGTACAGGCATTCGCCACAAGCGCCGTTACACTGGACCAGTTGGCAGGAAGCCAGCAATGCAAATGGATTGGAAACGGGAAAAGTTACAGGCACTCACATTGGTGAATATATGCAAGTTGTTCTGCAGGTGTTAGCATGGAATGGCATGCAACCTTAGTTGAGCCTGGACAGACAAGTTATCACAACTCAACTAACCACTTTTCTTCTTATTGAATAGACCCTTTTTTCTGTTGAATGTGCTTGGCTGCCATCTTACTAGGCTTCCTCTCCATGGCATTAACCCTATTGTCCTGCTTAAAAACCCATAATGTTTTTCATTCATATGTCCTTATTCCTAAGGAAAGACAACACTAAATATAGAGATTGTAATGATAAACATGCTTTTTGTAAATGTGCATCTGAGAACAGCAAATGTCCTTCTTAAAAAAGCAACCAGCTTGACTTTGTTTCAAATTTATCTAATGCTACTATAAACATTTCAATGATATTGTTTATACATGGAAATTGATGCAGTATATTAACTTTGTGTAAATGCTACCACCACCACTGTGATTAGTTTAATTCACATTAGGTGAAAACATAACAACAATATTTACAACTAAACGAACTCACTGTAATGATATCATGCAGTATGAATTATACAGTTGCTCAATTGTAGTTGATATTTTCCAAAAACATAATAAAAAGCTGGTCCATTAGTTGTTCTGTAATTTTTTAAATGAGTTGATTAACTAAATAAGGCAAAACACATTGGAAGTTATCTGTATGGTCAAAGTGGAGCAAACAGCAGGAACGTTCTGATGGTTGCTATGAGCTTTTCTTTATACGAAACCTCTACAATATGATCTGGCTGGGTTTTCCTCTGATTGCAGTTAAAATTGACACAGCACAGCTCAGAGAAGCTTCAGATCAGTGACTTTTCCTGGTGCATATAGAATTAAACTACCCTGATTTTTCATCTTTTTTGCAGGCCAAAATAGTCCAATGGCTACTGTTTTTGTCTTTTTATAATTGAGTAAACTTACACAACCAGACCTTTGAAAATGTAAAGGTCTATGTGACAAATACCCATAAACAGAACTTACATTTCTATCTTCTATTCTGAAAAGTTCACAATATATATATATATATATCTATGGAACACTGCAAAAATGCTTTACCAGATTGGAAGGGTAAGTTTGTGTGGTGGGTATGTATGTATGTATGTTTCTTTGCTCGTATATATATATATGTGAGCATGGATGTATGTGTGCATAAATGTGTAATTGTGTGTGTGAACATGGATGTGTAATGGTGTGAGTTAACATGGATGTTTAATTGTGTGTGTTAGCATGGGTGTTTATAAGTGTGTGAGGATGTGTAAGTGTTTGTGTGTGTGCATGGATGTGTAAATGGGGTGAGATGGAGTGTGTGAGAATGAATGGGTAAGTGTTTGTTAGTGAATATGAGTGTGAGTAATTTGTGTATTTCCATATGTGTGTATGTGTAAGAGTGTATGTTGGAGGGGCAGAGGGCAAAGTAGGCACAGACAAGTTGTCTTAAGGCACAGATGGCACAGATAAGCTGCTTGGGGGCATTGACAAGATAGAGCGAAGATGGCACAGGCAGGCTGTTTAGGAGTAAGGATGGCACTGATAAGCTGCTGGAGGGCAAAGGCACTTAAGCTGTTTGGGACAAAGGTGGTGATCACAAGCTGTTTAGAGAAAGGTTGCCCTTTTCTCTAAACTTGCAGGGGGGCCCAGGGCAATTTTTGCACCAGGGCCCTGTGGTTTCTAGTTACACCCCTGGTAAGAAGGCATAATATTCTGATAGGAAGACCTGATTTCAAAAGAACAGCATGTTTGGACTAGCACTGTAGGAATGGAAGATCATGTAAAATATTATTCAGTTGCGAGGCGTTTTGATGATGCATGAACAATGATATTTTCTGATCTTTTTCATAAAGATGTTTAATGTTTGCATTGTGTTTCTTAAAACTTTCAGTCAATTCCTTCTTTGCTGTAGGAATAATGGAATAACCCTTGACCCTCCATTATAGGACTCTATCTGGATGCTTATAGAGTTCCTGTTGGAGTTTTGATTGCCACACAGAATTGCTGTTTAATAAGAAGCACATAACATCCTTTTCCTGCCTGAAAAATTATAATGAAATCCATTTTTATTATATTCTGCCATTATTTTACTAGTCGTCTCAAGCTTAACTTCCCAGCAAGTTACAGGCTTTCCATTTCAATACACTGGGCATCAACATGCATTTTTTGAGGATCATTATATATGTTTTATCATTTGTTCTCTTTTTCATAAATTACCGTAGAGACTGGAAATGTTTGGTTGGTTGTTAAAAGAACATACAAGCATTCTGTACATTTTACTGTTTAATAATATTTCTTAATACGCACTTTTATAAATTTGCTTGCAAGCCCTACATCAGCCTTGTTTTTTTAAAGTTAATTTCTTCACACTATATGCTGAATCTTAATGGTCAGATATGAATCCTAAATGTAAGATGACCTCACCTTTATGTGTGATTGTTTACATGCAGATGAAGGCATAATAGACAAAACCAGGGGCAGGACTATCTACTTTCCTTACCGTCTTGTATGTATTGAAGCAAAACATAAGAAATGATATCATATCACAGTGTTTTAATGAGCCATGAGAAGACTATGTCGGATCTACAATTGATGTCTGCAAGAACACAGACCTGAAGTAATGTCACTGCTCGAGGGTCCTCTCTGGATAGGTCCTCTGATTTAAATAACTGACATATTATAACTGCTGTCCATGGAAGCTGGACAATGGGGCAGCTTGACATGGCAAGTATCCATAGCTTTTTTATTAATTAAATATATTTTGTTATGTTATCAGAATGCACTATACATGAATATTAAAAAAATAGTACTTGAGAAGTCAGGGCCCTTAAAATCCCAGTATTTGACCTGCAAAATGTGAAGCCAACTCTAGTCTAGTCAGGTTATAAATTGTACAGATTTTTGCAGATAGTCCCTAGTCAGCCAAGAACAAGTGCTATCATTATCTTCATGTTCCCATTGTGTGCACATGGTTTATGTTGTCATAAATGTACCAAATCTTCCAATATATATTTTATTTAGACTACTATTAAAACAATTAAGTTCATTCTTTCACCTTATCTTCCTTGATAACCTGTGATTCCTAGGTTATATTTACTTATATTGTTGGCCTATTGGAGTAACAACAAGAATTAAAAGCCCTTAAGGGTGAATGCTATCAGAAGATGTTTTTTTTAGGAGTTTGCCTCATTTTATGAACCTACTTAGTTTAAACATAAACTTTGTACCGCAGTTGCTCGACCCATTGATAGAACATGATGTGAAACGCTTGGCGTTTGCTTGGGATTTTATTGCAGTTAGAAAGTATTCAATCCTCTTTCACATCAACCACTGGTAAAGGTGATATGCTGTCCCTCGGTGTAAATGCACCCAGCACTATCTATTGGTTTTATGATGACACTGCACGCCTTCAAAAATCTCAGACAAAGTCTGCGGAAAATTTACAGCCCAAGCATTTTCTTTGGATGATCTGTTTGAAAACAATGACTCTTTATTTCCAAAATGAGTCTCTCTCTCTGAAGTGTAGCGTGTAGCTGCGCGTAGCTAGAAGGCGCTTGCACACAATGCACTATTAAATTGGCAGCTTTTGTCAATCTCAGAGGCCTCAAAATTACTTATGGTTTATGGTTAGTGGAAGGGGGTTTTAGGCCCAAGGAATATTCGTCTTGTGCTGCCTGATACCATTATTGAATTAGCTAAGGCACAAGGTTGAGGATATTTTTTCATGGCTTTATATTAGAAAAACTGGGAAGATTAACACTTTAAACAGATTATATAGATTATATTTCAACAATCAACAAGCATATTGAATTGTTAAAACTAAAGTACAATCAGTATACAGCATTAAGGACACAACAATTGGTATTTAATATAACAAGAGGCTAAGAGGAAAAATCGGGTGAGGAGGGCCCTGCTCAAAGGAGTTTACTTTATAATCTATAGGTTCCTGCCCCTCCATAGTTTGTGACAGGCCTGCTCAATCTACCTTTATGAAAGTGCTGTAACATGTGCAGCCAGAAAAAGCGTAACTTTTTGTTCATGTTGTGAATATTAAGGCTGCAGTATCTGTCAAGATAGCCAGTGATGAGTATGTGGAAAGTCAGATAGAATAATGCACACGAGTCTTAGAAAATGGACAGATACTGTACAATTTCAGTGTTACACATATTTTTGTATATTTTGTTCTATGTTTTATATACCGTAATCCATTCTTCTTATATATCAATGCCTTGGTCTAGCCCCTCTACTACATATCACGGAACCTATTGCCCTCTTGGGTGATCTGGCTCCTTGTTTCGTGGGCCAGTTAAAGTGAAGATTAACTATGGAGGCCTGTGTCAGGTTGGCTCATTTCTGCCCATCACTGCATGTCCTTAAAAGGTGGAGTTGCAGGATACAATGTCCCATCCCAGCTCTCAGATGTCAGAAAGACCTCGGGAGGGCAGCTGTAGTATTGCCTTGGGTTTGGCATAAAGCAAAAAATAGATATGCCAATGTCCATCACATTGATCAGGAGATGGGGGCTGAGTGGGGGGTATATGCCAAGGTTCATTACTCCCTGCCAGGGTGGGGAAGCAATCACCCTGTTTTGTTTGTTCATTTGCAATCACAAGCAACCCATTGGTTACTGAATCCACAAGCGCCTGTATCAGCTCGACTCACCTTCAGTCAAATGTATGCAAGCTACCAATCCAAATGCGAGTTGGACTTTTTCACAATATGCGCGAGTTTGCTACTATAAACTTGCAGTTCTAGCGAACATGGATGCGCTCACAGTGTCCAAACCTCAACCAAGTCATTATCTCACTACTTTTATACATTTTTGTTGAAGTTTTATACATATTGTTGAAGTTTTGAAGTATCTTTTATGCCTATCCTATTTATTTTGCTGTATAAACCTCTATTAGTTTTGCTGTGTGCATTCAACATATCCACCCCTGTCCTAGTAAAGTAAAACTTATATTGCTTCAGAGTATCTAAGCCGCATCTTAAGTATGCCTCTACTTGTACTTTATTCATCAACCATGCTATAGAAACATATCATTTGATGCCAGGTAAGAACCATTCAGCCCATATAGTCTGTCCATTATTCATGTATAGACTTAAACTTTAATTGGTCCTTGGTTATTCCTTATATTGAGGATATACATATTGATATCGGTTGGTATTGTAAATTAGCATATTCCATAGGAAGCATAGGTCTTGCTTAATTCACTTAGTTGCTATCTTGTATTTTTTTATATTGTTTTACTTTTTTATATTATGCATTTTTCTGTTTCCATTGTGCAATGCTACTGAATATTTGTATTTTTTTATTTGCCTCTAGGACTGCTAGGCCTGTTTTCATTTGGAAGAGAACTCTGAAATTATGATAAGTGGCTCTCCTAGGCAATCAACAATGTTTCAGATCTGATACAGTTGTACAAAGTTTCCCTAATATCCAGGGACGCTGCTATATCCCAGGATCTACCCTTCCAGGCTGCAGGTTTCCCATGCGTTAATTCTGAAAATTCTGAGATGCTGACTCTGGGGTCATCCATCTGACTTATAACCTGCATGTAGTATTGATCCAAAAATGTTGTAGTGACCTGATGCTATATAGAATTTGTAGTTTCTCCCTGTCAAAAGAAGCTACTCAGTTATCAGGAAGTATTTCACAGAAATATATTTGAATGAAAGCACTAACCGTAACACTGATGCAGTAACAAAAGCTGAACTATCAACAGCCCTAGGTCTATTTTGGCAAATGAACAGAATCATATTTAAATGGAAAGTCCCATGGAAAAATAAATATTTTTCTATGAGCATTAAATACGGCGCTGCATACAGTAAAGACAGCCGTGGAGACGCATAGGTGCAAGGGCGGAATGACAAGGCTAGACAGCACTACCACATCGGTTTAATGGTTTCTGGGCAAGGGGAAGCAATCTCGGCCAGGGAGAGGTCACCGGATCTCTGGAGGGTATAAGTGCAGGAGAGGGGATCTCACCACAAGGACAACGCTGAACACTATGGCTGTCCTTATGATTGGCAGGAGGTTATTTGTCATAGCAGCAGGGAGTAAGTGGATAATGGAGGTATGGCCTGAGTTTGGAACTTTGGCTTGAGTGTATGGTTGATGTCAATATGGCAGCTAGGCCTTAAATTGAAGGACTTGAAAGGGTGCCCAGGTGACTGGTGGCTAGGGGGTTAAAAACATAGCTGTGTGTGATGGATCTCCTCAGGGGTTAAAACTCAACCGTAGCCAGGATTGGCTATGCAATGTCTTATCAATGACAATTGTTTAGTTAACCATTGGTTGCAGGTTATTTTACCTGTTCGCTTTATTTATGTTATTCACGGTTAATAAAGCTACAACCACTGTTCCCTCTAAGCTGTGCGCTTGTGCGCGTGCACAGAACTTTTTGAGGGAGCGCACACGACCTAACATCGTGCGCACAGTACCTAACGGGGAGCTGGGGGGGCGGGCAGTCCGTCCAGGGTGTTCCTGGCACTCCTCCAGAGACGGACATTAATGTCCGCCGCTGGAGGAGCAAGCTCGGTTGGGGAGATAAAAAATCTCACCCCAACCGGCTTAAAATCAATCAAGGGAGCGGGAGGTCTGTTCATACAGACCTCTGATCCTGCTCCCTTGCTATGCGCGCGGCAACTGATGCTGTGCGTCGGGATTTGATGTCAGATCCCGGCACACAGCACTGAAGCCACGCCCACCTTCTTTACTGCACCGGAAGGACAGGACAGAAGAAGAAGAGAAAAAAGAACAGAGGAAAGGTAGGAAAACATTATGTATATGTATGTATATGTGTGTATATATGTATGTGTATGGGTATATATGTATGTG
>VKOC01000003.1:3778490-3797029 GCA_009364415.1 Spea multiplicata | reverse complement strand
TTCCGTTTTCAAAAAAAAAAAACGCTCGACGGCGGCAAAGTGCCGCCCCTTCTAAAGTGCCGCCTGGGGCAGTTGCCCCAGTCTGCCCTATTGTAGGGCCGGCCCTGGGTAAATGTATGCCTCTCAGTAATGACAGTTGTGTTATTACAAAGACCTGTGAGTGCCTGCATTCTGGAGCAGGTATATTTAATTAAACTAATATTTAACTGCATGTAAGCATTTTATATACACTTCAAAATAAATATTGTTGCTAAATAATGAATTGCACCAGTAATTTTTCATAATGCTTTATGGATTTAATGTCTACAAAAATACACCCACCTGAACCAACCGTGCATTACCTGAGTGGAAGACGCCGGGAAGAGAGTAAAAGAACGCTAGGCTAATAAACCACCAAAGAGATGCAAGTGAGGGCAGATGAGAAACAAGAGAATAAGAAGATTGGATGTTTTGAAACTTTACATCACTGTTTGAAGATATCCTCATCTATAAAAATGTACCTCTGACGTAGAAGGGGATTTTAGAGGGGTCAAGTTTAATTCTCCCAAAATCTATCACTATTTGCAAATGAAAATGAGAAAATCACCAAAATGTACAAAATAATAATTATCATTAAATAATAATAATAAATGACATTGATAGAACTGTGAGGAATCTGTGCAATGATTGTATAGTTTATCCTATTTTCTAAGGAGGCCTGGGATCATTGGGGGCCCTAAGCAAATCTGGGGATAAATATCAAGATGGTTGGTTTTGAAACAAATTGTGCATGTCTAAGCCCGGCTTAGGAAGCATTGTTCGATCAAGAATAAAACCAATGTAACAGCTTTCTGTTCCTTCTCTAATAGCCACTTACTGTTATTCAGATCTGGATTTGGTCTTGTTTATGAAGCAGTGTCTGATGATTATATTAAGGTAAAAAGTACTTTAAAGGGAGCAAACTATCTAAGGAAATTATAACTAAGTAGGGATTAATGCACCCATCTTTACGCTGTCATATTTGTGAGTCCTGTTCTCTTTATTTTGTTGTAAGTTGGAATGCTTTTCATTTACAAACTTATTATTTACTTTAGGAACAGGTCACTTGTCTATCATCACCCGCTACAAAGCAAACATCAGCTATACAGTAAAACATAGCAGCTCTTTCTTATAGACACACCTGGCTCAAACATTCGAGGCGAATGGGAGTGACTTTCAAATTCTACTCTTCTTTGCATAGCTGCATGAAACAGTTTTCTTAACCATTTTCCACTACATTTGTTAAAGAATGACAGCTGTGGGGTATGCATGGTATAAAGTATAGTGCAAAGTACTCCATGGGAATTTGTGTATTATGTTATGTTTTGAACACACAGGTTATTAATATTTAGGTCAGCATGCCAGGCAACTCCCTGGGGTGCCTACATCATGGAAACCAATATGTATAGCTTTCCACCACTGGCATATTGCCACATATCCCATTTTCTTCCCAATTGATCCCCCTTTCTTATGATGTTATGATGACATCACAGGGTTCCTTTAAGTGTGTGTTTATTTCCATTTATTAGACTTTCTATTATTATGTTTAGTTCTTTTTAAGAGAAATGATGATCTGTCCAGATCACACTAGGTAGGGCTTTCTTTAGATACCATTATTTTGATCATATGATCTAATTTACTATAAAACAAATAATAAAATATGGTAAAAATAAAAAACCCCACTTTTTATGACCTTTATCTGAAAAATCTTTTACTCTTCTACAAAAGCTAATGAAAAAACATGCTAAATAATACCTTATATTTGTCCTGAGTTTTGAAATACACGTTTTTTTATGTTTTTTGGTGTTCTTTTTGGCAAGTTATAGGCAATATGTAAAAGTAGTGTTTTTCTTTATCAATTTATACACCATTACTTGCAAAACAGGGCTGCGTGAGGATCATAGGAGTTGCAGTGGCCCAGTCAGATACATTTGAAATTAACGATGGTTTTACTTTAGCACACGAATAACAAACATGGAAGGCGGCATAAAACAGAAAACTCGGATTAAATTGAGACACTGTTTTTCACTGAGTTGCGTCTGAAAGAAAAGTTAAATTGACACACAAGGAGCAAGAGTAGTAGAAAGGAAAGGAAAAAGGTGATGATGTGGGATTAACTAAGATTTAAAGAAATATACACACTGGTTAAGGCAGGTCAGGTGAATATTTTGTGTGTCTTGACCTATGGTCTATATTTTGATGTTTTGTTCTTATATTCCTCTGACGTAAATAACTATAGATTTCGCTTATCTATACACTCAATCAACTCTTGGTTGAGGAAACAGAGTCTCAAGTTACAGATCTCAGAACAGACAAGTGTTGTCTTTTTTAATTCCTGAGTTTCCTAATCTGCTCATGCAGTCAGCAGAAGGAAAAGAAGCAACAATTTTATAATCCCAGGGTGATCTAAAGAGATCTCATGTTCTAACACTTGTTATGGTCTACTTACATTAAATCTTATGCCATACATAATTGTAAAACATAAATATGGGATAATATATATCCAGACTGGGATAACCCACACAGGGTAACCTGCATGTTGCAGTCACAATTTATGTCCATCCTGTAGCACTAAATAGACCATATTTCTAAGCATTGACATATTTACATTTTGTGCTGCCCTAGGCCTGACCCAGCTTCATGCTCAGATTGTCAGATGCCCCATACAGCAGGAGTCACACCAGATAAGGCCTTGGGCCATTCCGCAGTCTAGCATTACATAAAAGAGGAGAAGGTTGAGGATGTTGATGGTGACAACAATAATTATGATAATGGGCTGAGGGGACTCCAGTTCAGATATCAGCACCATCCAGAACAGCCTACAACATAAGGCCATAGTCGTCACAATTAAGAAAGGGAAAAGTGTTGCTGGCTAAAAAAGGACATGCTAACAGATTGAAGATATGGTCAACAGTGTGGCTACCTTGAGGAGGACACTCTTCTTCTCTTTGTTGTTCCTGTTGTTGTTGTTATTGTTTTCGTACTTATTCTTCATTAGTATTATTAATGAATGGAATATGTGGACTGGGATACCCCACTCAGACATCACTCAAGATTGCAAGTTGCCAGATGGCATGATATGCAGGCGGATGACAGGTAAATTGCATGTCTTACCCCATGCTTTTTTTTGGGACCCAATTTACTCTGCCCCACTTCCCTCTGCTTTCCTTTTTTTCTAGGAGCTCAGGGTTTGCTTAATAAGAGCATACCACAGACTTCACAAGCCTTAAAGACATAATAATGTACACGCATACCTGGACACTGTCCATTGAAGAGAGCAAAATATTTATTCATAAATTAAACCGTAAACAACACGGTTCTTCTAAACAACTGTCTAGGTTACCTAAATAACTACCAATAGGTCACAAAGTCACCAAAAAAGCCTCCGTAAAGTGTCCCACAATAACCACGCCTCTAACCACGCCCCTTTAAACAAACTATTAAGAAGTAAGTTACCCTGTTGTAGGCAATGAAGATTTATGGATTATCTTGTTGGCTTTAAAAAATCCTCCACCAATGCCCTCTCGGGCTGATGTGTTTACATGTAAAGACTAAACATGCTGTAATAAGAACCAATGTGATGTTTTTTTGGGTAAATGGTGCGATAAAAAGATTTGAGGTTATTTCCTTTTTTCATTATAATGTGTTTAACCAAAGTTAATTCTGTTTTTCTAAGATCCATAAATAGGAAGGACATTAAAAGACTAATAGAACTTGTGGTGACATGACAACGGTTGACTACAAAGTATGCTCTGCTAATGGTATGTGAACATTGTATATCTGGACCAAAAAAAACGTGAGTCATTATTGTCACAGACAAATGGAAGAGTGGTGAAAGAGAGGCTGAGTGATTTTTTTTGTTCCTTAACAGTATTTGCACAAACCCGTACACAGTGATTGAAGTTTTTTTAATTTTCTTTTTTCAGGGGTTCCAATAAAAACTCACTGTTAATAGTGCTTATTAACATGACAGAACAAACCTCCCAACCATTGTTGGTAAACAGGTTGCCTAAGGAAAATATTTATTATAAGAATTTGAACTCATTTTAGAAAGAAACCGGGAATACTGGGAACTTGTTAACCCATCAAATACCATTAAAATATGGTTGTATAGAAAAATGAAATGTCTGACAGGATTGGAATGGTATATTTCCATTGTATGCGGATCTGTAGCACCAAATAGAAGAAAGGACAGTAGTATGGTAAAGCAGAAAGGTCTGTATCTGAGCAGCTAATGATTATTAAAAGGGGAGAAAATAATTGAGCTGGTGCTGAGCCAGACACGAGGGTCATCAAGTCAGACTCTGCAGAGCAAGGAAGGTTCTCAATATTCATTTGGACATTTCTCAATGTTATATCATGCACAGTAGAATGTGAGATTGCTATATAAATCAATAAATAATAATACTAGTCATAATAATAGAAAATGAGAGCAGGGCCACTGGCTTGCCTAGCTATCTTTTACAGTAGAAAACAATTGTATTATATTTTTTAGGTTTTTTTTTATATTTTATATTTTTTAGTATAGGTTTAGAATTTGGCCTTATTTGTAATACAGCAGCTCTTATATAGATTGTCTCTTTTCAAAAATTACAAAAAAAAACAAAAACTGTCTGCGCTTCCCATCCTAAGAAAGTTGGCAACAAATATATAAACATAATATAAATGAGAGATTTTGGTTTTATGAATTGGCCAAAGCATAATTAAGCTCACCCGCCACGTCAAGGCACACTCTCAATAGGGTGAGAACCTACTCTCACCTCCTACATAGTGGGCACACAAAGTAGTTTATACGGCTACCAAAACCTTATTAATGTGTTGGGGAGGTGCAATTAAACCTTCTCCCAATTAACCCCTGGACAGCAAGCTGCAACCAGACTGATGAGGAGCCAACAACCTCAAATATGTGCAAACAGGGAAAAGAAAAAATGTCGGTGCGCTAAGCTAGTCTCAGGTTCAGATAAATATATTTGTTGCCAACTTTATCAGGGTGAGAAGCGCAGACAGTTTTTGTGGTTAAGGGTCCTGTTTTATGTTTCTGATGCTATTACAACTAGTCCCCGGCTATGGTTTAGGTGGTGTATAGCATTCTAAGTACATCACACATTTACCTAGTCACCATCATGCCCTTATCCGAGGGTATCAAGTTTTTTTTTAAACATTTGTCAGTGTTACAGGCTCCTCATAAGAAACACATTTAATAAAATGTTTTAGTCCAAAGCATAAATATAACATTTTGGGGCCCTTCTTCTTCTATCTATTGTATTATGCCTGAACATGTGTAGCTATATTATGGAGCACATTTTCAACATTAATGATATGATAACAAGCAGCAGATGAACCAAGAAGTCTTTAGAGCCCCCGTGAACTACAGGGGCCCCCGAGACCTACATTATACCCCTAAACCTACAGTAGATGGACATTGGATGAGTAGTACAGAAGGTGGTAATTTGTGCTCGTTGCGGATTGCTAGCAAGGTAAAAACAAAAACTGCAGTCACAGAGATAACAATAGTTAGCAGTGT
This sequence comes from Spea multiplicata, assembly GCA_009364415.1. NCBI lineage: Eukaryota > Metazoa > Chordata > Amphibia > Anura > Pelobatidae > Spea > Spea multiplicata. Next base: position 3,791,487 of record VKOC01000003.1, on the reverse strand, counting down.
GAAAAGAGTTAACCTTCTAAATAGTGACATATAAAGGCTAGCAGAAGGTAAAGTGGCTAATTCGACAAACTGTTAAATGTCAGTGATAGGGGTAGACAGGTCAGACTGCAATGAAAGCAAGAGCAAATATTTTCAAAAAAGAAAGACCTTGCTGGAATGAGCCTTATCAGAAAGCCAAATATTTAATGTCTTCAAACAGGTGTACCCGCTGGAATGGCTGCTATCAAATGAGCATATGTGGCACAGCTGAGCATGGACACTAACTCATTTTTGTATGATCCCAGTACATAATAGCCACTTATATTATTAGTTTTTTTGTTATTTTATTTTAAATAGAGGAAAAAAATGCCTGGACACCTGGTTGTGATTGTGATATGGCATATTGAAGTTGTAATATGTGGCTTGCGTTAGCATTGGCTAAGCGTATGTCAGGACCTGGCCAACCATGTCCGAAGAACCACCTTGGGGTGCTCAGCTGTAGAGTGACCCAAATTAGCCATGTGGGAGCTGCAACAGAAAAGACCTACATCAACTTTACAGCTTCCTTGGCCAGTAAGATGAGCAAAAACAGGACAGTACGGCAACACAGAGGGACAGCAGAAAAGTGACCAATAAATTGACGTGTCCCATGGAAAACAGGACACTTGGGAGGTGTGTGATAGCTTGTGGAAATTACTTAGAGCAGCCAAGTAAAATGGCCATTATTGAGCTTTCAGCTCTGAATAGAAGTCTCATTAATATATTCAGCAGTATCCATGAATACCAAAAGAAAAATAATGAAAACACCAATTATTTTTTAATTCACCAATGTTGGAAACTTGCTGTAGGAACTAGAGTAATCCATTTAATCCATTTTAATGCAGATATACATGTGATGATAGTTGCTATGTTTTTGTCATGGATCGATATCAAGTCAGTCTCCCGCCACATTATGCGTAGAGTCGCATTATACTCTACCACTGTAACGCACAATGCACAGTAAGTTTTGTCCAGTACAAACTGCACATAGATGGTAACCACACTTAACTATATTCATTTTTCAAAATTGTTTAGCATTGATATGTTATTTTAGATTAGTATTCAATAAATAAATGACCTCCTGTTTGTGGTATTCATAATCAAATTCCAGGTAAGTTACGAACTGAGAATGGTTCCTGAGAAATACAGGAATGAGGGACAGGGGCTTCATTCTGTGAACTGTCTACTAAAAACTGAATGAAAAATGAATGCCAACACTTTACAATTAATGTCCTTAACTGACTTTTATAATCTTGCTCTGACTACATCTTCATTTTTGGAATTTAGCCTGTGTGATACCTGTATAATAACTAAACATATATATATCTAATTGGTGTCTTAAACGCCTAAATAAGCATAAATGACAGCTGATACCATGAAGAGATTTTAAAATTTGCCTAAACCCATTTGTGAGTGAATGATGAAAACGGGATAATAATTAATGTAAGTGAAACCGCAGTACGTGAAAAATATTGGGTGTAGTCTGGTTAAATTATAAATGATTGGCAGATTATTATACATAGGGCTTCCTTTAGAAATAACCTCATTTTATACAAAGCAATGCAAAACCAAGCTGCACATTTCTGTATCATTTTCCATGTATTCAAATTCTTGACTGCTGCAGGGCCTGTCTGCATTGAATTGGTTTATTACTCATACAAATTTACATGTAAAGAAAATTGTTTGAAATCTATGAATTATATTATTTTTGCCATCTAAGTGCACTTGATAGGTGTGTTTGTTCATGACATGACTTTGGGTTTACTATAAAAGATTACCTAGAACAAAAGAGCACTTATTTTGTCAGATGGCACAGCAGACACTTTTTTTCGATAGCTTCTATTTTGTAATGTTTAAAATCAAACAATGTGTATTAAATAAGCCTTTTATGGAATTAAGTTATTTCAGAAGAAAATAGAAGTATATATGGGATCTTGCTCAAATACGACACTGGATGAGGCAGAGCTCAGTCATTTTTATTCCTATCATTCACCTATTTCTTACATTTATGTACAGTATTTTCCTTTTATCTTGGTCTTGGTGTTTGAGCTATTGTTGGATTGGTGTACTTTTCTTGTGTGGCTTTTGACAAATTCAATATTATAACCAGCATATTACTGTATTTTGTAAACCTAAAGGAAATAGGTTGGGGTTGCCCAGCTTACTTGTACAAACAATTATTATAGTTAATTCTTAGAACAGCTCATGCTGATCTTTCTATGAGAATATAGATGAAGTACAGGAAACCTTAACCCTAAGAGCTTTACAAAACTCAAAGACATGTTTTATTATAAATGATATTTGGTTTGTTCCATAAATGACGCACATTGTTTGTGCATGTCGTAATTTTTTGAAGTATTTGTCTAGATCTTCGTATGTAGGAGCTAAGTAAGTTGAAGTACATGTATATATGTTTAATACAGACACATATTATATGCCGGTACATAAGAATGTATCCATAGAAGGGCACACTATACCTACCTCAAAGGCTCAATGGCAAAAAAGTTATCATTAAAATATCAGAATGAAGTTACCTTTGTTCAAATGACCAAACCTTCCAAGTCAATCATATAACCTGGAACGACTTTAAGAGTTCTTGATAGGTTTAGGCCCAATTGCCTCAAAGATTAACTGAATTCTGACACTGGCTACCATTCAAGCCTTAGTGATTACAGAACACAGTGATGACCAGGCCTATCTTTGAAGTACTTGGGGAGTCTTTCAATTTCTACCTTCTAAATCCCCCGTTGTAAACCATTGAAGGATGTTGTATGACCCCATAAGCTTTACATTTTCCCATCTTTTAATAAAAAATAATTAGATTACATTTTACTGATCTGAATGTAGTGCAAAACGAGAAGATGGCATCTGTTTAAAGATTTTGGCGACCAGGGATATAAGAAAAGTAGCAACATCCACAATTGAAGTATCAAGATACTAGCACTATAAAAATTAAATAGGAATCTGAAGATATCACAATATCAGAAAAACAAGGCTAAGTCCATGGCAAACAAAGAGAGAGGAGAGTAGACAGTGTTTCATAGATAGCCTTCGAGATATAGAAATAGCTGGCCTGCTAATGCTGCCATATAGGCTTATCATGGATACCAGAGAAGAAGAAATGTCTTTCATTTATAATTTATAAGCTTGACAGTTATTGTTTCTATTTTTTTTAAAAAAAACATAATTTGGCCTTTATGGAAAAAATCAAAAGAGTGGCTTTTCTCTTGCTTGATGGTTATCTAGTACAATATAACAATTTTAACCTTTTTTAAAAATAATGAATGTAACAAAATGTAGTATTTTTAAAATAGTAGCAGGGTATCTTTAAAAGATACAAGAGGCATATATTTCTTTCCATTTTAATTCAGTTACATTTATGAACACTCCTTTAAAGAAAAGTAGTATATTTAGTATACTTTTAAAAACTCGATCTTTTTCAATAGTAATTATTGGTATCATCGGTTTCCTGGCTTGCACCTTTACTAAATTCAAAGGCTGCCAAAACAATAAAATGTATTTTATGTATCTTTTTTCCAGCACTGTTAAAGGTGGATTAAATGGCATGCCTAAAGCAGCAATCCGATTCAAATTAATGGGTGTTTCCATTGAAGTGCATTTACCACTTTAGGTCTTTTTCACTGAGTTCCATGCAGTGTTACATAGCACATAAACTCACAATGACCTGAATTCTTTTAAAAAACATTTGACCGTTTCAGAGCCTACCTAACAGGCATCTTAGCATTATGCAGGTTATAATTTATCAGGTAATCTTAAAGTTTTCTGTTGTCACAAAGCAAATATGAACCATGAACCAGCAGAAGGAGACCTTTTTTTTTCTAACTCCGTGCCAAAATACTGTGCCAACTGAAGGACTACAACAATAATAGTAGTATGAGTCACCGTAAGTCAATAAATGAAGCTCAGTATTATGAATTGGCAGATTGGCAAACATCCCTAATGGTTAAAGGGCATGGAGTCATTTTATTTTCTTTGGCTCATAGTTTGTTTCTGGGGTGCTGGTCTGTTCCTTTTATTATCTAAAAGAAAAGTAAACCCACATTTTTAAAGATTTTTTCTTTTAAAAGTTGGTCCCACTAAATGCATTTTATGCGATATATTACACATGACTTATTATTAGGCTGCCTGCAAGCAAACAATAGCAAATAATGATCCAATCAAATGACTCAGCTGGTTTTTAGTGCCCATTTTATATGTGAGTGCATCAGATAAATTACATATTTTTTTCATCATGTAGCGCTGTACTATATACCTTTTTTTCTTCCTACATATGTGTACCCAAGTCTCCACGGAGACCTTCTGCTACATAATTTCTTTATCAAATGGATGGAGGGTGATTTGCTGGAGGGAGGAGTCATTGCTAAATCTACCATATCTGGGAGAGTATTTCTCTACTTCTCCTCTTTTTTTTTTATTCTTTATTTTTTTAGTCTGTTTTATGTTGTGATAATTATGTGCATGGCTGAGGATTCGAAACTTGTGTTAGTAGCTAATGCCATAGCTTTGTAAATAATATGCCTTCGAAAAGAGTTACTTAAATCATTTATCATTATCAAGGTAAAATTACATTAATAAAAATAAATTATCTTCTAAAATAAATAGTTTAGTTAAAAACATCTAAAATGTCTTCTAGACTAATAGCAACACATTTTCTATCCTTTAGCATTTTAGAAAATGATCTACATTAAATAAAAGCAGTGCACTTTACTGCCTTTACATTACCACTATGAGCATGTAACTCATGGGACCCTCTTCGAATTGCCATATGTATCCCTGATATTAATTTTTGAGGGTCATACAGAGTGTGTTTGTGTAGCTACTGTATAATTTGTGCGCAAGAGTTGATAATTCATGCATTTTAGTACAAAACAATACATACTTTGTTTTCTTTCTCTTTTATTAGTGTGTGAAATCACATTACTGGTGTGTGGCCAGTTTTATATAAGCAGAATGGTTATGCAGCTATCAACAATCCGCAGTAAAACATTAATACTCATACCATAAATTTAACAATTATAATTAACTATTTAATAACTTTTATTACATTAAAAACCTTGTATATGGTTTTATTACAGTATAATGATTAAAAAACATAAAAGATTTCTCTCATTACTATTTTGGCACTCATGCAAGCTAAGTTTTTAACATAAGTTGATTCCAGTGAGCCTTTTTGGTTTCATTTTTTCCAGTCCATATGTTGAACATGTATGTATACAGATTTGGTGAAATTTTCTTTTTCATTCTGGTAAACCGAGGTGTAATTCATGGTGTTTCTACATAAGCTTCTTTGTGACTTTATGTTTTTATTTGTATGCTCCCAAGGCTTTCTGAAACAATTGTGATTTAGTTCAAAAATCATATTGCTTGTACATTTAAAAGTCACATTTGATATTTGGCAAAAGATCCAGAAATATCGCTGCTTCTAATTGTGAAATCTAATTGGATAGTTCCTCTTAGTAGCTGTACTACAGTAGAAAAATAGTGTTACAATGATAAATCATTATATTAAAGTTTCAAAAGATCATATATTTATTGAAATAATATATAATGCTTCTAATTATAACATTATAATACATATAATACAAATATTGTGCATGTAAAAACACACAAAGCCTAGTGCACCAACATACCAATAAAAAAATAAAAACTGGTTAGCAAGGCTAAATCTGTAAAGGGAATTGCTTGATCTAAAAGGGGGATTTTAAAAGTCAGATTTTATACCTTATATGTTAAATATTAAGCTAAAACTTGGCATTAATCTTGGTATCTAGCCCATATCTGAGCTGAAACTCCCAATTTGACATAGGTCCCTATAAAGTAATGATAAGTCTTGATGACATGAGGCTCTAGTGTCAGAAGAGAGAGTTTTGAGCTGGTTCCTCTAGACTATTCTAAAATACTCTTTCATTAACGCGACATACAAAGCTCAATTTTAGTAATATTATAACACTGATATTGCATGAAACACATCAGGTTCACAATTTCCCTGAATAATGTTTGACACTTAATACTGATTGAAAAACTGATTAAACTTCCTCCTATTTGAGTTCTTGTCAAACCCTAATTTCTAAATGTCTAATTTAATGTGAAAAAATAATAGTAATTTCTATTAATTTATATATTTGCTATCATCTAATTTGTGTCTATAATAGGCCTATATATATATCAGTACTTTCATATTGCCCAAAGTTCTTTCAATTTGTTGTTGTTGTTGTCCTATTGATTATTGTATTATACAATATATTTGTTAAATATTTTAAAAGCAAGCTATTTCATGCAAATCTATATTAGAATACCAGTAATTTTAATCGTGTTCATTTATACTTCGGTGTATGCATATGCTGGTTAACATTTTCAAGAGTACCATTTCAGAATAATCAAGTTCCATTGGGAGTTCCTATAGTTCTCATGCATGCTGTATCCATCATATGCCTCATTTTGGTGCCAATGAGGTCACCAGTAACCATTTATTATGCTCAAACCTATCCAGCCAGCTGTTGCTAGGTATCAACTCCACTTCCCTAGAATAAGACGTCTTCAGCTATCATTATACCATCCCTTATCAAAATACCATCTTAGAAAGTAAAGTTAGAAAGCAGGAAGATGCATATATACGGCAAATCAATTATGCATCTTTTGCTCAGCTAATTAATACAAAATCAAAGTAACAACAATCAAAGTAAAAAAAGTTCTCTGCTGGCTGATATCTCTGTGATTATCTGCAATGGGAAACAAAGTGACAAGGACATAAAGATTATTAATTTTAAATTATTCAAAAAAATAGAATAACATTTTTAAAAATAGTAAAACATTTAATTAAAAATAAGCCAGTAAAAAGACCCTATTGGGGTCACTATGATGTCATAAGGGGATCAATCAGGGTTACAGAGACCCCAGAGAGATCTCTAGTCAAAAAATAAAAAAACATAAAATATAATAAAGATAATAATAATAATAGTACATTTAAAAAATGATTAAACATGTAAAAAAAGATACATGTTCCCAAATGCCTCATACCCCTCCCACTATACATTTAAAATAAAAACTCTACTCTGTCTCAAACCCAAAAGTTTAAAAATAACAAAAACATAAGTATACTATATAAGCAAGCATTCTTTACCTTATTAAATGTAAAAACATATGCATTGAGGTATTCTACCTAGTCATTTCTAGTAATTTCTAGGTCAGGTAAATGTATTTTTTTTTTTCCTTTCATTCCTTCCATTTATGCATTCTCTTCTTTAAAGGGGGTGCCAGGGACAATAAACTGCCTCTTTAACAAAAAGAGCATCCATCAGGGCGATTCCTAGTGAAGGGTGGAGTACAGAGCGACTTGTCTTTTACAGGGCCCTCTACTAGCAACAATCAGTGGTGCATTTATCTTAAGTTTTCCCCTAGGCCCAACCCAGGGCAGGGTCCCCGGCCGCCCCCTCTACAGTCGGCATCTTAAATGCATTAAAAGGTGTACTAGTGTGCTGTGTCTTAGAAGCATGCAGTGCCTTTTAATACAGTCTAGAGGCTCCCAAGTAACCAGCTCATTGTGCAGCCCAAGAAGGCTGGGGTCCTGCTGCCAACCTAGACCTGCCGCCTGGATACATCACTGGCAACAATGTCATGTAACCACCACTTCTTTTATACAATTCATATCCCTTTATATGTGCATGAAGTAGTAAATAATATTTCATAAATATGGTACTAATAATTTGCGTGCTTATAGCTTTTATCCTTGTATTCAAATGAGGCCACATATACAATGGGCAGCCTTCAGGAGGACCCAGGTAACTGTCCCTACTCTGTCCTGCGCAGCTCGATGATTGGTGTCCTTAGTTGTTCTAAAATTAACTCACTCAAACATCATGCACGACCTCACATACTCATTCTAAAACTATATACTCTAACACATATTCACACACACTTTCTAGACTCTTTCTTTCCCTTCTCTTCCCATCCACTAACTATAGGTGTATCTTTGACACTCTAACACCACACATTGACACACATGCCAAAAACATACAGTAACATACACACATTCTAACACCATAAGCTGACACACGCACTCACGCATGTCATACCCCAACTTTAACACCACATATATGCTAACACCATACACTTACACACATGACACCTTACCCATATCAATTAATCTGTTGCTTGGGCTTTGTCTATATGCTAATGAGTTTCTTACATTCTCCAAAACCTAAAATTTTTACATTCTCCAAAACCATAAAAAGTAGGCATAACCATAAATCTGATATAACATTCTTATTCCACCAGTAGACCATATGTATATAGTAATTACATTCACAATGTATAATTTAGTTTATATCACATGATGTAACCTAAATGCCAGCATACTTTTTGCATACTAATTACATGCCTGTTTAATTGCGACACTGATTGCATTGCAATATTTAATTGCAATTTTCTGTCCTGTAAGGCAATGTAATGCAAAATAAATATGTAAGGACATGCTTAACGGGACTATTAGTAGATAAATAGCTGTTGTGATTTATAGATATGTATGAATGTGTGCTTTTTTCAGTATGTATGACATGTAGAAAAGAGAAAGCAATCAATTTATCCTGCGCAGAACAATGTCATAGTGATTCACTATAATTCATGTTGACTCATTTCAGCGATTGGCACTGAACAGTGTCAGAATAAGTTAGAAATCTGTATCTGAATGCTCCCATAAATCCAGCTGTCATGTTGACTGATACAGAGCTGTTATTTTGTGTTTTGATTCTGGCATGAATTTATTTGCTGGTGAGAATTATATATATATATAATATATATATATACCAGCATATATGAGAACTTTCCTGGTTAAACCCAAAGCCCTGCTTCCCTGGGTCCCTGGGTCAACACATGGGAACAGCTTTTGGTGATGCCTATTCTTCACCACTCCCTACCCAGTAAAGGCTATCGGGGCTAAACCCCAACCTACACAGTGTCACTCCCCCAGAAGCAAGATAGCTCTAGTTATCACACCCCGGGAAATTCCCAGATATGCATATCATCTAACAGCCCCACATATTCTAGTACAGTACATTCTAGGAAAGAAATAAAATTGTTAAGATGATTGTGGGTTTTGAAATGTAATATCTAATAATACAACAAAAGTCAAATCAGAAAGCGGTGCCATGTGTTTGAGCGCAAACATAGAAAATCTGTGCAGGTTTATGTACAGACCTTACTGTTTCTGCTGCTGTACACCCAAACTCCATCATGTTTGAGTTTGTCCGGGACTATGCTCGCCTGCTATGTTTTGTTACTTTTTGTGTAACAGGTCTATAAATAAAATGCATTTTTATGAAGCGCTTTTTGTCTACATGGTCATATTTCTTAACCCTTGCTGACAAGAAAACCCAGTTCGGCTGCTATCATGCTTCCCGATTTTAACATAATCAATGCATATTTGTTGTGATTTATCCTTTTTAGGAAAACCAGACTATTTCAACAGCACTTTTTAAACCTTATTTTGATATGATGCATTATATTTGTAGCCATCTCAGCGTATCTCAATTCCAAGAAGTACAAATAAGTTGAGAATGCCTAAAAATCTATGTTAAAAAAAATGACCAAGTTTACATAGTAAGATTGCGAGCAGGGCCCTCTACCTAATGTGTCAGTTTATCTTAGTCCGTCAATTCACGTTTTGTCATACCGTAAAATGCACTGCATAAATTGTTGGCGCTGCTATAGCAATAAAAGACAGCGATAACACAGTATGTATTCCGTTTTTCATCTGCAAGGCAATGGTTAAAAAATGCATAAAGTTGCGAGACAGTTTTGAACCACCTTGCATCTCATCCCTAAACTCTTATAAAGGCTTCATGCCCATAGTTAACATTCCTGATTAAGTATCCTAATCCAAAATCAGCACAGCTGTCTGGCTTGTTCTGTCGCAGAAGGCTACTGTGAATCAAATTACTTTCTAACAAAATTGGTTGTGCTCTGAAGCAGGCAGGAGATGCAGCTGTCCCGTCCAGCGACATTTATCATTTAGTGATTGCATAGTGTTTAGGTGATACATTTTTAGTCATTTCTACACCTACTTGTTTATCTTTTTCTTTGCTTAAATAGTAAACTGGCTAAGATTTATCCAGGAGAGTCAATTCTCTAAAATTGGTCTAAAATGCGTTTCCTTGCAAAGCTTGATATTAACCCTCTTTATCCACATAGTCAAAATAGTAAAATTGGCTTGTGGTGGTTATCCTGTTTATAGAAACCAAAGAAATAGCACAACATTTTCTAGGGGTGATCTTCAAAAGTTATATCCAGAACCATCCTCCATCTTGGTTAAAAACAGGAAAATGCCTGCTCTCAATTTCCATTTACTGGTGGACAGCAATGGCGGGAAAAAAAAGCTATATTTAAGCAACAAACAGGAAAAAATTACCAGTGGTCAAAAAATACTAAATCTTTAGTAATGTTTGCCAAACCACACAAGCTCAAATTTTTGATGGGTTTCGGATTTAAAAACAAAAAGTTTTTAGGCCTGGGCCAGAATTGCAGAGAAAATCTGTGAGTTAGAGGGTTTAAAATGAACGAGTATTTTTTGGTTCGATTTCAGCTTTCCAGAGAGTAAATAAGGAAAGTACCATAATCTGAAGGATTATGCCATTATGTAATTATCCCTATTTTCTCTAAAACCTTTAATTTCTTAAATTTTGCTCTATCGTACAATCTCATTAAACCCCTTGCATTATCCTATCTGGATTACTATAATCTACTGTTTACATTTTATTTTTGTTGTCTTTATAATAAAATAATGAAATGCAAAAGAAACAGGAAGCATACATCAATTGCAAAACACAATATTCAGTCAGGACATTTTTGAAACTGAGTAAAACACATATCAATTGAAATATCTGAGAATCTGAGGCAAAAAAGAAAACAAAACAAAGATGGAAATAAAACTAGTAGATAACATAACACTCAATCATAAACAGTAAACCAAATCAAGACGGTAAATAAGCATTTATCCATTACATATTATTTGAATTTGGGCATACCTGGAACTGAATAGTTCCATTTCCACCAAAAATTTAATCAGATTTGGACAATTCCACCAGATATGTTTCAGGAACCCCTCTTATCCACACTGTCTATAACATGGTAGCTTGGGTTGGGAAATGTTAGACTGCCTAGGAGGTACTATGTGCCATTTGAAGATAAGCTATTTGAGCAACTTGATTTAATTACTAGTATTATCTGGAGATTTTAGATGCATGATTGCTGCATCCTACTTTTCAACTGTAAATATAATAATATATTTAGGCGAACAGGAGCTGAATCACATATCCTTAGGATTAGTAAGAATAATCCAGTTTGTTTTTTCTTTGGAGAACCCACATTAGGTTTTTTATCTCATGGTGTTAAACTTAGGAGCTTGTCATATAGTCCCTCAAAATTGTACCCTGAGTGAAAAAATATCCTTTGTGGTGAATTAGCTGATTTAGAGGTATTAACTTTCAAACCAACTAACAAAGTTTGTTATATAGGGTCATGATCGCTGATATAAACTGGACTGGCAAGACAAAACTATATTATGTTGGGTATTATGTGATGTCTCCATAGTATGCCCAGTTGTGTTTTTGCACCCAGTTTTAAGTTTATAAGTTACTATAGTGCTTCCTAGCACCCTCTACTGGGAAAGACATTTCTTCAATCATTTTTGTAAATCTGCTGCCAATATCTCTATAATATAATGTATAATGTATAATCTGTACAAAGCCACAAAAACAAGGCTAGACCCCCATGAAGCAGAAAAATTTAGCAGCAAAAAAAGCTTTTACGGCCCCTTTCATGCACAGTCACTTACACTCTAATACTCTTCACTCTCTCACGCTGTTTCCCTACCTTCTCTACCAATCACTACGGCTTCTGCTTATTCTTGTTTTTTTATCTTATCTCTTCTATCTTCTCTCTTACATCCTCACGCTTCTTTCTCTTATCTTCTATCATCTCTCTTCTATCTTCATTTGCATCTCCTTGGACATAACCTAGCATGAACTCCAGCCAAGCACTTCGGGGGACAGGGCATCACCGAAAGTGGGGCAGTTAACCTTAGGACAAAATAGTGTTGCTTCACTGAAAGAGCCATCATTTTGGTAGAAGTTCATCTTAGGTCAAAATGGCGGCGCTTTAGGTGACGTCCTCTCCGCCCAGATCCTCCAATTTGTCCGCGGAGATATGGATGAAAAATAAAGTTAAAATATAAAAGAGAGAAGGTGAAAGAGAGAAGACAGAAGAGAGAAGATAAAGAACAAGAAGAAGTGGATGCAGAACAGTCAACACTGAAGGTAGGGAAAAATTTAAACACTGTAAGAGAGAATGAATGAGAATGAGCGTGTGAGTGAATAAAAGTGAATGTTGGAACCGAATGGACAGAGAACGTAATTTTTAGCCCATTTAACTCATGTCTAATGGTGAGTGTGTATCAGCAACTGGTGCTGGTGTGTGTCTGTGTGTGGGGTGTTAGGGTACAGTGGTAGCATGAGTGTATGTCAGTTTATACTTTAATATACTAATATTAATTATTATTAATGTTACCACAAATTCATTTATATTTAGATAACACAAAAAGTAGAAATATTTTAAATTATAACGGTAAATATATTCTTTACAGAAATGCAAAAATTATGAAAGTTATTTTTTTATGTGTTTGTTATTGAGGTAAGAGGAAACTGGGACATCTATAAAGCATTCTACCGTATTTGCTTGATTATAAGACACGTTTTTTCCAGTGCAAATTCTCTGAAAAATACCCCTCGTCTTATAATCGGGGTTGTCTTATAATCAGACCTCAAATAGGTCCCCCATTTAACACCCCCCCAATTTACCTGTGCGTCTGACTTCCTGGTGTTTAGTCGGGGCAGCGGGTAGATGTGCAAACCGCACCTCCTTCCGGCTGCAGCGGAAGTTGCCTACACGAATCGCGTAGACGTCTACC
>VKOC01000003.1:3766180-3778390 GCA_009364415.1 Spea multiplicata | reverse complement strand
ACCTTTTCATTTGAATCATAGTTTTTTTTACTCCTCCCTAGCTCTGTCTTTCCAAAATTAAGCATATGGTATTGTTTGTCTTTGTTATTATGATGTCGGTCGACGGAAATATAAAAGCATTGAAAGCGATAGTATAGTGGGTGCAACAAATTTCTTATAGACAGACTGAATGTCTCCATGTATGTTGTATATACATGCTTTGTTTCATGTATGTTGTATATACATGCTTTGTTCTACTTTTTATAAAAGAAAATAAAGACTGTCTTTTTGGATTGCTTGTTAGACATAGAGTCAGGGGTCGACTGGGGATATCTAACTTACTGGCACTTTAAGGCCAGCAGACAACCAGTAATATATATGCAGCATCCAGCTATATATGAGTAGCCACACATTTTGCTTTCTTACTCAAAGTATGGGCATGTGTAATTAAGTGGCGAACACACACTACAGGACTCGATCTGCTGCTGGAGTGGCATTTTACATAGGTATATAATAAAGGGAATCCCGTGGACGTACCTGTACACTCATAGGGGGTTGAGGGAGTTAATATCAGTTGAGTTACCTTGGTTGATCAGCCTCAACTACAGTGACATACCAAACTCCATATGTCTTGATATTATTATAAAAACGTAACTTTAAAATGCTGTATTTGCTAAATTATAAGATGACCCTGATTATAAGATGACAGCCCAATATTTGAATATTAATTTAGGAAAAATTACATGAAGCTGGAATACAAGATATTCTAAGAGGAAAAATGTTTTACTAGTAAATATTAATTTACATGTAAAAAATGTTTCATGTTTAATTAAACCTATGATTGAGAAAAATATTTTTTTGTTTTTATTTCCTTTTACTTGCCAACCTGCCCCCAGTTATGCACATCTGCCCCACGGTTTGCTACTCTGCCCACAGATATACCTTATACCCCCTTATATGCCACTCTGCCCTCCAGATATGCCTTATACCTGCCTATATGCCATTTTGCCTCCATGATATGCTTTTTAACCCCCATTATGCCTTTTAACCCCCTTTATGCCAATCTGGCACTCTGCCCCCCGACTTACTAATGCTTCTCCAGACTCGTTCCTCATACTTCAGACTCCTTTGTGTCTAGTGAGGGCAGCCGGTGGATGTCTGATCAATGCATGTAGACAACCTCCGCGGCTGCCGGCACTTTTGCTGGGGCTTCTATGATGGAGGAAGTGCCGGCAGCAGCACAGTTTACCAGAGAGGAGGATCCAGGTCCCTGCAGTGCTGAGGGGGATCTGGATCTTAGTTTTATAGTGAGACCTCAATTTAAGGACAACCTTGAATATAATTTCTAAGTATTTCTAAATATTTTAAAGAGCATGTGCTCTGAGAAAAACCTTGTCTTATAGTCAAGCAAATATGGTATGTTGAAATGAGTTGCAGGAAAAGGCTTCAAAGTTGAATGACAACGTCATTGCATTTCCTAAGGAAATTTGTAACATTTGTAACCAAGGTCAATATGTCGGTCAAGAAACATACATCAACACACTATTCTCGTGTATGGTTAGGTGTAAAGCAGGACTTTTATAGTGAAGCAGGGCCTTTGTGTGATATCCATTTTCGAAATATAATGTAAGATCCAAAGCTACATGAAAATAGTAAACACTTCATTTTATACTGTCATAATTATTAAGAGGATTATATTAGCACCACCTTAACTTTGATATCACCTGGAAATCTAAAATTACAGTACAATCTTGCAGAAAATCGCTAATAAAAATGTTGATCACTTATTTGTGACATCAATATAAAAAATTTGAAAATAAAGAAACAAGAAAGATCTACACAACTTTAAAATAATAATTGTGAGTTGCCCAGAAGCCTCTTATGGTAAAACACAACAATAAAAAAGTGAGTTAGTCTAAGGTATAAGACAGAAAAATATATGTACACAAATGAAAATGTATCATTAAGTATGTGGCAGTGTCACCCTACCCCTGAAATAACAACAACAAATCCTATAATTAAACACACTCTTCAAGAATGGAAGAAATAAAAAAGCATTCAAAAATAAAGTATTAGACGACTGTGGTTTAGATACTATGGAATATAACCTACCAAATAGTTTTTTATATGGTTGGAGGAATGCAGGGATACAGGAAATAAATATTATTACTATAGATAGTAGTATTAAGCCACAAACAATTGCTAATAGAATTCTAATTACCTAGATAAGAAATCTTCTCATATATAAGGATAAAAGCTTTTGGCCAATATAACATTCCACCAAAAAAACTCTAAAAAGAATAATGTCTAAATCATATAACATAATTAAAAAAGAGGAGACTGAGCCTATTAGATGATTACTAAATGATCTAGAGATCTTAAAGTACAGATTACCAAGAAAGAGTGCTATAAAGTGATAGAAACAACTTATAATGTAATTCATTGTATAACAATAATGGAAAATTACTTCATGCTCATAAACCGAAGGTACCTGGTCCCATCAAAACTAAATGCAACGTTTCCAGAAGTATCAGACATTTGTTTGAGGTTTAATGTAGAGAAAGGGTATTTTAACCATATGCGGGTGACATGTATAGAAGTGAAGAAACTATGGAATACGATATTCAAGCTACTTTGAATGATAATATAAAAATTAAAAGGACACTAAATCTGGCCCTCCTCCATTTCTCCCATCAGAATTAACATTAGAAAGATTTTAATAATTATCCACTGTTTGTTAGCATCTAAATTATTTAAATTTATAGTTCTTTTATTTTTACATTATCAAATAATTCACAATCATACATTATTCATGTAGTTCCAAATTAACATATCGGGCAGGATAACATTGTCTGTGATTATATAATTCAAATTAAACTTGATCCGAACATATGTATATATAATGCATATATTGGATAATCATAATCCCAAATTTTTCATATTTCCCAAAATAATTTTATGTATAACAAATGTAACGTAGCCAGGAATCACCTAGCTGCTACAGATCTTATTAAAAATCATTCATCCTGCATGTCATTCATCTGACTAATTTCCGGGAGAGTCCATTTCAGCAGGGATATAGGTAACCATAATTAAGTTCTTACATAACTTTACTGATCTGACGTGCAGGGATTTTGCAAGATATACATATAGAACGCAGGAGAAGAAGGGAAAAAAAAAACAAAAAAACGGTGATATATATTAATCTTCCGCTATCCCCGGGTTCCCTCTTAGATATAGTAACCAAGGCTCCCATATTTTAAGAAACTTATTAAAATGATATTAATGATAACCTTTTTCCATTCTATATTGGAATTGAACTTGATTAATCACATTCTTCCAATTACTTAGTCCTTGCTTTTTCCAATCTCTAGCTAGGCATATTTTTACAGCTAGTAAAACGTGGGTACCTAGATTTCTCTTAGAAGTTTGTAGCTCTTGCAAATCTAAATGAAATAGAAATGTCCAGGGATCCAATGACCTCTGAGAATGGAACAATGTGTTTAACAGTATCTCAGTATTTTTCTTAAAATTATAAAGTAGAGAGCATTCCCACCACATATGAAAGAAAGTCCCCTGAGATGTAAGACATCGCCAGCATCTGTCTGAGTTTACATGATTGATTTTCTTTAATCTCTCTGGAACTAAGTACCACCTATAGAGGATTTTAATATATGTCTCCATTAAATTGGTTGAGTGGACAGTTTTTTTTATTGTTAGTAGTGGTTGACGCCATTGCTCTATATCAAATTCTTTGTTTAAATCCCGTTCCCATCGCTCAATCGGAGGATCTTTTTTGTCCATATTCATTGTCTGTATTAAGTTGTTTATACTCGCTATTTGCTTCTGCCTTTTGTGTGAAGATAACCATTTATCAATATCAGGATAGTTTACAATTCTCATTTGTTTAATAAGGTTTTTAACTCTTAAATATGTATATAACTCCGATGACGGGAGCGAAAACTGTTCTACTATTTCAGGAAAGGGTATTATTTTATCTTGAATCATAATATTTTCCAAACAGATTATCCCAGCACTTCTCCATTTTCTAAGGTCTAAATCTCTTATATAATATTTTATCAAGTCTATCGGGGTTGATATCATTAATGAGTTAGTTAATTTAGCTTTTCGTTTAAACCTATCGATCGATTTAATTGTATCTCGTATAATAGGGTTCCCTTTGTATAAATCTTTTACTCGAAAAGAATCAACCTAAAATAGGGAGTATAAATCAGTATTTTCTACGTAGGATTCCTCGATTTGCATCCATAGTGGGTAGTTGTTTGATCTCTTATCCCAGGCAACAAAATGTGACAACATTGTTGCTTCATACAAATTATTAATGCATGGGTAAGATATACCTCCTCTGTTGATTTTTTTAAATAGTATATTTCGAGCTATCCTGGCTTTACCTCTAGCCCATATAAACAAATCTATAATCGATTGAAATTTCTTTATAACTTGTTGATGTATCCTCATAGGAATCATACGGAAATAAAATAAAATTTTTGGAAGTAAATATCCATTAATGAGATTTATCCTGCCCAACCAAGACATCTCTAAGTTTCTCCAACCAGACGTCAGAGCTTTAATTTTGATTAGTAGATTCTTATAATTGCAATCTTTAACAGAGCCCAGGTCTCCCTTGATCTTAATACCTAAGTAATCTATAGTCTGTAATTTTAAATCAAAGTTATAATAAGACAGAAGATCATCTCTTTCATTTTTGCTCATAAACATTGTGATTACTTGAGTTTTCCCTAAGTTGATTTTATAGTTTGATATTAAGCTATATTGTTCTATCAGTCTAAGTAGAGCTGGGTTAGAGGCCAAGGGGTTCGAAAGTGAAAGGAGGACATAGTCGGCATAGAGAGAGACTTTATAAAATTTAGAGTCTATCTCTATGCCTACAATTTCTAAGGACTGTCTGATTGCTTCTGCAAGCGGTTCAATGCTAAGCACGTATAGTAGAGGAGCCAATGGACAACCTTGACGTGTACCATTTTTAATAGAGAACCAGTCAGAGTCTAGCAGGCGACCAGTTACCTTAGCTGTTGGATTAGAATATAATGCCATAACGTAGTCTTTAAATAAACCGTTAATACCAAAATTTGATACTACCGCTTCTAAATATGACCATTTGACCCGGTCGAATGCTTTTTCAGCATCGTGGCATAGTATTACAGATTTTATTTTTTCATTATTAACTTTATGGACAATATTTAAGATTTTACGAGAATTATCTGCTGCACTTCTTCCTTCCACAAACCCCGTTTGATCTCTATGCACAATGGAAGAGATGACCTGTTTCAATCTTTGTGCTAGTATATTTTAGTATCTAAATTTATTAATGAAATAGGCCTATAATTTAAGGTTGAACTCGGGTCTTTTCCTTCTTTCAGTATTGGTATTATGGTTGCCTGCAATGTTTCTACTGGTAGTCTTTCCACTAAGGGGATTGAGATATACAATCTAAGAATTATTGGGGCTATAATATCTTTAAAAGAAGTAAAAAAAAAGAGTTGAAAACCCATCAGGACCAGGAGCCTTACCCGGTTTTAAGTCTTCAATAGCTTTCTTAACTTCCAGAATATTGATAGGATGATTTAAAATTTCAGCTTGAGACTCAGAGATCTTCGGAAGATTCAATTTTTGTAAAAATTGAATTGTGTTCTCTGAAGAGCTGGAGGCCTCAGTAATATTATAGAGAGATTTATAGTAATTAGCAAAGGCATTTGAGATTTCTTTAGGGGAAAGGTATTGTCTGTCTCCAACTATACTCTTTTTGATGGTTTCTGATTTACATTTCCATTTTATCTTATTAGTCATCATTTTCCCAATTTTAATACTAGAACAGTACCATCTTTGTTTTAAGTGCAAGATTTTCCAGTTAATAATATCTAGTTCTTTATCGACTATTTCTTTCCTGATATTTTTAATCTCTTGTAGATTAGTTATATCTGATCTGGTACTGTTAATTTTCTCTAATTTTGCTAATTTTATGTGTAATTCACTCAAGGAGCGGCCCTTTTGTTTCTTTTCTCTGGCACCTATCCTTATGAGGGCTCCTCTCATATAGGCTTTAAATGTATTCCATAAAGTAATATCCGAGATCTCACCATTATCATTTTTCTGCAAAAATTCCTTGGCCTCTGCCATTAGCTCCTGTAGATTTTTGGGATTTGTCAATAATAATTCATTTAGTCTCCATTTATTTCTAATTCTGTATTCTAAATTATTAGTAATTTCCAAGAATTGAGGAGCGTGGTCAGACCATGTAATGTTTCCTATATAGGAGTTTCTCACTATATTTAAGGTGTTTCCTTTAGTTAAGAAATAATCTATGCGAGAATACGATTGATGGACATTAGAATAAAAGGTGTATTCTCTCTCTAGTGGGTGGAATACTCTCCAGCAATCATAAAGTGAATTCTTTAAAAGAAAATCTTGAAACCCCTGATAGTGCCCTAAAGTACCATTCTTATTGATCTTACCATGACTACGATCAACCCTAGGGTTCTGGACAACATTGAAATCTCCTCCCATAAACAAATAACCTGTCTGGAGTGAATCTATTTTAATAATTAAAGATTCAAAGAAACGTAATGATACCCTATTGGGAGCGTAGACATTGACCAAAGTATGTAATACATCATTAATTTTCACAATTACAATAATATAACGCCCGTTATTGTCTGCTTCCACATAAATTGGTTCAACTTTCAATTTATCTGAAAAGATTATCGCTACCCCTCTTTTTTTTTTTACAACCAGACATATTAGCACAGTATATATGTGAATATTTGTTACATTTCCACAAAAGTCTTTGTTGCTCAATCCAGTGCGTTTCCTGTATAAAGGCAATATCTATTTTATTATCTTGTAACATTTTATAAAGGTGACCTCTTTTCTGTGGGGAATTCAAGCCCTGCACGTTCAGTGAAAGAAACTTAAGGGACATTTTCATTATACAAGAAAAACAAATATTATCCTATAAAAAGTGAAATATATCATAAATCGTGAAAAATTTAATAAAAAAAAAACAACCCTATAAATTTATGTAAATAAAGTGTAATAAGTGTGTTTATGAAGTGCATGTAGTATCTAAAGTGTCTAAGTCTATTAAATAGATAGCACCTTCGAGTAAGATCTCCCTTAAGCATGAGAAGTATTAAAGCATTAAATAAATAAATGAACAAAAAATAAAATTTTTCTTATTATGAGCCATCTTGTATCATTCCCCAGAGGGTCATTTTATCTCTAGCTGAGACCTTATCTTTAAACTGGTATATGTTATCTTTATATGATACAATGAGTGCAGTGGGAAATCCCCATCTATAGTTCACATTATTGGACCTTAGAATTTGGGTAAGGTCTTGAAAGGATCTCCTTGCTGTTCTCGTAGACTGAGAGAGATCTGGAAAAACTTGTATATTCTTATACTGGTCTAGTTGTATCTTAGATTTTTTCAGTTCTTGCATTATTACATTTTTGGTGTAGTATAAAGAAAATCGAACGATGACGTCAGATGGATATGTTGTATTCGAAGTTTTCCTTAGTCTATAAATACGTTCAAAAGGGTGTAAACCTAAATCCTTAGATGAAATAATAGACGAAAAAAACTCTTTCACAAATTGATCCAAAGACTGGTTCTGGATGTTCTCTGGTATACCCCTCACCCTGAGGTTCTTTCTGCGGGAGCGGTCTTGTATATTTGTGATGTTTAATTCCAGATCTTTAACTTTGTTCTCTAGTATAGTATTTACAGATTGTAGTTTCTTGTTCTCTTCCTGGAGGTCAATAATAATGGACTCGTGTTTAGCAATTATTTCTGATATATGGTGAATTTCTGATCTTATCTGTGTCATATTAGCTTCTAGGTCATTTTTAATTTTATTATAGTATTGTTCCATTACTTCTTTTATAAACTCCTGTGTAATATCTTGCTGTGGTGTAAGCAAAGATCGAGTAGAAGAGTCCATCTGTGGTGCTTCAAGACTTCTAGTCGGCGTTAAATCTCTGTAAATACTCTGATGTGGTTTATTAAAGTCCGACTGAGATGTCGCCAACTTGGGAGACGCAAAAATACTTATTGATTTATTTTTATCCTTTTCTTTTTCCTTATCCTTTTTTGGAGGCGTTATAACTGATATCAGACTATCTTGTAGACTATTTAAGATGGTAGATAAAATTAACCTTTTCAAGATAACCAAGTCCTTTGGGTCTTTCAAGATATTCTTCCAATATTTCTATTACACTATTTAGTTTTATCGAATAGGAAAGCCTTCAAGTCCCGTAGATCTCCTTTTCATGGCCAGAAGATATATAATATATTATAATCACAACTCATAATATCGTGTAGAAATAACTTTGTAGAATAAATTGGTTCTGTATGAAAGTATTTATTTCGGCCTATCAACCGTGTTTGATTCTTCTCTTCCTTTCTTTTTTTTTTTCTTTTTCGTCTTTTACCTTCTCTTGTTTTTTTTTTTTTTCCTCTTTCTCCTTTCTTCTTCAGGAATTTTATACTAAACAAATTTCTTGTATATCAGCAAAGTCATTAATCCAAAAGTTATGTAGTGATGAATGTGCAAATGTGCAAAGAGAGGTACTTTTAAAGAAAAGAAATCGTAAAATAAGCCGTTTTAAGTTCTCACCGTTTCTTGCTTCTTCCAAATCTTTCTCATAAACCATAATATCATAAAGAGATAATCCTTGCAACTCCAGACGGCGTTTTGAAACTTTAATCGGCCTTAAAATATTGTTTACCACGTGGGCGAACTTAACAGTTTTCTCCAGCCAGGTCCAGCCAGATCAGTTTGTTTTCTCTCGGTTCTTTGTCCGAGGTCAGCAGTCGTCCGAATCCACCCCTCCGTGACAATGGGGTCTCCGGACCAAGAGAGGCCCAAGAGAGCACGACCCGAGCACCGGCAACCCCCGCAATCTCGGGTGTATCAACAGCAGCAGCGTCGTCCACAGCTGCAGCCGCAGCAGGACTGGAGCGTCTAGACCGTCGTCGGCGGGGGACCCCGGGAACGGCTTAGACCCCGGCAGCAGCACCAACCCCGGGGGCTACTCAGGCTCCGGCAGCGGTTGGGACGTCAGCGGCAGCACAGACAGCAGTGCCAGCCGCAAATGACTACGAGGCCGCCACACGATGCGCAGCGGCACCTCCACAGCAGCCGCAGCCCACACGCCAACCCGGCAGCTAAGGCCCGGTCTCGGTTGCAGTCAGTTGCGGTCAGTTCGTCCACACTCCCCCCTCCCTGTCACGTAGCCAGGGCGGAAACGTGCGTATCACGTCATCCTCCTCCCTCCATCACAGCATCTAAATTATTGATCACACAGAATTGGAATAAAAATAAACCTTTCACCTGGTTTCAGTTAAAAATCAAATACTATTTCAGATGGAGAAAGGCCTAGGTTGGATAACCTGTGTGTCTCAAACTAAAAAACATACGGCTTATTGTGTGTGTTAAGTTATTGTTAAAGCAGTATTCTATTTGGTATTATTATGTACACCATTATAATAAGAATACATGCTTTTTGTATATTTTTGTGTAACCAGAAAATAAAATATTATATAAAAAAAAGTCAGTCATCATTTTTTGGGTTGTGAATTAATTTGCTCTTTACGCTTTTTTACTTTCATAAAACAAATACTTGAGGGTTTGATACTTTTTGCTTGACATACTAGGCACCTTTAGACCATACTCCAGTAAATACTGGCATATTAGAGAGTAGAGACATAGAAACTACGCATCCCACCATGGATCACTTCCTGATCATTATGCATGGCAAACATTAACTCATGAGAGGAATATTTCAGCAATTGCAATACAGCAAATACATCTCAAAAAATGTCACTGAATGGTGCCTTCAAATGTCAGTATTTGAGAGTACCTTTCTCCCAATGCAATATTAAAAAATATCTACCACGTTCCCTGTTTATAAAATAAACAGACAAAACTAGTGTAGGACACATTCCCTGTACATGCATGTTTTTGTGTGTTTTATGGAACTTATCTCCAATCTCACATGATGTTTAACAAATTGAATATCACAGATTTTTTATGTGCTGAACCTCAAAAATGTCCCATGCAGGAAACCTTACGATGCATGGAGCATCTGTGATGTCACAGCTGTCTGCCTTTTAGTCCAAGCTAGGACAGCAGTTCACACAGCACTGAGTGATTTCACGAAGTGAGGTCTGATATATTTTAGCTTGAAAACTTGCTAATGCTTGACAGGAAGGGTTTGGTTTAGTCTGGGTCTCATTTAGTATCACATGTTTGTAATCGTTTAGGATTTATCTTTTTCTCATCAGTTTAGTTTGTTGGAAACTGGGACAGATAAGGGGTAGCAAAACCTTGGTAGAACCTCAATTTCTAAATGTTGTCCAAATAGCACTGGGCATTTAGCATTTTAGGCCTGGTTATTCCACATTGTGACGGTTATAGAGGTTAATCAGACCCTATTCAAAGAACTTACTTGGGTCAATAAACTAGCACAATGTTTTGATGCTAGAAACATAATTTTTCTAACACTAACCTTTCAGATTTGCTTTTCATGATAATATTTTTAAAATAATTTGTATAGTATGTTTTATTGGCACTGAAAGGAACATAAAAAATATTTGAAGGAACATCCATATATTTCTCCCATAGGTCCTCTAAGATGTGGCCCCTCGCCCCACTTTATATGGTTACTCCTCTTTCTTACAGTTTACAGTTGATTTTTCAAATGTCAAATGATTTTGGTCAAAAGTTATTACTAAACATAGGTTCTGCTTAAATGTTGTCTTCCAGAAAACAATTGTGAGATGATGGAGATGGAAAAAAGAGCCAGCAAGAGGTCTTTTACAGAATACAGGTCAGTGTTTTATAGTGAAGCAGGTCCTTTATAGAGAGGCAGGACTTCTGTGTGATGCCCATTGTTTAAATATGATCTGTGATCCAAACCTACATGAAAATATCAAACACTTTATTTTATACTGTCATATTAAGAGGATTATATTAGCAACACAATATCTCTAACTTTGAAATCTAAAATTACAGTACAATCTTGTACAAAATTACTAATTAAAAAGCTGATAAATTAATCAGTACTGCAACATTAATATAAAAACTTGTGTAAATAAAGAAACAGACATCTACACAACTTTAAAATAATAATTATGATTTACAATTAAGGCTCATGGGTCTTATAATTAGGTGTTTTCAGCTAATTATGTGAAAGGGTTTATGAAATGAATGGTGGTATGATACATTCCTGATTTCTATGCTATAGAAGGTGCTATAAAAATGATTTCTAAATCAATGATCATTTAAATCCCTGTGTTTCTGTTGCAACACTCTTAACTGTATTATTTTAACATGAAATATATATAATACAAACGTCTTCATCTATGTTTCATCCCCTTCAGCATGACCATGAAGCAGGTGACATCTAAAGTGGAACCTCTTCCCAAAAAAAACAAAATAGGCTTTGGGAAAAAGAGCATGTGGAGACAACGTGAGTTCCAAACTTTATATTATAACTGATAAAACACAAACCAGAAAATTTCACTCTGTTCATAGTAAAAATTGTAATGGTTAATATTGATGTTAACCTGTGTTTTAGTTCTTAAACAGATGTTGTTTACATTGTTTCTTTTCATTCTACCTTCTCCTTCTAAATTGAAATGTATTTAATCCTATTCCCTTATTTCTCTCATCCAGTTCGGCAAACAGTGGAGCTGAAGAAAGCCACTAAATGGTTTGGGAGGTGGAAGTTTGACCACCAGGTGAGCCCTAATAATTTCTCATCACAAGTTAAGCATATATCAAAATGTATTAAAAAAGCCGGTATTTCAAAAACAAGTCCTTTGTGCAGCAGATTTACTTATATTAGGTTTGGAAATTAGTGTCAGGAACTGTATTATTTTCCCTTTGTAATAAAGGTCATTGTTTGAAAGTTTTATCTACAAAAATAAGTTAACAACTCTTAAAAATTAAGGAAGGTGCATACATTTTATAGAGGGCTAATTACACCATAATTCTCAAATGTTTAGTTTAGATAAAGATGAATTTATAATAATGCTTTATTTTGGTATAAGATCGGAGAGTGCTTGTTCATTTGTGCAAACCTTTTGCAATTTATATATTTGTATAATAATTTAGATATTAATAAATAATTAGGTAGTTAATAAGTGCTAAAAAGCATGTTGAATGCATGGCCACTTTCTATGTT
>VKOC01000003.1:3755571-3766080 GCA_009364415.1 Spea multiplicata | reverse complement strand
CTGTATTATTTCCCCTTTATAATAAAGGTCATTGTTTGAAAGTTTTCTATATAAGAATAAGTTAACAACTCTTAAATATTAAGGAAGGTGCATACATTTTATAGAGGACTAACTACACCATAATTCTCAAATGTTTAGTTTAGATAAAGATGATAATAAATAAATAAAGATGATAAATAATGCTTTATTTTTGTATAAGATCGGAGAGTGCTTGTTCATTTGAGCAAACCTCTTTTGCAATTTAATATATTTGTATATATTTAGATATTATAATAATTAGTAGTTAGTAATGCTAAAACATGTTGAATCATGGCCACTTTCTGTGTTTATTTTATTTCAGTAAAAGGATCCTAATTCTGGGGAGCCATGCTTCATGAGGAAAGAATATTATGCCGTTGCCGAAGAACTGGATTGTTGCGGATAGGCCCGCTCCTTGTTTTTATTATATAGACTGCATGTTGCAAATAAATAAAAAAAAAATCCTTTGCTCACCACTATTTATTATAGCCGTCAGTATATAAAAAAAGAAAAGAATCAGAGGGCAGAATCTCGGATGTTTGATCCACCTGCACTTGCAGAAAGTAACTTTTCTCCTCGGAATTTTAGTTCTAAACAACATTCAAAGATTATGTCATGTGAAGGGACACTACTAGTATTCTGCTAATGCCTCCTAGGAGCGAGCAAAAAGGTCCACTGATTTTTTGTGTTGCTGAATGCATCTATATAAAGGTATACACAGAGTTCAGCAACAAGTAACAAGCAACAAGTTTGATCGATGATCCTCTCCTAAGTACCTTTTTATTAGCTGCCAGGCTCTGTCATAATTAAAAGGTATATAGCATTTCAATATGGTGAATACACCACTCCTAGGAGTAATCATATGTGGCTCCCTACATTTGTTTTGGTACTGCTGAACAAAGAAAGCAATGGTTGAATAACCCTATGACTTCAATTGTCATTAAGGGGGTGTATTTCCGTGACGGACCTGGTGTCTGAATGTAAGCACACTGTACCAACTGTTATCTTTATTTTATTTTAAATTGTTTGCTTTTTCTTTGCACACCTAAAACCTCCTTTTTTATATTGGGAAATTAAACTACCAATACAATTTGATTTATTAAAAAAATCTGCCAGTCATACGGTGTCATGGCATGACATTGCATGCTCCAGGAGGAGGAGGTGAGGGGATCCCTCAAGGTAGAGACTTCACCTGGTTCCATTTGGAGAGCCAACTGAAATCCCAAATTGCAATTGAAAAAGAGGTCTCACGGCTCTTACACACATCTTTAAAAAAAACACACACTTGGGACTTATGCCTTCAAAAACTGAATAGTTGCAGGCAGCAGTTCCGTTTAAGAAAAGATTTACCTTTTCATTTGAATCATAGTTTTTTTTACTCCTCCCTAGCTCTGTCTTTCCAAAATTAAGCATATGGTATTGTTTGTCTTTGTTATTATGATGTCGGTCGACGGAAATATAAAAGCATTGAAAGCGATAGTATAGTGGGTGCAACAAATTTCTTATAGACAGACTGAATGTCTCCATGTATGTTGTATATACATGCTTTGTTTCATGTATGTTGTATATACATGCTTTGTTCTACTTTTTATAAAAGAAAATAAAGACTGTCTTTTTGGATTGCTTGTTAGACATAGAGTCAGGGGTCGACTGGGGATATCTAACTTACTGGCACTTTAAGGCCAGCAGACAACCAGTAATATATATGCAGCATCCAGCTATATATGAGTAGCCACACATTTTGCTTTCTTACTCAAAGTATGGGCATGTGTAATTAAGTGGCGAACACACACTACAGGACTCGATCTGCTGCTGGAGTGGCATTTTACATAGGTATATAATAAAGGGAATCCCGTGGACGTACCTGTACACTCATAGGGGGTTGAGGGAGTTAATATCAGTTGAGTTACCTTGGTTGATCAGCCTCAACTACAGTGACATACCAAACTCCATATGTCTTGATATTATTATAAAAACGTAACTTTAAAATGCTGTATTTGCTAAATTATAAGATGACCCTGATTATAAGATGACAGCCCAATATTTGAATATTAATTTAGGAAAAATTACATGAAGCTGGAATACAAGATATTCTAAGAGGAAAAATGTTTTACTAGTAAATATTAATTTACATGTAAAAAATGTTTCATGTTTAATTAAACCTATGATTGAGAAAAATATTTTTTTGTTTTTATTTCCTTTTACTTGCCAACCTGCCCCCAGTTATGCACATCTGCCCCACGGTTTGCTACTCTGCCCACAGATATACCTTATACCCCCTTATATGCCACTCTGCCCTCCAGATATGCCTTATACCTGCCTATATGCCATTTTGCCTCCATGATATGCTTTTTAACCCCCATTATGCCTTTTAACCCCCTTTATGCCAATCTGGCACTCTGCCCCCCGACTTACTAATGCTTCTCCAGACTCGTTCCTCATACTTCAGACTCCTTTGTGTCTAGTGAGGGCAGCCGGTGGATGTCTGATCAATGCATGTAGACAACCTCCGCGGCTGCCGGCACTTTTGCTGGGGCTTCTATGATGGAGGAAGTGCCGGCAGCAGCACAGTTTACCAGAGAGGAGGATCCAGGTCCCTGCAGTGCTGAGGGGGATCTGGATCTTAGTTTTATAGTGAGACCTCAATTTAAGGACAACCTTGAATATAATTTCTAAGTATTTCTAAATATTTTAAAGAGCATGTGCTCTGAGAAAAACCTTGTCTTATAGTCAAGCAAATATGGTATGTTGAAATGAGTTGCAGGAAAAGGCTTCAAAGTTGAATGACAACGTCATTGCATTTCCTAAGGAAATTTGTAACATTTGTAACCAAGGTCAATATGTCGGTCAAGAAACATACATCAACACACTATTCTCGTGTATGGTTAGGTGTAAAGCAGGACTTTTATAGTGAAGCAGGGCCTTTGTGTGATATCCATTTTCGAAATATAATGTAAGATCCAAAGCTACATGAAAATAGTAAACACTTCATTTTATACTGTCATAATTATTAAGAGGATTATATTAGCACCACCTTAACTTTGATATCACCTGGAAATCTAAAATTACAGTACAATCTTGCAGAAAATCGCTAATAAAAATGTTGATCACTTATTTGTGACATCAATATAAAAAATTTGAAAATAAAGAAACAAGAAAGATCTACACAACTTTAAAATAATAATTGTGAGTTGCCCAGAAGCCTCTTATGGTAAAACACAACAATAAAAAAGTGAGTTAGTCTAAGGTATAAGACAGAAAAATATATGTACACAAATGAAAATGTATCATTAAGTATGTGGCAGTGTCACCCTACCCCTGAAATAACAACAACAAATCCTATAATTAAACACACTCTTCAAGAATGGAAGAAATAAAAAAGCATTCAAAAATAAAGTATTAGACGACTGTGGTTTAGATACTATGGAATATAACCTACCAAATAGTTTTTTATATGGTTGGAGGAATGCAGGGATACAGGAAATAAATATTATTACTATAGATAGTAGTATTAAGCCACAAACAATTGCTAATAGAATTCTAATTACCTAGATAAGAAATCTTCTCATATATAAGGATAAAAGCTTTTGGCCAATATAACATTCCACCAAAAAAACTCTAAAAAGAATAATGTCTAAATCATATAACATAATTAAAAAAGAGGAGACTGAGCCTATTAGATGATTACTAAATGATCTAGAGATCTTAAAGTACAGATTACCAAGAAAGAGTGCTATAAAGTGATAGAAACAACTTATAATGTAATTCATTGTATAACAATAATGGAAAATTACTTCATGCTCATAAACCGAAGGTACCTGGTCCCATCAAAACTAAATGCAACGTTTCCAGAAGTATCAGACATTTGTTTGAGGTTTAATGTAGAGAAAGGGTATTTTAACCATATGCGGGTGACATGTATAGAAGTGAAGAAACTATGGAATACGATATTCAAGCTACTTTGAATGATAATATAAAAATTAAAAGGACACTAAATCTGGCCCTCCTCCATTTCTCCCATCAGAATTAACATTAGAAA
This sequence comes from Spea multiplicata, assembly GCA_009364415.1. NCBI lineage: Eukaryota > Metazoa > Chordata > Amphibia > Anura > Pelobatidae > Spea > Spea multiplicata. Next base: position 3,762,023 of record VKOC01000003.1, on the reverse strand, counting down.
GATTTTAATAATTATCCACTGTTTGTTAGCATCTAAATTATTTTTAATATTTATAGTTCTTTTATTTTCAAATTATCAAAAATAAAAATTCAAAATTCATACATTATTCATAGTTCCAAATTAAACATATCGCAGGATATACATTGTCTGTGATTATATAATTTCAATAAACTTGATCGAACATATGTATATATAAATGCATATATTGGATAATCATATCCCAAATTTTCATATTTCCAAAATATCTTTATGTATAACAAATGTATCGGTAGCCAGGATCACCTAGCTGCTACAATCTTATAAAAATCATTCATCCTTCATTCATTCATCTGACTAATTTCCGGGAGAGTCCATTTCACAGGATATAGGTAACCATAATTAAGTTCTTACATAACTTTACTGATCTGACGTGCAGGGATTTTGCAAGATATACATATAGAACGCAGGAGAAGAAGGGAAAAAAAAAACAAAAAAACGGTGATATATATTAATCTTCCGCTATCCCCGGGTTCCCTCTTAGATATAGTAACCAAGGCTCCCATATTTTAAGAAACTTATTAAAATGATATTAATGATAACCTTTTTCCATTCTATATTGGAATTGAACTTGATTAATCACATTCTTCCAATTACTTAGTCCTTGCTTTTTCCAATCTCTAGCTAGGCATATTTTTACAGCTAGTAAAACGTGGGTACCTAGATTTCTCTTAGAAGTTTGTAGCTCTTGCAAATCTAAATGAAATAGAAATGTCCAGGGATCCAATGACCTCTGAGAATGGAACAATGTGTTTAACAGTATCTCAGTATTTTTCTTAAAATTATAAAGTAGAGAGCATTCCCACCACATATGAAAGAAAGTCCCCTGAGATGTAAGACATCGCCAGCATCTGTCTGAGTTTACATGATTGATTTTCTTTAATCTCTCTGGAACTAAGTACCACCTATAGAGGATTTTAATATATGTCTCCATTAAATTGGTTGAGTGGACAGTTTTTTTTATTGTTAGTAGTGGTTGACGCCATTGCTCTATATCAAATTCTTTGTTTAAATCCCGTTCCCATCGCTCAATCGGAGGATCTTTTTTGTCCATATTCATTGTCTGTATTAAGTTGTTTATACTCGCTATTTGCTTCTGCCTTTTGTGTGAAGATAACCATTTATCAATATCAGGATAGTTTACAATTCTCATTTGTTTAATAAGGTTTTTAACTCTTAAATATGTATATAACTCCGATGACGGGAGCGAAAACTGTTCTACTATTTCAGGAAAGGGTATTATTTTATCTTGAATCATAATATTTTCCAAACAGATTATCCCAGCACTTCTCCATTTTCTAAGGTCTAAATCTCTTATATAATATTTTATCAAGTCTATCGGGGTTGATATCATTAATGAGTTAGTTAATTTAGCTTTTCGTTTAAACCTATCGATCGATTTAATTGTATCTCGTATAATAGGGTTCCCTTTGTATAAATCTTTTACTCGAAAAGAATCAACCTAAAATAGGGAGTATAAATCAGTATTTTCTACGTAGGATTCCTCGATTTGCATCCATAGTGGGTAGTTGTTTGATCTCTTATCCCAGGCAACAAAATGTGACAACATTGTTGCTTCATACAAATTATTAATGCATGGGTAAGATATACCTCCTCTGTTGATTTTTTTAAATAGTATATTTCGAGCTATCCTGGCTTTACCTCTAGCCCATATAAACAAATCTATAATCGATTGAAATTTCTTTATAACTTGTTGATGTATCCTCATAGGAATCATACGGAAATAAAATAAAATTTTTGGAAGTAAATATCCATTAATGAGATTTATCCTGCCCAACCAAGACATCTCTAAGTTTCTCCAACCAGACGTCAGAGCTTTAATTTTGATTAGTAGATTCTTATAATTGCAATCTTTAACAGAGCCCAGGTCTCCCTTGATCTTAATACCTAAGTAATCTATAGTCTGTAATTTTAAATCAAAGTTATAATAAGACAGAAGATCATCTCTTTCATTTTTGCTCATAAACATTGTGATTACTTGAGTTTTCCCTAAGTTGATTTTATAGTTTGATATTAAGCTATATTGTTCTATCAGTCTAAGTAGAGCTGGGATAGAGGCCAAGGGGTTCGAAAGTGAAAGGAGGACATAGTCGGCATAGAGAGAGACTTTATAAAATTTAGAGTCTATCTCTATGCCTACAATTTCTAAGGACTGTCTGATTGCTTCTGCAAGCGGTTCAATGCTAAGCACGTATAGTAGAGGAGCCAATGGACAACCTTGACGTGTACCATTTTTAATAGAGAACCAGTCAGAGTCTAGCAGGCGACCAGTTACCTTAGCTGTTGGATTAGAATATAATGCCATAACGTAGTCTTTAAATAAACCGTTAATACCAAAATTTGATACTACCGCTTCTAAATATGACCATTTGACCCGGTCGAATGCTTTTTCAGCATCGTGGCATAGTATTACAGATTTTATTTTTTCATTATTAACTTTATGGACAATATTTAAGATTTTACGAGAATTATCTGCTGCACTTCTTCCTTCCACAAACCCCGTTTGATCTCTATGCACAATGGAAGAGATGACCTGTTTCAATCTTTGTGCTAGTATATTTTAGTATCTAAATTTATTAATGAAATAGGCCTATAATTTAAGGTTGAACTCGGGTCTTTTCCTTCTTTCAGTATTGGTATTATGGTTGCCTGCAATGTTTCTACTGGTAGTCTTTCCACTAAGGGGATTGAGATATACAATCTAAGAATTATTGGGGCTATAATATCTTTAAAAGAAGTAAAAAAAAAGAGTTGAAAACCCATCAGGACCAGGAGCCTTACCCGGTTTTAAGTCTTCAATAGCTTTCTTAACTTCCAGAATATTGATAGGATGATTTAAAATTTCAGCTTGAGACTCAGAGATCTTCGGAAGATTCAATTTTTGTAAAAATTGAATTGTGTTCTCTGAAGAGCTGGAGGCCTCAGTAATATTATAGAGAGATTTATAGTAATTAGCAAAGGCATTTGAGATTTCTTTAGGGGAAAGGTATTGTCTGTCTCCAACTATACTCTTTTTGATGGTTTCTGATTTACATTTCCATTTTATCTTATTAGTCATCATTTTCCCAATTTTAATACTAGAACAGTACCATCTTTGTTTTAAGTGCAAGATTTTCCAGTTAATAATATCTAGTTCTTTATCGACTATTTCTTTCCTGATATTTTTAATCTCTTGTAGATTAGTTATATCTGATCTGGTACTGTTAATTTTCTCTAATTTTGCTAATTTTATGTGTAATTCACTCAAGGAGCGGCCCTTTTGTTTCTTTTCTCTGGCACCTATCCTTATGAGGGCTCCTCTCATATAGGCTTTAAATGTATTCCATAAAGTAATATCCGAGATCTCACCATTATCATTTTTCTGCAAAAATTCCTTGGCCTCTGCCATTAGCTCCTGTAGATTTTTGGGATTTGTCAATAATAATTCATTTAGTCTCCATTTATTTCTAATTCTGTATTCTAAATTATTAGTAATTTCCAAGAATTGAGGAGCGTGGTCAGACCATGTAATGTTTCCTATATAGGAGTTTCTCACTATATTTAAGGTGTTTCCTTTAGTTAAGAAATAATCTATGCGAGAATACGATTGATGGACATTAGAATAAAAGGTGTATTCTCTCTCTAGTGGGTGGAATACTCTCCAGCAATCATAAAGTGAATTCTTTAAAAGAAAATCTTGAAACCCCTGATAGTGCCCTAAAGTACCATTCTTATTGATCTTACCATGACTACGATCAACCCTAGGGTTCTGGACAACATTGAAATCTCCTCCCATAAACAAATAACCTGTCTGGAGTGAATCTATTTTAATAATTAAAGATTCAAAGAAACGTAATGATACCCTATTGGGAGCGTAGACATTGACCAAAGTATGTAATACATCATTAATTTTCACAATTACAATAATATAACGCCCGTTATTGTCTGCTTCCACATAAATTGGTTCAACTTTCAATTTATCTGAAAAGATTATCGCTACCCCTCTTTTTTTTTTTACAACCAGACATATTAGCACAGTATATATGTGAATATTTGTTACATTTCCACAAAAGTCTTTGTTGCTCAATCCAGTGCGTTTCCTGTATAAAGGCAATATCTATTTTATTATCTTGTAACATTTTATAAAGGTGACCTCTTTTCTGTGGGGAATTCAAGCCCTGCACGTTCAGTGAAAGAAACTTAAGGGACATTTTCATTATACAAGAAAAACAAATATTATCCTATAAAAAGTGAAATATATCATAAATCGTGAAAAATTTAATAAAAAAAAAACAACCCTATAAATTTATGTAAATAAAGTGTAATAAGTGTGTTTATGAAGTGCATGTAGTATCTAAAGTGTCTAAGTCTATTAAATAGATAGCACCTTCGAGTAAGATCTCCCTTAAGCATGAGAAGTATTAAAGCATTAAATAAATAAATGAACAAAAAATTAAATTTTTCTTATTATGAGCCATCTTGTATCATTCCCCAGAGGGTCATTTTATCTCTAGCTGAGACCTTATCTTTAAACTGGTATATGTTATCTTTATATGATACAATGAGTGCAGTGGGAAATCCCCATCTATAGTTCACATTATTGGACCTTAGAATTTGGGTAAGGTCTTGAAAGGATCTCCTTGCTGTTCTCGTAGACTGAGAGAGATCTGGAAAAACTTGTATATTCTTATACTGGTCTAGTTGTATCTTAGATTTTTTCAGTTCTTGCATTATTACATTTTTGGTGTAGTATAAAGAAAATCGAACGATGACGTCAGATGGATATGTTGTATTCGAAGTTTTCCTTAGTCTATAAATACGTTCAAAAGGGTGTAAACCTAAATCCTTAGATGAAATAATAGACGAAAAAAACTCTTTCACAAATTGATCCAAAGACTGGTTCTGGATGTTCTCTGGTATACCCCTCAGCCTGAGGTTCTTTCTGCGGGAGCGGTCTTGTATATTTGTGATGTTTAATTCCAGATCTTTAACTTTGTTCTCTAGTATAGTATTTACAGATTGTAGATTCTTGTTCTCTTCCTGGAGGTCAATAATAATGGACTCGTGTTTAGCAATTATTTCTGATAGATGGTGAATTTCTGATCTTATCTGTGTCATATTAGCTTCTAGGTCATTTTTAATTTTATTATAGTATTGTTCCATTACTTCTTTTATAAACTCCTGTGTAATATCTTGCTGTGGTGTAAGCAAAGATCGAGTAGAAGAGTCCATCTGTGGTGCTTCAAGACTTCTAGTCGGCGTTAAATCTCTGTAAATACTCTGATGTGGTTTATTAAAGTCCGACTGAGATGTCGCCAACTTGGGAGACGCAAAAATACTTATTGATTTATTTTTATCCTTTTCTTTTTCCTTATCCTTTTTTGGAGGCGTTATAACTGATATCAGACTATCTTGTAGACTATTTAAGATGGTAGATAAAATTAACCTTTTCAAGATAACCAAGTCCTTTGGGTCTTTCAAGATATTCTTCCAATATTTCTATTACACTATTTAGTTTTATCGAATAGGAAAGCCTTCAAGTCCCGTAGATCTCCTTTTCATGGCCAGAAGATATATAATATATTATAATCACAACTCATAATATCGTGTAGAAATAACTTTGTAGAATAAATTGGTTCTGTATGAAAGTATTTATTTCGGCCTATCAACCGTGTTTGATTCTTCTCTTCCTTTCTTTTTTTTTTTTCTTTTTCGTCTTTACCTTCTCTTTTTTTTTTTTTTTTTTTTCCTCTTTCTCCTTTCTTCTTCAGGAATTTTATACTAAACAAATTTCTTGTATATCAGCAAAGTCATTAATCCAAAAGTTATGTAGTGATGAATGTGCAAATGTGCAAAGAGAGGTACTTTTAAAGAAAAGAAATCGTAAAATAAGCCGTTTTAAGTTCTCACCGTTTCTTGCTTCTTCCAAATCTTTCTCATAAACCATAATATCATAAAGAGATAATCCTTGCAACTCCAGACGGCGTTTTGAAACTTTAATCGGCCTTAAAATATTGTTTACCACGTGGGCGAACTTAACAGTTTTCTCCAGCCAGGTCCAGCCAGATCAGTTTGTTTTCTCTCGGTTCTTTGTCCGAGGTCAGCAGTCGTCCGAATCCACCCCTCCGTGACAATGGGGTCTCCGGACCAAGAGAGGCCCAAGAGAGCACGACCCGAGCACCGGCAACCCCCGCAATCTCGGGTGTATCAACAGCAGCAGCGTCGTCCACAGCTGCAGCCGCAGCAGGACTGGAGCGTCTAGACCGTCGTCGGCGGGGGACCCCGGGAACGGCTTAGACCCCGGCAGCAGCACCAACCCCGGGGGCTACTCAGGCTCCGGCAGCGGTTGGGACGTCAGCGGCAGCACAGACAGTAGTGCCAGCCGCAAATGACTACGAGGCCGCCACGCGATGCGC
>VKOC01000003.1:3737185-3755471 GCA_009364415.1 Spea multiplicata | reverse complement strand
TCATGCTCTCCCTCATTCAGACAATTCATTCACATATTAACTCATGCTCTCCCTCATTCAGACAATTAATTCACACATTAATGCATACTCTCACTCATTCACACAATGCATCCACACATTAATTCATACTCACTCATTAACACTTTACTTATTTCAATATTCTTACTACCCTCGTTCTATGTACCCCCTCTCCCTCCCTTATCACTTTCTACCCCTTCTCCCTCCTTTATCTCTTTCTACCCCTTCTCCCTCCCTTATCACTTTCTACCCCTTCTCCCTCCCTTATCAATTCTACCCCTTCTCCCTCCCTTATCACTTTCTACCCCTTCTCCCTCCCCTATCACTTTCTAACCCCTCTCCCTGCTCTTTCCCTACTCACCCCCTTTGTATTTCACTCACCTTTAAAGTCCTGCGGCAGGAGAACAAGGCTTCCGTCTTCCTTCTCTGCCGCGGCTTGTGCTGCTTCACTGCTGAGCGCCGGATATGATGTCATATACCGGCGCTCAGTATGAAACGCCGGCACCGCGGCGGAGGTAGAGGCCTCGTGGAGGAGAGTGAGGGGGGCTGAGCGGTTGCTAGACGCCCCTCTCTCTCCTCCACGTCCAAAAAAAAAAAAAAAGCGTTTCAGGCTGCCCAGGACTTAAAGTCCCATTGCGGGACTGTCCTGGGCAATCCGCTGGATGGTTCCAAATTCGGCGGGGGGGCAACTGGGGGGCCCCTTGCCCCCCTGTAGCGACGCCACTGAATGTCATCCATATGACTATAATACTTGTTGAGTTTTTCACTGGATGCATCAATTATTTACTAAAACATACACACTAGAATGCCCATAGGAGACTCCCTACTGCAGACATAAGGATGTGCGTATAGATAAAGTGTGTAAATATGTGTATTAGGTTCTTTCACTGGGCAGTTAATGAGATGTTACAGCCTATCCAGAGGAATATTCAACCTACTATGAGTGACCAAAGTGAAGTAGATCCCCAAAGATATGTAGTTTCTCTTGGTCAGAAGATTAAAAGCTTTATGTTTCGATGACTGCAGATCATAAGAGCTTAAAGAGGTTGAAACATTTAAAGTGACATAAAGCTTACTGCTTAGCAATTTTCTTTTAATGTAGGAAACTCGGCAGAAAAAAAAAGGTGGTGGGTCTGGAAGCTTGAACATTTAATTTATATTGTATTGTTAATATTGTGCTGTTTGTTTAAGTTAAATTAGTTACATTAAATCAATTTGGTTCGGGATATATGCAATAACATTTCATACTTTAGCATAGATAGCGTAAGGTTTTAAAAGAGCAATACTATTTGGACATCTGTAGGAGAGTAACAGGTTTAACTTTGAAGACGCTAAGGAAACCCATTGTTTCTAGTATGATGACGTAACATGATAAAACAATAGTTCACAATGAACCCTAAATAACTGTTTATCTGGTTAATCAATAGGCAGTAAGAACAGGGGTGTAAGATAGGCTCATGTGGTGCAAAGAGACCCCAAGTAGGTTCCTCTAAGTGGGCACTAATATACTATTTCTATCATATTTTATGTAAACTGGCTTATAACAAAAAATTTACATTTTATGTATTTGTTCCATAACATAACTTCCCACAACTAAGCACTAATTTTTAACAATGAGCACTTAAACTTTTCATAAAGTACAGAAATTGCCATAGGTTGGACGGGCAATGTCTGCTAATGGAGTGGCAGGATGGCAAAGTAGAATCTCTAAAATAGCCAGAAACATGAAGGATAAAAATTTCACCATACACGCACATTATTAGATATGTTATACATTTTCTATTATATATAGCTGTGTACAGTATAAAGTAGCAGACATATTCAAACGAGGGAGCCCATGTAACAGATAAGGAATCAATGTGATATACCTTGTTGTTACGTTTTCCATATTTGCACTAAAATCTGTGAAGAGCATGAAACTTTAAAAATATTCTATTATTTTTAAATGTATCTTATTTTGCCGTAACATGTCCTGTTAGCTATAGTATGTAATAATTAATATCAATCCATACCTAGGTGCATCCTCAAAAATCCATTGTGTCGGACTTCTTACAAAGAAAGCCCATGTGTCCGTGAGTACAGTTTCCTACACCACCAAAAGACACTTGGAAACTGGAGGAAGAGGTCTGGCAGACCCAAAGCCATAACAGAATCAGATGACAAGTTTGCGTGACACGCAGCTCACAGCACGCCACTGAAGCACAGTTTAACACTTAATGACTTCAAGCTGCAGGTTTGAATGGTCGAGTGGCAGTAAGAAAGCCATTGCTAAAGATGGCATATTAAGAAAAAAAGGCTGCCAGTGGACTACCGAAGACTAAAAGAAGGTCTTATGGACCGATTAATCACAATTTGAGCTCTTCGGTTCATCACTCAAGGTTTTTGTATGCCATCATGTAGCTGCAAGGATGGTTCCTCAGTGTGTGACACTGAACATGGAGGAGGAAGCGTGATCTGGGGCTCTTTTGTTGGATCCACAGTTCACTTGCACAGAATGAGTGGCGCCATTAACCAATATCACAGCCTTTTGCAGAACCGTGCAGTACAGAGGTTCATCATACAGCAAGATAATGACCCAAAACATACCTCCAGGCTGTGTCAGAACTACCTTAGAAGAAAAGAACAACACGGTAGGCTTCAAATCATGGAATGGTCAGCAGAGTCTCCAGACTTAAACCCCATTGAGCAGGTTGGGTATGAACTGGACAGAAGAGTGAAAGCAAAGACACCTACAAGTGCAACACATTTGTGGGAAATTCTGCAACAGTGTTGGAAACAACTTGGGAAGAACTGTTGTGGAAAGAATGCTACAAGTTTGGCTGTTATATCTGCGAAAGGTGGCTATTTTGATGAGTCAGAAATGTAGATTACATTTTGTTAAGGAAACAGATTCCATGATTTTTTTTTTTATGTCCAATTGTTTATTTGTTCTATGCTTTATTTTCAAAGTACATTGAGACATTGAACTGCATACATTTTAATGAAAATGGATGTGTTCTAAAAATGTTGACTGGTAGTGTACACATGCACAAAGTCAGGTATTTTGTAAGCATATAGTTAGGTGGATGATTAAACAACTATACCCAGCAAATTCTACTGATCATCAATATAATATGTAGGATGAAACACAATCATGAACTGAAACAGAATCAGCTGTGGAGAAAGAATAAAACTGTGTAAGGAACAGTCTTACTAACAACGTGAGGTTGCTGAAGACAGTTTAATGTCAAAAGTCATACACATTGGCAAACTTGACAAGTTCTGGCTTATGGTTGCCTCAGCGTTAGATATGCTAGAAATTACTGGAATACAATATTCTCTTGAGAGCTTTCTTTTCCATTTAAAATGGACAAACGAAAATAATATACAAAAACCTAGCCTTTCATATACTAATGGCAGCAAAAATTTTATTGGAAAATGGAAAAAAAGGTCTTATGGGAGGCAAACACGAAATAATAGCAGACCAGGATACATCTTATGTCTGAGTATTATATGTACGTATTATTACATTTCATGTTTTACATGTTTATATGTCTCTGTGATCTTGACTATTACCATAAAAAAACTGAAAAAAATAAAGTTAAAAAAAAAAAAAGTCATACACATTGGCAAGACTGAGCAGGGTTTTCAGGTGTTCTGTCCAAGCCCTTTTGAAGAAGCATAAAGAATCTGGCAATGGGAGAGGACCGTAGACACAGTGGTCAGCCAAGGAAACTAATAAAAGACACATCATGCTTACTTCCCTTTGTAATAGGAAGATGTCCAGTAGTGCCATCAGCTCAGCATTGTCAGAAAACAGTGGGATCCTGGTATACCCATCTACTTTCTGGAGATTTCTGGTCAGAAGTGGTCTTCATGGAAGGCTTAAGGCTGAAAAGCCATACCTTCCATACGGAAACAAGGCCCAGCAACTCAACTATTCACGGAGATATAGGAACTGGAAATAGTTGGCCATAGCAGAAGTCAGTTTGCTCTCCAAAGTCTTTAAGATCTATCTTCAACGTAAAGAAGAACAAGGAGTCCTGGAAGTGATGGTATGGCCCACACACAGCCCTGATCTCAACATCATTGAGTCTTTGTGGGATAACATAAGAGAAAGAAACAACCAAGGCTGCCTAAATCCAAAGAACTGTGGTTAGTTATCCAAGATATTTGGAACAACCTAGAAAGTGTGTGCAAGTCTACCTAGAAACATTTATGCTGTTTTGGAGGCAAAGTGTGGTCACACTAAATATTGATATTGATTCTGCTCACTAACTTAACGTATTGTTAAATGATAAAAATAAACTATTAATATGATTATTTGTAAAAGTATTTTTACTTAGCATCTTTTCGCACCCGCCCAAAACATAAAATCACAAGAGGGATGCCAGAAATTTCAAGTTTCTGTTGCTTGATAATGATAACCGAGACAAAAAAATAAAACATTGATTATGGGGAGACAAAGTGATGCAGCTAAAATAGCCCTTTTAAGGTGTTTTGCTTAGTTCATTCCACACAGCACACCCAAGTCGTTAGTTAATCAGCACAATGCTCTGAATGGAATGTCTTATTACTTAAGTATAATCTCTAAATGCTCTAGAGGTGTGGGCTATAATGCAATTTGACTAGAAGCTCCGGGTAGAGAACAGCAAAAGATTTTTAAACAAGGCAGCTTGTAAAAGCACATTTAGCATGTGGTCCAATTCACAAAGACATTTCTTTGCCACTGGCAAACGATCCTAAAAAAAACAAATGAATGGGAACCCTAAGGTAAAACGCCACAGGCCTAGACTGGAAGAGAAATCCTTTTTTTCTGAATTAAGCTTTTATTGGTCTATTCAGCAAAAACAAGCTTATGAAGTCTCAACATTGAGCTATATGCCCAAGCATGAGCAAAAGGATTTTTGTTGTCAAGGAAAATAATAGGTTGTATTGCAAATAGCTGTTTTAATAACGATCTCAAAAGATCAAACCTGTCATTTGGTAACTGCTCTTTCCCACACGGTAACCACGATTTTCCCACTTTCAAATCTGTTATATCTTTAATGATGAGGTCATTTTTCATTTTATGTTACTTTGACGTGAGTTGTTGTTCAGCATTATAAATCTTTAAACAGTTATTAATATAATTATTTTATTTTATTCATATGAAATAAAATATGTTTAAAGTTCTGCTTCCTAAAGCTTGCAACATATATATATATATATACTATATTCATATATTCCATCAGGAACAATGATGTGAAACTTGCTCGACTTCCCACCACTGTGTGTTGTTTCACATCACAATGAATAAAGCTGTGAAGTATGTCCATCTGACGAATATATATATTCTCAAATATTCCTAGGATTTATTTAGAGTTTTCATAGAATTTATTACCTACATTCTCAACGTCAATTTATTTTTCCCTATGTCCGGTATTATTTTTTTAAGATAAAATGTTTTCATATTACACCATAGGAAAGACAAATTTTACTAACCCCCCGCAGCACGCAAAACCATATACAACAGTAATTATAATTTTAAACAGTTCCCTTTAACCTTCCAGGTCACTTCCAACATAATCCCTTTTTTAACAGATTTTGGCTGACTGGTTGTAAAGAATGTATTAACCTAGTCAAAAAGACGTTTTAATATAGACAGACATCATACACGATTGTCATTACCTAAGAAGCCGAAGTGTATATGTATGGAGCTAGACAGGTAGCATTTGCCTAAAGGAAAATAGATCTTTTTTGTTGTTAGTACAGTATCTTCCCTGTCACTAGCCTAGCAAGCAATTTCAAATGGCGTCAAAACATCAAACTTGTGAAACTGGAAAAAAAAAACTTTCCATTGTCAGTCAGTCAGGTATGCATGCGCAATCACAAAGGATGTCTTTCTATGTATACACATATGCAAAGTGTTCTTCGAAAAAAGGCTGCAAAATCCCAGCCTTCTATTTGGTCTGGGAGACGTTGACTAGGTTAATACCATAATGCATGTCTGCCTTTTTGTTCTTTGAACCCAAATAACCATAGAATGCTGTCTGGAAATAAATAGTCAGAGCTAGGCATCGCTTCATCGGACAATTTTAAGGACAATAAGGGCGCTAATTACTTAAAGAATGTCTGAGACTAAGCTGACTTTTGAAGAAAGTATATATATATATATATATTATATTATTTATATTAAGTATATATTTATTTATTTAAGTATATAATATATATATTATATATATATATATATATATATATATATATATAATGTGTGTATCAATGCCCATGTCATGCGTTCTGTTCTTTTTAGATCATATTAGAATTCATTCTTATATGCCAAGCTGCCAATTGGAAATAAGTAGGCCATTTGATGCAGGAAATTGTGACAGAAAAAAAGTTTGTATCATGAGAATAAAAAGTGCAAAAGTATAAATGTTTTTATATTAATTAATAATTAATTAATACAAGTACACATAAATATCAAAACTCGTTTGATCGTTTTAACCTTATCTTAGTGCTTGTGTTGAACATGAACATTTTTGCAAGCAACAAGTTTGTGTTACCTAAATAAATAAAACAGTATTTTGTTTACAACAGCAAATGCACAATTTATTAGGTTATGCTTATTAATGGGGAAGCCACCCCACTTTATATCAATTCTGTAAATAGTGCTACCATTCATTTTTTGCCATCTTTGCCATATATTATTTTAATCGAGATTCCCCTTTTCTGTGTATAATGCACACAAATTATACATCTTCTTTTTGTTTTCAGAAAAAATAGGGCTTTCATTCGAAACCATATAAACATGCAAACAATAATAATTGCTTTGTGTACTTGTATGTAAAAAACATTGCAATTTTCCTTAGAATTTATTTTACACAGTAGATGCCACACGCTGTTTATATATTGCGTTTTTTCCAGGAAAATGTACTTTTTAAATCATATTCATCTATATAATATGGCTTTAGTATTAAAAAAAAATAATGGGAAAAAACCCACATATATAATTTATACACAGCTAGTGCAGGGGAGAAAAAAAACCAAAATATATTTGTATGCCTGTCCTGAGATTGGATACACGTCATATGCCTAGGATTTTCATTTATTTTGCCAGTTATAGGGCTAATATTCAAATTTGCTATTCTGAGTCTTTAACTTCAATAACGCTCACAGATCTAAAATCTGCTTCATAAAAGTATTTGTTTCTAAAAGTAGGCAACCCATGGGATTCATTTTGAGATATTTCATGCATTCATTTCCCCACCAATCTCACTTATTTTTTATTTCTTTTAGAAGGAGGAACTTCTATTTCTCCCTTTCTCCATACTTCTGCAATCTCCTCGTTTCTGATCCCAATTAATAGCCCTATTTACATTGTTACACTATTTATGTCACTATTTGCCACACAAGTCTGCAACTCCACACCACCCATGACAGGAAATGGTGCGGTTCCTTGTCCCAAGAAATGGTCTGTGACTTGGCTTATGAGAATTATTTGTGTGCAGAGGACATCCTGGAGAGTAAAGCCTAGTGTAGAAGAAAGATTGAAGAAAGATATCCCATGCCTTAAGTTAAGTGTGGCAACTACATGTTAGAGTCAAATAGAATGATGTGTTCATAGAGTGAGGATTGAAGATCACAGAGGAATAGGCTGGAGCGCGCCCCGACTGGGATGTCGAGTAGGGCTAGGCAGGTTGGAATTTGTTTTTTCATTTTGGGGTTAGATTATGGGCAGACGTCTGCAGGTATCTAGATGGTGGATGCTCTCGGGTGAGTATTTGGTGAAAGATTCCTGGCGAGTGGATCTTGGAACCTCAGGCAACCAGTCCTGCCACCATAACTGCCATTGCTAAGGTTTAATTATCAGCAAATGCATGTACATCCAACGCTGCTGGACATTAATGGACCAAAAGGACACAGCATGTGCCATGTATGCAGACCCCGCAGGAGGCAATGTATATACACGAGGCCATGTATATACACGAGGCCGGGTCTACACAAGAGGCTACTTTTTTTTCTTTTTTTTTAATACAGATTTCATCACAACTCACACAACCAACCTATAGGTCAGTCACGGTCCATGGCCCACGGGTTTATAATGCAGATATAAATAAGTGCATATAAATATTTTCCTTATAACTTGTTAATGTTGGATAAGTTGAACTGTAGTAGTTTGTTAGCATACCTCTAGTAAGTTTACAATACTAAAATAAGCATCTCTGCCTCAAACATCAATTTGCGTGAATGGCTGCATGCTGTTAATCAATACTGAAACACTTTTGTTTGTTTAGAACAAGCTTTGTTGCTGATGAAGCAGTGGCACTCGTATGAAATCCAGACATGGACAATTATGTCACCTTCACCTGTGACCCACCGGCTGCGAAGAAATAGTAGTTCTGATCACTTAACAGGCACAGGTGTTCCTATGCATTGTATTTGGTGTCCTTGGGATACAATCCGAAACGTTGAATATGTGCATATTATCTTGTATATACACAGCTGATTTTTTATAGTTTCTGGATAAAATAAAATCAAACACAGACAGTTTTGTTTTGAATTTGGGTTAACTCCATATGAAGATTGTAGTGTGCTATGCATAGTTTTTTTTTTTCCCTTCGCAATCATGTAAAATTTAAAATTCTTATCTTGATGGGTATGAGTTGTTCTTCCAGTGTTTAGAATGTAAACCAGAAACTATGTTGTTATAAATGTGTTTCCAGGATATGATTTGATAAGTAAACATTCACTTTTTTTTTTAAAGAAAAACACATATTGTGTTCAGGCGTAAATTACTGGCAGATTCTTGAAACCAAATCCCTACATAATTAAACATAGAAGAATATGTGAGAAGTTATCCTTTCTTGTAATATACCTTTATAATAGACAGACAACAGGTATATATATCTATCTATATATATCTATATCTATATATATATCTATATATAGATATAGATAGATATATATATATATATTTGTGCCAATTTCCATGAATCTGAAATAAAATTATTGATAAATGAAAAACAAGAAGTCAAAATAAGATCATCAATAAACATAGAATAAAGGTTCTACTTAAGGATATGGAAATCCAGAGAGAAGCTCTCTAAATAAGCTAATATCTTATATCAAGTTTTAATAGTTGGCTATGGGTGAGGATTAGAGATCATCAAAGTAATGTTTACCTTGTGTTAAGTAGCAATGGTACAAACTAATTTAAGGCAGCTTTGATGAAATAAAACTTGGTACAAGATTATAACATATTATCTACATCTATTTTTGATGCAGCTTTAGCATACATTTTCTTTAAAAGAAATGCCATAAAATCAGCCTTGTCCTCCCTTCCCAAAACCATTTACTAATCTTTGTCCTCGTAACCTTTTTTTGCAAGAAGTTGTTCATTTTAAATGCTAGACGTTTATCAATAGCAATTGTGTGCATTATAATGCCATTAAGCCATTAGCACTGTTTATCACTATTGTTTTACTCGGACAAAATGGAAAAGATGTCTGAATATTGAAAACTCAACCTTTTAAGCTGGAAATGAATAATTGGTACCCTTTGTATTCTCTTCCTTTTAATATTTACATAATTTCAAACTGCAAAGCGAACGTAAGTTTAAAGACTAAAATAGCCAATAACCATCCATATTTTGACACTTTTATAAAACAAAAATGTCTCAGAGAATTATAAAAAAAGGAATTGTGGGCACAAATTTAAAGAAAATAATGCAAATGCTGTATACATGTTTTGTGATTATATTTATTTCAGCCATTATATTGCACTGTGGAATTATCTTGCAATATAATAATAATAATAATAATAATAGTCATCATAATAATAATTTATTGTTTATAGAATACATTAAATAGAATTCTGCATATTACTGTATTACTGGTTTCTTTCTTCTGTATCCCTATAATCTTTTCAAGTATTACTAAGTTGTTAAACAGATCTCATATAATGTAACTTCACATTTAAGTAAGAAACAGATTGGTGGGCAATCAAATCGGTCTCACATACACATTTATAATCTCACCATTCAGTGTTCAGTGATTAAATATTGTTTAATTGTTTGCATTTAATTGCCAAACCCTTATCTTAAAATGAAAAAAAGATAATTACCTTTTCTTCAGAATGAAAAATTACGCTTTAATAAGTCATAAAGCGATTAACAGCAGGTGGATCACAAATATGGTTTGCTATCTTGTAATATCTAAGTTTAGAAACCCATATTAGATGAAATATTTGATTATTCTCATAACCAGCTCTATATTGTTTGTTTATATTATAATAAATTATATTACGTTATTTAATTTAGATTCTCTAGTACCAACTTCATGTTAGCTAAGCGTGTATTCAATTATTCCTTTCAAAACCCATTTATTACATGAAAGAAAACATGTATGTAGATGCGACCTTCATATTCTATTTGTAACAAGCGTGCGTGAATTAACGTTAATGAGCATTTTTGTGTCAGTGATTAAAATATTGTTTAACAACCTGGAATGATGTATTTAACATATTGCTGAGAACATAGCGCATGTAATGCGCATCACATAAATTGTCACATGACTGTATGGTCAGAAATTGAATTCAATATGTATTCTTATATTAAAGATGCAGTAAGCTAAGCATATACTGTATAATGAGTAAATTATTGGAAACATTATTTATAAATCGGTTTATTTTTTTATTGTTCTAATCGAATTATTTATTTTAGTTCCATTCTTTTTATTTTGGTATGATCGTCCTCACCTTTGTCACCTACTAATGCAAAAGCCAGTAAAAAAAAAAACAACAAGAGTCATTGAATCACTGTTATTGGTGATAACAGAATATGGTGGTCTCCTTAAATTACCACAAGTAAACAAGTTTCTACACAAAATATTTTTTCAGCTGTCTACATTCCAGGGACAAAACAATGCCTTTTTCCTAAAAGAAAAAGTGTTACCTTACTATGTTTTGTAGAAATAGAGGACGCAATGGTCTAATTTCTACCCATCTTTTAGCAGTTTCTACCAAATGGTTTAAGCAACTGCGGAACACGGGTTTCAGAAACACTAAATGCAACAATAGCTCAGTGCGAACTTCATTGTAATGAATAGCGACAGAAATAACGACACACAATTTCACCTATTTCTTATGTATACAATTTTATTGTACCTCCTTACTTTAACTCCATCATGAAACATATGGTCCTAATGCATGATCTATGTCACTCCGAGAGTCTGATTGGAAAATACGCTACATATATCGGTGTTCTAAACTGTATTTTGATATGTTTCTGCCTGGAGCAGTGTTATGTAAAACGAGCAGAAATAAATTAAAACTCAGTAGAGTATGAATTGTAGCTCACATGCAGATACAGATCTTATATTCATTAATATTCATTAATTGTTTACACACCTGGATTATGGAAATTTTGAACAAAAGTACCGCATCCTACTCGCACTAATAACAAAAAACAAATTTCTTTTCACAAATATAATTTGTTAGGCTTCTCGGTGTAGGTCATCAGACATATTGCATACCTAGCCACAGCAGCAAGGGGACAACGGTACCATATTGTCTTGGACTAACACTGAAGACACTTTTGAAGTCACTATTAGACAGTTTTACAGTTTTATTGTACATCCATGCAGAATATGATACCAGTTTCTAATTATTTTAAAGGAGCCAGGCTACACCTAGCCAGCTACACTCAACTAAATATAATATAATATATAATATAATATATAATATAATATAATGCCTAGTACTGTTAAATGTTCAAACCCTTCGTAGAAATAACTATTTAATCATGTTAAAGTTTGCCTTGTTCAGCATTTTCCCAGGAATGAATTATTGTCATGTGACATAAAAAGGAGGTACTCATAGGTTATTGCCATAGAAACTTTAAAAAAGGTAAATTATTTTGCTTTCATGTGATTAACCCTTTAATAAAAAGGATACAATGAATGCTAAAGCCTATTTTGCTTTACATGGTAATTATTCTTCTATGACAAAACCTTCACATTTTTCTAACGTTTATAACATTTTATTTATTTTCACAAAATCAGATTTCAAAGTATTCATCTCCTCTTAAGCTGGTTAAGCTACAGAAATGCTATTTCTAACCAACGTATTCATTATGAACTGAGTGTCACAACAAACTTAGTTTGTTGATTACTTTTCACATCATGTTTTAAGAAGGCAGACAAATGGTAATGCACTCCGATAGGGATCAGTCAAAGCCGTCTTAATAAAGTAAAATATTTGTACATTAATCTGTAATATTAGCATAAGATATTTACGGACAGGATTAACAATGCTCTCACTACTGCTCTTTCTTCACATAGAATTGTTAAACAAGAGGACTCCACCCCAAGAAGCCTGGTTCCTGCGGCAGATGTCTACATGTGCTTGTTATTAGTTAAGTTTTATCCAGATTCCATGTCCCAATAGTCATTATTACAGTTAATTAAGCAGCTTTGGCTAGGCCTGTACCCATTCCTAAAATATGTAATTAGGCTTTTGGGGGAAATCATATTGAAAGGTGGATTATGATTCATTTATTTTTAAAGTTGTAATTCAAAGCACATTTCTAGGGCGTTTGATGAACTGACTAAGCAGTGAAATATGATAAAGTATGGATTTATGGAGTATTACTGAATGTATAGGTGTAAGTTACAAGGTATATTAAGACAAAAAGTCCAGCTCATTTGACCTAATTTGAAAAGAACTTCAGCAGATATGTAAAACCCACTGATTTTGGACATCTCAGCATGTTATAGTTACACCAAAGGATAAAGAAACATAAGACAACAATGTTAAATCATAAAAGTAGCAGCAAAACATACATAAAACAAAATCCCAGTATTTCTTTTGGTCTATTTGCAAAATTGCAGATGTAGTGACCTCATTATTATGAGCTTGAAGCCAACATCACATGTTTTGCCATTGGTTTTTATTATTTGAATTATACTTTATGTTTGGTGAAGACTGAGATGGCAAGAAGGAGGTGAGGACAAAGTTGATCAAATGTTCATGCAAAAGAATGCATTGGACTCTGTTATAATTTATTCTGCTTATATGTTATCCATGCATTTACTGGAAATATTTCACATAATGCTAGCCAGACCCGGTGACAAATGTAAATCTGTCATATTTATCTGACCTACAGACCTACCAAAGGGCATCCAATTCCAAAATGATTAAATTGACTTTGTCATTAAACTAACCAGATTTACATGTCATCACAACTATAATAGGATATGTGTTTCCTTCTGAAACACTACTACCTCTGAATGAGATTATCTGGGACATTGATCAAACTTTAGAAACTTTTTTTTAGTCATAACAAAAGCATTATTACTTAAAGAACCCATCTGTCACAGCAATAAGCACTTTGTCGATCAAGAATCCAACCAACTCTACGGTATCTACAAAAATGACAAAAATCAAATTGATTATTGTTAGTCAGGGTATCAGATTATGGGACACTCCAGCCATGATATGATAACTGAGAGGATGTGTTAAATTTCCATGTGGTGCCCATTGTAAATACCTGGGGGGGTTCTGCAGAATTACTTACTTTTTCATATTCAGGTCAAGGACACTAGAATGACCCTTAAACTCTGTATATCTTATCTGAAACAATAATCAGATGATTATGCCCCATCTAGTCCTAGCACAAATACACGTTCACAGAGGAAATGTACTGAAAACCCATAGAGCACATGAAGGATCCAGTCATCATATAAATGCTGGCTAAAGTCCCATTTTCTCTAGAGGCCTTGGTGCTTGTAGGTGAAATTGCAAGGAAAATATATGAAAACACTTAATGTAGAGGCTAAAAATCTTTTAATTTAATCAACCCAGGTGGCAATTGCCAATCTGCCAATTCTCCCCTATTTGTTTTTAGCAGAAAGTCTAAGATTTTGATTTATCTCCCAATAAAGCTTTAGAAATCCACATTATTTCAGCCCGATTGTGTACTCAAGCCTCTGTTTGTTCAAATGTTTTGTTTATCATTCATCTCGGGTAAGGAACAATGTGTCACCATTTGCCTTGCTTGTTTTAACCCATTAAGCTGCGTTTAAGTGACTGCAGCCAATTTTGCAGGAAGAAAGAATCTATTGCATCTGTTTCTACATGGAGACCTCCCAATATGAGTGGGGTAATCTGTATGAAATGGAAGTTGTTGCCAGAGGCTTTGGCTTTTAGAGAAGGGGAGGGATCCAATAGTCTGTATTTAAAAACTGCCAACCAAAATATTTTCATTCATGAGTTCACCCAGCCTAAACATGTACCTAATCCCCCCAATACTGACAGTTCAGGGAAGGATAACACTGTTACGACAGACAAAATGATCAGTTCAAAGGCAAAATGGACTTGGGGATTATTAGCCTTAACACTTATCATGCATTGACCATCAGGTCTGGAATAAAATAACATTTTCAGCTCCTTCAGCAGTTCAAAAGGCATTCTCTGGATTTGGATTTGAAAGATTAATAAAAGACTTTGTAGCTTGCCTCATTATGCATAATGTTATGTTTTTGCAGCACAGGGGCTATATAAGCGCTTAAACTCGAAATAAAGAACATTTGATTACAATGAAATCCAGAGCTGACTTTTTATCTTCACCTTTTCCACCGTCTTGATAATTTGTTGCAGATTGTTCATCCGAAATAGGTCAAGATCTCCAGATGCTATATTTCTTATAATAAGAACAGATGGTAGAGACATATGAAAGGGAAATTATTTTATACATTTATATTCAGGTCTTTGGTGTTTAAACCATTAAAATGTTAACATTTACATTCAAATTATTGCTTTTGCTTAATATCAGATACTTATCAGATACTATATATATATATATATATATATATATATGTAAATGCTGTAATCACAAAATATGACAAATTGTGGCCACAACAATGAAGAAAGAAGTGTGAGCAATGAATGCATCTTCATACTCCAGCTGATCAATCCACAGAAGCCCAAATAATATAAAAACATGAAGTTTATTGGAAAAAAATAATAATAACAAAGACAATGTAGAGCATTGATGCATGCTGGCAGAACCTAACCTGTATTTAGAGGGTTACATATTACATCCAACAATACATACTATGCCCAAAAAAATTGACCAACACAATTTGTTCCTGCGTCTGTTACTGTAAAAGTATGACAGATGCTTAATTCTAGTGCTGTCCACTTTAAAAGTTAAGCTGTCATAACAACAATTTCTAAGCATAATGGTGCTGCCTAAATGGCAACTCGTCTGCAGTTCACTTTGTGACACAAAGCTTTAAGCAGAAACATTTGCTTGGTTTCTATGTGGATTGGTCCAAATATAGAGCTTTCTACAATTTCTCTTTCCAAATAAAAAGTCATACAGAAATATGTGGACATAGCCCCCTAATTCTTCTATATTAATGATGGGAAACTCTGGTTTGGCTAACTGAAGTATAGTAGAGTTTATGTTTTTGCGAACAAGCTCTCTTCTTGAAGGATATTATGAAGTAGAGACCTAAATAGTCTTGATATCTGCTGTACATCATTTAGCCAATTAAGTTACTGTATCATGCTTACCAAATGTGCTCTATTGCTATTTACATCTCACAAACTATATATATTGTATGGTTTTCTTTTCTCAGAAATTGGCTTTGATGACAATGTATGATTGTTTTGTTTACTGAAATAGCATAAAACATTTGTGTTTTGTGTACATTTTAGAAATATAAATCAACCCCTCTCTCATGCTGTTCCTTTAGCTATGATCACAATCCTTTTCACTTTTTTATGTCAGTTTGTCTAAAACAACCTTAGGTTTTCTTGGCATCCTGCAATGCCCCATGATATTTCCATTCCATTCCTACACTTTCCCTCTACACTTTCACTGTAACCCTTTGCATCTCTCATTCCATCTCAATCATCATCCTCATCTCCTTCCTTCTTCTCCAACTGTTCCTTTTTTATACTCCTCATTGACAAAGCTGAACAACGTGGCTGTAATGTTACATATTCAGAAACGGCTGACTATTCAATGTAACTAACATAATTCTCAAGGCAGGACAGTTAACATGATAGAAATTAACCCATTAAAGTTATTGATGTGAATGAATTTCAACTGACCTAACTAATAAATCCTACAAGACAAACAGTGCTAGACATAGAGTAACCAAGCTATCAAATCTAGACAAATCTTTAAATAACAGTCCACAAACTAGGCCAAACTATCGTTACATCTATACTACTGTATGTTTCTCAGTTGTAACTTCCATGGGACAAGACGGGCTGCTGTTTCAGGCACTGTAAGGGGAGGGACACACTTTGGCTGCCCAGTTATAATGTTCCTACATCCCTTTCCATATTCAGAAATGGATGTGACATCAGCCTGGAATTGGACCTCTGGTCCTGCCCCATGCGTGAAGAGCTGCAGTTACATATCAGTTAGCATAACAGTCTCACAAATACATAGATACGTATATCAAATTCATATGATGCTGGTGGCATTGCCTTATATTTTGTTTCTTGCTCAATTTTGTGCAATAAATTACCAGCCAGTGTTATAGTGTTTTTATATGCAACTGGTGTAGGGATGTTCTATACACAGTCGTAAAAAACGATTTAAACTTGTGCTATAGATATTTGCTAGATACTCTTCTGCTAGATCACAATACAAAATATTGTATTTTGAAATATGCTTTAATATATCTATATCTATATCTATATATATATCTATATATCTATATATCAAATCAATGTTTAATAGTCCTGAACTTGAAAACTCACATGAAGAGAAACAAAGTTCAGTAATTAGTCTATTAAAATATCATTTTTGTTTTATTCAGGTCCACAAAACAAAAGACACAAATGGAGAGGGGGGGGGACTTCCCAAATTACAACTGCTCAGAAATTACTGTAATTTTAACAAATGACATCACAATCTAATAGGAAATGATTAAGGTTAAATTGCTACTGTCATTATATGTTTTATTTCACACTTGACAGCATCATGAATGTCAAGAGAGCAGATGGGTGTCTAATTGCTCAGTTTATCTTTCTGAGGTTAGCTGTCTGAACTTCTGTGTATACCACCCACAAATATCACCCCCAACCACAGGCCACTAAGGAAGAATAAAAGGAGAGAGGAAATGAAGATTAATACAGAATACCGTAGCATAACATACTAAGGTCCTGTGTTCCAAGGAACCATTTTGCCTTTTTCAATGGACTGTGATTTCCTCATTGCTGTTTTTGTGTTTGCTAAACCTATCGTTATGTATTTAGTTCAGCTGCATCACCTCTGTATACAATTTACAAATTAGATTCCCAGGTTCAATTGTCATTTCAATGCTGGCAGTAATGTCCGATTTGGTGCCTTTGTATGTAATTCTTTAAGTGGGTGTTTTCTGTCTGTGTCTCAGTGTGTCATACTTGTAAAATGAGACGTTTGTTTCTTTAGGGAAACATGGTTTCCATAGAGATCAACAATTCAGTTGAAATGCGTGACTTTATTGTAACTAGTTTGTTACAGTTCTGTTATTAACCCTTTCAGGTGCGGAAACCCATTTTTCAAAGTTTAACATCTAGAAGTTAATAATAATAGAAGTTTCTTGGAAAATAATACAAGAAGGAAATTACCAGTTTGTTTTAAAAGATAAATAAATAAAAACCAGCTTGTGTTATTACATCTTCTATGAAACAACAGCAGATTTCATAGCGTTATTACAAAAGGGGAAAATATCAAATTATGAACAAGACTGCTTGAGTCAGGAGCTTTGTAGCAAGGGAGAAGTCAGTGGTGGGGATTGAGGTTGAGTGTATTAGGAGGGTAGAGTCGGACTCTCTGGAGAATAGGTACGGCAAGGTCCTGGGAGTTGGAGATCAACCTCTTTGAAAACATTTATGAGGAGTTTAGACCAATTACGGAGCATGTGAGTCCAGTAGCTGGTTTATACGTGGATTGTGCTCCAAATATACTACACCATTGTGTGCTCTTTGTTTTTTCATTTTAAGATTCACCATATTAAGAAGTTACTCAACTTTGAAACATACATACAGGTCGTGTTTAAATCATTTTACCATCAATTGATATATGCTAAGCGCACTCAGGGGCGTACCTAGAGTATTTGCACCTGGGGCGGATCCTGTATGTGGCACCCCCCCCCCACATACACTTTAAAACTGCATAGCTTCTACCGTTATATACCGGCGCAGACACTGAAGGTGGTACAGCATTACTGTTATCATTATATACATTGACGGTTGTACATCATAACACTTATCACTATATACTGAGGCACACATTGACGGTGGT
>VKOC01000003.1:3726960-3737085 GCA_009364415.1 Spea multiplicata | reverse complement strand
TATATATATATATATAGTATGTAAGGTAAGTATATGGAATACGGGCATTGAAAATACACACACACATGTTGTTGAATTGGATTGGTATAATTACTTCAAAACTGTTTCTATTAACATAAGTTTAGCCCATTATTTAACTGTTATGAAAAGTTATAAAAAGAAAGCAAAAGTGAATGGAATTACCGTGATTGTAGCTGCTGTCTAGCGGCCTTACTTCCATAAACCCCAAAGTCTTTTAAACTAGATTAAAAGCAGATGACACAGTAACAGAAAAGTCAGTGCAAAAATAAATGATCGACCCCCTAACAGGATAGAAAGTGTGAAATCAATGTGAAGGGGCAGAGAATGGCTGACGTGAGTCATTATTTAATATGCTTGCAGCCTGGTCATTTGACCCTGGAGCTATTGATATGGTCATCTGCAGACTTTTCTAAAAATTAAAAGACACGTTAATATTCCTTATAAATTGGTTAACAACATCCTGATGTGCATTTTTAAAAATGTCCTTTTCTACTGTATAAGCAACGAAGGATTCTCTATAATATACAGTATGCAACAAATTTAACACTGGTTCTAAAATAAAATAAAGGCTATACAATTTGCACCATGATTTTATTCTCTAGTATATATGTGTGTACGTGTATATATATATAACATTTTTTTTCTGAACACCTCACAATTGCTCAATTGTATAAACAAATTCAGTTAAACCTTCATTGCAAGTGGACACACCAGAAAAAAATATTACATAGGAAAATACAGTAAAAGAACTATGGACGGCCGTTACAAAACAAACAAGAAGAAATCTCAGAGACGTCCTCAAAGTAGGGAGTTTAACACCAGAAACCTCCTAAATTGCCAATGGAAACAGACAGGAAGGCTAACTGAAA
Organism: Spea multiplicata; assembly: GCA_009364415.1. Lineage (NCBI taxonomy): Eukaryota > Metazoa > Chordata > Amphibia > Anura > Pelobatidae > Spea > Spea multiplicata. The sequence goes on along the minus strand of VKOC01000003.1, from coordinate 3,736,195 downwards.
GCAAGATGATGGTTCGTCCTGTAGAACATGGACAGGTCTATGCTTGTGAGCTGGTATATGTTAAAGTCCAATTTGCAAATTCACTATTGCCAATATGTTTTCCACAACCAACTAAAAACATAGAAACGTGATAGCGGCTAAGAACCTTTGGCTAACTAGTCTGCATATCATTCCTGCTGTTAAAGTTTGAACCTCTGTCTTTTCTTGCATTCAGGAGAGCCATATGCTTATATCATGCATGCTTACATTTCCTCATGGTTTTACCCTCTACCACTTCTGATGGGTGGCATGTTCCACTTATACCGCAATCATAGTAAAAGAAAACATCCTTACATTACATCTAAAACTATGATGTCCTGTGGTCTGTTCAATGCCTATTGAAACACTTCTATCACAACCCCTCTATTCTGCGTATTCTCAAAGCTATACATGAGATACATGAGTTGATACAAGTGGAAAAAATCATGCAACTCACTGATTTATCAACCTATAAGCTGCTTACACGTTGCATATGTGTGTTGGACATTTCAATTTGCATCCCCAAGGAAATGGCTTATCTCCTTTAACCCCCCTCCATCTGATTTACCCCACACAAGGTAATCTTAGTAAGTCCCGCCTCATCCCCCAAACATGGAGTTGGGCAATGGGGTTAACAGGAGACCCCCATTTTGTTTTATTACTTTAATATTTAAAAAGTAAATACCCAACATACTTTCTATTGAATATTACCTTAGTTACAGAATCTGGTGAAAAGTTTGAATTAAAATTTAGTTTCCAAAAATTTTAATTAGGATAAGTAATGTGGGCTGACAATGGCACAAAAATATTCTGTATCCGGGGCTGCTCAACTCAGACATCTGCCTTGGATACTTTTGTGACTTTTGACCTACACAGGAGGTTTATACCTACATTTTCATTCTAAATGTAAGAGCAGACAAGTGGCATAACAGAGGCTTCTTGTTTGGGGGTGCTATTTTGTTGAGGGCTGACCCAGTCGCATCCATGTATTAACATTTGTATTGTATTACCAACTAAACACATTTGTTGGTTATAGCATAAAAATACATTCAGATAATCTAATGCTTTAGGCATGTTGGCATGCTCACCTGTGCTAATAACATTTTCCTGTTGATGCATGGCCATCTAGTTAGCTAGTGTTGATTAAAGTTGCAATAACAGTTATTATACACAATACCTAATTTCTCATTTTTTAATATATATGTAAGAAAATGTTAATACATATTTATATAGACAATAAAATCAGTTATTGTGGGTTTTTAGAGCCAAATATATATCATTCTTGTTGTGCATGGTAACAAAAAAACATTGCAAGTCTCAACCAAATAAAATTTTAAATTTAATGATCTGTATTCTTAAAGGGGAATAAAATAAAAATGCACATGGCCTCCGGCTTTTACCTGAATTACCAGTGTGCCCCAACTATTCCTGACAGTAGCAGGGTTACCATATATCACACTATCAATGAGTCTAAATTATGTGTATTAAAAATCAATAGGATTGGGCTCAACTAGGCATCTTAATGAAAGATGATCAGTCAGGCTCACCATAATAGAAGCTCTATAGAAATTAGAGCCTTTTTGCTAGTAAATGAAAGGTTGAATTGATTTTCCTATTACTCTACTTATTTAGCTTTCTTTTTAATCGTACATTATAGTGTGGAAAATGTCTAACTGTGACTCATGTCACTGTATTTTTTATTTTGTATGCACTATGGATTTTTGATTATACTTTCATACTTTTATAATACTTTAATTTCCGATGGCTGAAAGGTATTGATATTGTTTCATAGTGGGCAATACTGTATTTTTGCTTAAGTAACAATGCTTTAAATGACTAATCTTGGCCAAAATATTTGAGCTAGCCTACCTGAATAGCTGAAATGCTCTACTAGTTGCAGAAACGCTTCAGCTGTCTCATCAATAGCTGTAGAGCTCAGATAGCTTCTTCAATCGCTTTAATGCTCCGATAATTGTTTTGTTATTTGAAATGCTCCAGTAAACTTCTCAGTGGTCTAATAGCTGGTCCGATAGGTATACTGATAACTTCAAATTTGACTCTATCTTTGCAGGGATCAGTCGTATCAAGTAGAAATGTTGTATTATTCCATCACTGAAGCTGATTGCCTGTAAAACAATGTCACTTGATTAAACTTGTAATAGCTCTATTTACTTCTGACTTCAATGCAGCATTGGTTGACCAGTGACCACCCTAGAGCCACCCTGCGTGGCTTCTTCTCAATGCGTGACAATGAATTTTAAGATTTTTTTTAAACCTCTTTGTTCATACCCAGTTGAGGGTATCTCATTAATTGTTGGCCTTATATCTTGTTTTTGAGGCACGATAGCTTTATTTAAGAAAATGGCATCACTCACCAAATCTTAACTGAGTGCTAAAGTCAGCATTCATACTACAAAGTTTAATTTAGTTGTGTAGGCTTCTTTTGGAAAATAAAAATTCATTAAATTAATCTTATTAGAGCTTGTTTTAACCTAATCTTGCATTTGTAATTTAAGCAAACATACTTCTCAATGTGCTCTTTAGCTAGGAAAAATATTGATTACCGTGAGTTTACTAAGCATGTCTGGGGATAACAGGAAATAAGAAACTCTAAAACTAACTAGGGTACCCCAGCAGATCTACATCACTGTGTTTGGTCTTTCTCAGACACTCAGATGTTTTTGTGAGAGGTGACCTATTACCTTATTTAGTTTACTGTGCATCCTACTACACTCACACCAGCTATAGGCATACATGGACAAGTTTCCCAAACCAATCAAGTTATACCATACGTGTTCACAAATTACTAGCAGTTCCTTCTTTAGACTGTGGCAACCATTAGCCATTAGTGGTAGATTACCTCTACTAGTAACATTACCAGTCACCTGGGCTTCTGTTTCACATATCTGTCACACTGTCCACCACTTCCTATATGGGTTTTGTTGTTTTTTATTTTTTGTGACAAATTCACTGACCTGAGTGAAAAACTGTCCTATGGGAGCAAATACTTATTAGGTAGTTATTAGTATTACTCATACAAAGATTTCAGTAGCTTCTTAAACAGTTACATGGTTGACACTGTGGCTAAATGGTAGACACATGCACATATACACAGAATAGGTGCAAATGTAAATATACAATATAATAATTAAGGAGCCCTTTACTTAGAACAGTTGCTAAAACTCATGTTCGTTGAGTGGGGGAGTACTTGGCAAGTGTTCCATTTGATGAGAAACTCCTGGTTTCCATGATTTGCCACACATTGTGTCTCTGAGATTAAAATACCCAATTTAAGCCTTTAAAATGGTAAATGGTAATTGACTGAAAGTGTTAATAGCAAGAATGGCTAAGGTGGCCATTTAAAATCTTTATTGAATACAAGAATACACAAGTGATCTCTAGACTATTTTGAGCCATCTCAGTAGTGACAGTGGTGGGGACTGGAGAATGGATGGCAAACAGTTCGAGACTGTTTCTAGTCTGTAAAATAAGTCAATGTACATGATCTATTATACATATACAGGCATGAATATGCAGAATAATTTGTCAAAGGAGTGAACAGAAACAAAAATTTGGTTAACATTATGTTTTGAACATGTATGTTGTATATGATAATCCAGCAGTAATAAGAAAATGTGAAGTAAAGATCAGTGATGTTTTAAATGCTCCTTTCATAAAGCAACATTAGCTTGACAACATAATAGAACATATTAATATACAATTATTATAAAATACAATGAAATAAAATTGTGTTATTGTTTCACTAATTCTAACTAATATACAGGACACACACAGACAAGTGACCAAATCCAGGCACAGTGATAACATGTTGACGGTACAAATCTTATTCATCAGGAACAAGTCAAAACAAATCCTAAAAGTCATGTTAGGTTTATTTACAGTTTTTAAATTAGATAAACAAGCAAGGAACCAAGCAACATAATAAAAGAAAATAATACACTGGAAGAGATATGCGTAATAGTTTGGTTTGGAGTCACACGGGTGAGCCTAGAGTTAGTGATGCCTAGGTGCGGTATTTCTTTATCCTCCCCCCTTGTAACGAACACACACTGTAATACCATACGCTTACTCATTCACACTCTTTCTCCCTCTCCCAGGGTCTACCAACCTTATGCTTACCCGTGGTGCCATATGCTGATACTCACACTCATGCCAGAACCATATAGTAACACAGACACCATATGCATACACAGATATGCTAACAACATATGCTCACACACATACACAATCCAATACTAATACACAGGCCCACTCTTACACTACTCTTACTCTTTACTCTTTTAAACATATATAAATACAGACTCGCTCACTGAAGGTCAACAGTCAATCCATAAACAGCAGCACATTAGTAGCACATTAGATGTATCTATCAAAGGTTGTTCTTGGTCTTTCATACTAGGATAGCCAATGGCATCATGTTCCAGTGGCAGGAGAACATAACCATGTGGCAGTCTGAAATTTAGCTATAATGCCACAGCCAACTCCTATGTATCTGGGATACAGCTCCCTCTGCCTCTCATTCCTCCCCTGTTGTATTAGCTCAGAAATCTTGCCTACAGAAACAGCAGACATGTATTTAGAGATCAGATTCTTCTTCTTCTAAATGCTTTATTTAACAATAAACCAAGTTATGACTCTAGTGAGAGCCTCTGTAACCAATGGTTTGTCATACATGCACAACTCACAGTACGTTCCAAGAGCATGTCTCTGGGTATGTGAGAATCCAAGGTCCTCCCAACTTCATATTTGAGGTCCCCATAAATCCTCACAGGAGCTGGAAAAGTGAGTTTATGTACTCTACATCTTGAAAATGAAAGGGACTGATATGGTGAGGTCTGAGTTTTTTTGCTGGGCAGAACAGTTTAAGATGGGTCATAGAAAGCCACACCTTCTTGACTTCCTTATTCTCTGGGATAGGCCTTCAGTAATGATGATTGGTATACAGTTGTACGACTAAACCTTCAGAAGATGTCTATGGTGTTATATAAGGTTCTGACAGATATGTTGGAAATAGGTTGACACAGCTGGCGTGCTGGCCACCTGAAGGAGATCAGGAACAGGGGGATGTTCCAATGCTTGACTAGCTATACATAGACATCTAAATCCACTGTTTATTGTAGTATGTGAATCCCTTGAGAGGCAGCAATTGTAACCAATCATCTTAGAGATGTGAATTTCAGCATTGAAGGTAATGCTCTAGGGTTTGAGTTGTCCAAATAAGGCGAGAGAAAGACCCAACAAAAAGCTTTGCAAAAATGCAAGGTAAATTAAACCATCTAGGACTGACAGCATCACCCAAGAAATGCCACGAAGATGGAAGATCTCCCTCATTAACATAACAGAAGTTGTGAAAGATCTTTATCAAGGACTAACTTAGCCATTTTTATTTGGTGATCTACCACAACCACAATAGTGGAAAACTGCCACACAGGGTGTAATTCCACAGTAAACTCTTATTAATGAAAAGGAGCTCCTGAGAATACATCTATGCAAAAGTCGAGCAGCTCCTTTCTTGGCAAAGACACTGTGATAATAATGCTATTAAATATTGAGTGGGGTCTCAGGCTACTCTGTTGATACCTAATTAGTAATTTGTAAATACTAAACTCTATTCTAGTCAATGACAAGATTATGGTTTGGAAGACAGAGCAATCCTAGGATAAGGTAAAATAGAGGAATGTGTACTGGGTCAAAGCGAATGGTTTCTTGGTATGAAGGTCAAATAATATGTTAGTTTCTGTGTGTTCCAGATTTGATGGTGCTATCATACACCATCTTTAAAACAGTCTGTATTGGTAGCTGTAGACTAATGGCCAGGTGATGACTTAAGAAGCCTTAAGAAAGAAGGAAGAGAAACAAATTTACCCCCACAGGGGGTAGGTCTGGAGAAGCATTTAGTTAACATCCATAGCCTGGTCCTAGTCTAATTGTATGCATGAATACGCTATATGAAGACCACTTTCAGACTACAACTGCAGAGTCCTCTCTTAGATTCCTAAAACAAGGCTGGAGACGGGTTTGGATTTAAATGCATATTAGTAGAAGCAGCCTGGGACTTCCGGATTAATGTAACTTTTTTTCGAGACTCTAGGATGGATTGCGACGTCTAGAGGTTATACAATCATTAGATGATGTAATTTGATGATTCAGATCAACCATAAATTTTGAGGATGCCACACTGAGAAGTTTGTAAACCGCCCTCCGTTATGCACATAGAATTCCAGAATGAACAAGCTAACACCATGCCCCTGAATCAGGCAGAAAAGCGTGACCCACGCTCTACTTGTGTCTCATGTGGTATACAATGCTAGAATTGGATCTGATTTCCTGGCTCAACGCATGTTGACACTATGTCTTTATTTCTCTTCCAAGAGATTGCAAATGCACATTGAATACATATACATATATGGAAATTGTTTTTAAGTGGATGTACCAACACATGGTAGTATTGTTTCATTTTTCACTACTATATTTGGTTTAGCAGTATCCATTTTGGTGTGGTTTTCATGCACATATATCTTGAAAGACATAATATTATATTTTTAATTCTTTCACGGTATTTTTGTTATTACTACTTATTAGGTTAGTGGAACTCAGAAGCAGGGTGAAGATAACTAACTGTACTTTAGACAGGTCAGCCATAATTAATCTCAGGTGTATGACAGGACCAGAGAAGGAAACAGGCAAAGGTTAAACTAAATTATTAAACAGTAGTCAAACCAAATCAAATTCTGTGCAGCGACTAAACCTTACGTTAGGTAGGAATATCAGTATAAAGTCAGAAATGGGTCAGAACAATCCAGGAGCAAACATAAGACAACAGGTCACCTGAGCACCTGCTGAGGCTGCTGGGAAATGTTTTATACCTAAGCTTTATACCTGAGCAAGGTAGGTCACACTCATGGTTGGTACCTTCAGCCACTTCACCAGCATTGGAGTATTGGAGATGCCAGCTATGGTATCCATCAATTGGTCGCACATGGGCAACTTCTGATACCTTCTTTTTGTATGTACATGGTGAACTTGCACGTCATGTGCCATCTGGACCAAAACCGTGCATTGCCCTTACAGGGAAGCAGGGGGATGCCCATTGTACAAGATACACTCACCAGGTATGTGACACTTTTTCTTTTTTTTACTTTTGTCATTTTTATGCAAACCACAGGCCTATTGAAATGAATAAGGCAAGGAAGCCATCATTGAAGAAGGAAAGTTGGAACCCTGATGCCATCCATGTTATAGAATGCTTTTCTATTAAACACAACAAAATGTAAATTAAAATTCACACTGTATAATAATAGTTATAATTATTATTACAAACAACTACAGAAATGCTAGGTTTTATTGCTTATAATTATTGGTTATAATCTATTTTTGTAGACTTCCTTATACTTCCCTGTTAATGAATACCAATTTATAAAAATGCATACATTAAACATTGCTGGTATACTTATTTTACTTTTCTTTATGAGTGCATGTTTTAGTGCCAACTTATATCAGGCACAATAATATTCTTATTCTGGCACCCGAAACACATGCAAACAGCAAATGTTTTGTTTTCGTAGACATTGATTTATACCGCCACAACCTGTGTCCTCGATTTATAGTCCATGTTTGTGTGCCTTTTTCCTTTCATATACAAAGGGTATCTCCATTTCCTAAAACCTTGGTTATATAAGCTTCTGATCTTTAGCTGAGTGAAGTTGCAAGGGTCAGAGGTCATCCAAGGGTATCACTCATAGACAAAGTCCCTTCAGCTGCAAATGTAAGCTGTGGTAACTGTTCTGAGAATGCGTCCACTTGAGACTATCCACAAACCACTCACAGCTCTCTAAGGACTTATAATGTTGACTCTTCTGACACTGGATCCAGCTTCACTTTAAGCCCCCAAGGTACAGAGAGCTTAAAGACATTCATTCAAAGGAATAAATCCTATTGCTACCATTCTCTCCATGAAGACAAATATACCTCAAACAGAACAAGAAAAAAACCTGCACTTCTGCCCTCTATTCAGCTTCTGAAAATCATTTCATTTGTCTAGAAAAAAACATAAGGATTTATTGTGTTTCCGCCAAGAACGTTTTTTCAACAATAGATGCATTAAATAAACAAACACATGTAGTGTTGAATTCTGTGGCTGTATAATAGAACATGGCAACAACTTTAAAAATTGAAAAAAATATTTGTATGACTGTATTTATAATTTCAGTAAAATTTGATGTTGTATTTGTTCAGAGGAATGCGCTTTGTATATAGCATGTATATTGCAGGCATACATCACTTTTGCACTTTGGTATGTAAGCGTGTAAGTTGCGTCAAACTTTAATTGATAATAGTTATAGTATACTATATAACTATACTAATATATATAGTAATATTAATTTATTTGCCTTTGAACCGCCTTAAGTTTGACCCAGGACGGAGCCCTCAGCTGCCTCCTTCCTATCAACCATCCTTCCTGGCAAGCACCAGAATGTGATGTTATATTGCAACACTCTCTATTAAGGAAACACAGCACCTAGGAACATTCGGCTAGGAACAGCATGTTGACTACTACAATATATGAAATATTTATTTTGAAAATCAGAGGCTTGAAAAATCATGCAGATGACATTAATAAAAAAAATCTCAAACCCAAAAAGTATTTGTCCACTTATTGCATAGTAAATATGCACTACCACAAATGACAAAAGTGTTTGAGCTTATGCTTCAAAAGTATATACTTTTTTTTATTCATCTAAGGCTAAAGTATTTATATTGGTTTTTGGATCGTCTTTGGACGGTGCACGAGGAGAATGTTTCTGTGAAAAGGGAAGACGATATAATATGGTCTTTACTTCCGTTACTTTGATGAAAATTTGCCAGATAGGGATGTCTGGGAATTAACTTCAAACATGGGTTAATGAATGGCTGCCTTTAAAAACAGTAAGAATTAGGGCAGCGAAACAAGAACTAAGGATGTACTGATGATGTTACAAGATAAATAGATCTACTGGATTCATAAATTATGCACTCTCCTAGATTACGGTCTCATCAGCAATGAACACTAATGCTAAGGTGTGCTTTGAGCTTCTGGGTTAAATTCTAGCCTTCTCTTAACATTTAAAATAGTATGTTAATAGAACAGTGGCCACAATAATGTAAAATCTATAGAAAATTGAGTAGGGTAACGCACAAAGTCAGCTACATCATATTC
>VKOC01000003.1:3700715-3714363 GCA_009364415.1 Spea multiplicata | reverse complement strand
GTCTTATACTCCCCTATATGCAACTCTCCCCTCCAGACTTACCAATGCATCCCCATTGCCCCCAAAGACTTGCTCCAGACTCCCTGGTGTCTAGTGGGGCAGCCATTGGACGGGATCCGCATAGACAACCTCTGCTGCTGGGGCTTCAATGACGGAGCGCCGGCGTGACATGACCTTCCAGCCCTCCGTCATAGAAGCCCCAGGGGAAGTCCCGGGCCGCAGCAGAAGTTGTCTGCGTGCATCATGCAGACGTCTACAAGCTGCCAGCGAGGGGGATCTGGATCTTAGTCTTATAGTCAGACCTTTATTTGAGGTTGGATTCTAAAACATCTAATATAAGACAAGCACTTATCAGAGCACTTTCTAAGAAAAAAACCCTTGTCTTATATTTGAGCAAATACGGTAATTGCATTTATCTGCACTTACTGCTAAGGCTTAGCTAAACTAAAACTTACAGTTCTATGACCAGCTTAACACCAATGCAAATTGGTGCTTATAAAATGAGCTCTCAGCCGCTTAATCAGATGACTCACTGAAGCTCAAAAGAAATGTTTAAGGTCTGAATATTCTAACTCTGACAATTTTCTTCCCCAAGGGTCATTTTGCAAGATATATAAATGCGCAACAAATGTATAAAGAATATGTTACCTCTCTCTGAAATTTCTCTAGTGTAAGCTTTTTCTGCATTTCATCTTGAACCCATGGATCAGCAGAATATTCTTCTTCCAGCAAAGAAGCCCAGCAATTTCCAGCACTCCGATTAGATTTTGTTAAAATAATTCTTATTAGCTTTCTGTCCTCTTCAAAAAAAATAAAGTAGTAAGTGTTTGCTTTATTAAAGTAGTAATGAAACAGTATTATTCTGTAAAACAAACTGTATTACATTACAGAAAGAAAGCAGCACAATGTGAGTGTCAAGGATGCAAGATATGTATTACTTTTTTGCCACACCTTTATAATTTAACCTTAACAAAATAATTTTAGCCACAGCCAACAGTAACATTTACCTTCAAAGAAAACATGTACGTTCACTAAACCTAAACAATTTAGCATCACCTTAATACTCTATTTGGTTCTTTCTATAAAAAAAGATTAATAGGCAAAGAACTGTTGCTGTGTTGAACCCTGTCTTTCTATTGAATGAAAAATAAAATAAACCAAGGGGTCAGTTTTTAACTATAAGTAACACTAGGGGGTCCTATAGGTACATAATCTCTTTAGAGTTCTCTATGAGTATTGTGTACTTTGCTGGCAGTTTCCTTTGCTTTAAGAGATCCCTGGTGTTTGTAAGAGCAGTGGAAATTCTATTGACGTTAGAGCTTCAGAACAGTAAAGTTGAAAATATTACAATTTGTAAAAAAAATATGCATGATTTGCCCTATAACCGTCCAAAGTAAATGAAAATCCTAGCCATATGAGGTGTATTCAAAGTCAAATGAGTTTCTAATCCATTTGCAGCTGAAAGTCAAAACATTACAAGTGTATAATTTCAGCTATTTATATAATTTGTTTTCTAAAACAATGTATGAGTAGGAAATTATTAATATTGTTGAGAAACCTCTCAAACCTTGACAAGCAATAACAACTTCAGGACCTAGAGTTGTGATCAGAAGTGTGCATACCCTTAGAGAATTGGTAAGATATGTAATTTAATGAAAACATGAGTGAGCAGGCAAAATATATCTCTTATTCCTGATGGGATTCATATTCAACTGTAGGTTACAACCGAATGGCACAATCATAAAACAAAACATGGCAACAAAGACAAAAAATGAATTGACCCCTGTTTGTCTTGCATGAATGACACGTTTGAGATCTCCCCAGAGCCGCTCAATGATATTAAGGTCAGGAGACTGTGATGGCCACTCTAGAGTCAACTTGGCCTTGTGCTTAGGGTCATTGTCGTGCTGGAAAGAGCGTTTGTGCCAAAGAATGCAAATTGTCTGTCAGTATTTTTCGATAACATGTTGCATTCATCTTGCCACACTGTCTTTTTCCAGAGCAGCCTCTATTTCCCCTGAGGTTACCTGTGGGGTTTTCTTTGTCACCCGAACAATTCTTTTAGCAGTTGTGGCTGAAATCTTTCTTGGTCCTTACCTGACCTTGGTATCAAGAGATCCCCAAATTTTGCGCTTCTTAATAAATGATTGAACAGTACTGACTGGCATTTTCAAGGCTTTGGATATCTTTTTCCATCTTTTTCCATTACCTTGTTACACAGGTCTTTTGACAGTTCTTTTCTGCTCCCCATGGCTCAGTATCTTGACTGCTCAATGCATCCAAGTGAGAACTAACAAGCACATTGACTATTTATGCAAACATCATTTGCAATTTAAAAAAGTCACAGGTGTGGGAAATTAACCTTTAATTGTCATTGGAACCTGTGTGTCACCTTGTGTGTCTGTAACAAGGCCAAACATCCAAAGGTATGTAAACCTTTGATTAGGGCTATTTGCGTGATATCTGTTATCATTATGATTTAAAAAGGAGCCAAACAACTATGTGATAATAAATGGCTTCATATGATCACTAGCCTTAAATAAAATACTTATTTGCATGATCAGTCATATTTTCAAAATCAGTGCCAACATTTCACAATTTCTGCCAGGGTATGCAAGGTTTTGAGCACAACTGTATGTTATGCCAGGTGTTGTATTCTATGAAATTAAAACTGATGGAGCATGTTACTTTTATATCAAAATAATAATTGGATTCAATGGAAGCACTTTACTGGAAACAACTGACATTTTTTTGTTTTGGAAGAATGGATATTAAAGTACTAACATAGTACTTTTAACATGCAATCTTCTTTAACCCCTTCACTACGGAACACATACCAGGTACATCACCAGAGAATGTCCCTAGAGCAGTGATGGCGAACGTTTTTGGGCCTGAGTGCCCATTTTTGTGCATCAAAACAAGTTGCAGACCTCAAAGAACCAACACTGCATATTAAACATGGAGAGGACGTTTTTTTCGGTACAAAATGACTATACACAACAATATGCATCAATATAACATATTAATAGAAAGAGATTATTTTAGGAAAGGCAGTGGGACCCAGGGGACATTTCAAAGGACTGTGGGAAACAAGAGATGCAAACTATTGAGCTTAAACAATAACAACAGAGAATTAAGTATTAGCTTTTTCCAATATCTGCGGTGGGAGCGGGAGGCGTCCGTCTTCCCGTGGTGCGCGCTTCACAGCTGAGCGCCGGAACACCAATCATATTCCTATCATGCCCAGGCATATCCAGATTCCAGGATGTACTTGCAGACTTGGCATGATAGGAGTATGATTGCCCTATCTACCCCTTCTCACTCCCTTCTCCCCTATCTACCCCTTCTCCCCTATCTACCCTTCTCACCCCTTCTCCCTATCTACCGCCTCATAACTATCTACCCTCTCCCTCTTTGAAGTTCACTTACCTTTCAGGAGTCCTGCGGTGGAGGTGCAAGGCCTCTGCCTCCCAGATCTGCCACTGTATGTATAGAGTGATGGGAGTTATGATGTACTTTTAGAGCATAATTAGATCATGAAAAAGACATTGGAAATGGTACAGCATAACACCCATCACTCTAACACACTTACCAATCCACACATATACCCATCCACACACATATTCATCCACACACATACCAATCCACACACATACCAATCCACACATATACACAAACCCACACATATATACTAATCATCACCATATACACCAATCCACACATAGTCACACCAATCCAACACATTATCAACAAATCCACACTATACCACCAAATCCATCATATAATACACCAAAAACCACACATATACACAATCCACATCATAACACCAATCCACACATAATACCTCAATCCACAATCATATACACCAATTGCCAACACATATGTATTAGCGCAATCACACAGTGATACAGCCAGAGTGCAGGCGCGATAGGGTTATACCAATCCACATCATATACACCATCCACACACATATATTATACCAATTCCACACATATACACCAAACCACACATATACACCAATCCACACATTATACACGCCAAACTACACATGATACACCAAACCACATCATATACACCCCATCCACACATAATACACCAATCCCACATATACACCAAATTCACACCATATACACCAAAACCACACATATATACTAATCCACACACTTATTACCCAATCCCACTCTCTACTTAAGCTTTCCTACCTGTTTCCTTTCTCTCTTTCATCGCCCTCCTACTTTCTCTCTTCTTTTCGCTCCTCTTCTTTAAGTTCTTCCTTGTCTTCTTTTCCGGTCAGAGGGCCACGCAGACAGCGCGCTGGGCGCGCGTCTTGCAGGCTGTGCCCGGGATCTGACAACAAACCCCGCGACCACAGAAAAAGCTGTCTGCCGCGTTGGATCTCACCAAGGGAGCGGTTATCGAGGTCTTTAAGCAGACCTCACGGCTCCCTTGAGTGATTTTAAGCCGGGTGAACCCGTCTTGAAATCACTTAAGGGAAAACGGAGTCTGCTTAAGACCTCGATCAACCGCTCGCCTCTGCCGAGCCTGCTTCCTTCCAGCGGCGGACATTACTGGTCCGTGCTCCTGGAGGAGGTGCCGCAAAGTTGGCACCCTCCTGGCATGAGCGCGCGGGCGTCGGACCCTCGCCTCTCGCGCGGCGCCCCCTTGGAGTGTGGCGACCTGTCGCACAGGTCGCACACCCCAAAGGCCGGCCCTGTGCGGGAGCCGACGCCGTGACTACAGTGTAGTCACGGCGTGCCCACAGAGACGGCTCGGCGTGCCAACAGCGGCACGCGTGCCATGCGTTCGCCATCACTGCCCTAGAGGAACAATAATAGAGATTGTATCCTAGCTGCCATTGGCAGTTTCAGGGACAAAGCCCTTGTTTTTTCACTCCCCACATAAATGCAGGGACCAGCCTCGAGGGTGCAACATTAACCCCTTCAATGCTGCAATCATAGCATTTTAGGGGTTAATGTTTGTTAAATCTTTTGTCCCCACAAGCTTGTTCAAACTTCTGCAGAGCCAACCAAGATTGTGCTTATGATAATCAAATCACTCTTGACCAATAAAAGTGGTCTGATTATTATGGCAATTTTAAAGGTTTAATAAAAAAATTTTAAAAGTGAGAGTAGGGGTCGGTCTAGATGAAAGGTATAGCCATGGATCTAATGAAAACGGCTTCTTCAATTCTCTGATCATGAGTGTACTGAAGAAGCCGATCCCATTAGATCCACGTCTATACCTTTTATGTAGACCGACCCCCACTCTCACGAACCATGAGAACAAACTGGTTTTCCAAATTGCTTTAGCAGCTAGGACAGCAATAGCTGAGAAATGGAAAACACCGGATGTCCCTTCCATGCAAGGGGCAAAGAAGACACAGACAAGTTGTTTGGAGGCAATGATGGCACAGACCAGCTGTGAAGTTGAAGGGCACTAGGGCTCTGTGGTTTCACATTAGGGCCCTGTGGTTTTTAGTTATGCCCCTGCTGGCATGGAAAAAGGTTTTATTTTATTTCTTTTCTTAAAAAAAGAATATTAGATGATATGATCAAAATAATGGTATCTAAAGAAAGCCCTCCTTGTCCTGAAAAAAACTCAATATATAACTTGTGTGGGTACACCAAACCTCCTACAAAAAAAGACATACACTCTGTATTGCACAGATATATACTATAAAGCTTACCTAATGTCCATGTAGCTTCATCAGATATTGTAGAGTCAAACAACTTTCCCTGTAAAATAAATAATAATAAAAAACCACAAAAAAAGACACATACGGTAGTACACATACGCAATGCTGCAAATGTCTCTTAGTTGTACACCAAATTCAGCACATTGGTGATGATCTGTAGCACTTTAGATGCTTAATTTTTTGTCCATTCTAAATAAGTGATGTTATTTTGTGTGCACTTTTTATGACAGCCCTCTTGTTACAAGTTTGGTTTCTGACAGTATTTCAATGGTTTTGTTAATTTTCTCTTCTTTACATCAGCATATGAAACTATTCTCTTTTTTTTTAGTTTCCACTCTACAGTGTTAAATCACCTTTGATTTGGATAATCCATATTCTAATTGGATATCCTATTCTAAATGCATTCTGTGCCAATTTGTCATTAGCAGCCATATCTTTGCTTTTATATTGTGCTAAACCAGAGGGCAGTGAAGGTACAGGCAATATGAGATAACTGTAGTGACAAAGTTTAAATATATGTTGTTCTCACGTGGATTGGGATGTGCAGGTGATGAGAAAATCTGAATTTGAAGCGTGCATGCACTCACAGTAAAT
The DNA here is from genome assembly GCA_009364415.1 of Spea multiplicata. Classification (NCBI taxonomy): domain Eukaryota; kingdom Metazoa; phylum Chordata; class Amphibia; order Anura; family Pelobatidae; genus Spea; species Spea multiplicata. Next base: position 3,708,074 of record VKOC01000003.1, on the reverse strand, counting down.
ATCTTTGTTTAGATCTTCTTTTTTAGCTGGGTATTTTACCCCCAAACCATTTATTTGGTTCTATTATGTTAAGGCTCTATATCTGTTTTTTTGTGTCTGTGTGAGAGTTTGTGATCAATATTTTAAACAGGATTTGTTAATTTAATATATCCGTATTGGCCCAAATATAGGCCGCACTCCCCCCACTTTAGATCTTTAAATCTTTAGTGGGGGTGCAGCCTATATTTGGGGTTTTGCTGGGTTGCGCAGTTCGTGACGCCCAGGAAATGTAGTTCCAGGCTTGTGTTTTTGTTCCGTTTTTATTTATCCCTGCTGCGGGTAAGCATCAGGGTTAGGATCCAGATCCCCCGCAGCACTGAAGGGAACCTGGATCCTCCTCTCCGGCAGGCGTTCACCGGCCTGCCCCGCTAGACACCAGGGAGTCTGGGGGTGCATTGGTAAGTCATGGGGGTGGCACTTCTAGGATGTAGAGTGGGATATCAGGGGGCAGAGTGGCACTTCTAGGGGCAACAGCATATCTAGGGGCAAAGTGGCCATTTCTAGGGGTTAGGTGGCATTTAGCATATCGGCGGTGTCAGAGTGCATATCTGGGGGCATAAAGCATATCAGGGGCAGAGTGGCATATCTGGGGGCATATCTGTAAGTAAGGTGCATTATGTATTAAGGGGGGGACCTTTATCTAAAACCAATATAATGATTATAAATGAATCTCAACAATTTAGCTGTGCTAACATCATTTCAAGTGTTTTCTAATGATCAATTAGCCTTGCAAACGTAAACTTGGATTGCCTAACGCAATGTGCCACTGGAACACAGGAGTGATTAAAGAGCCTTTGTACGCCTATTAAGATTTTCCATCAGCCAGAAACAAAAGTCATTCGCAACATTAATGGCATCTATTTCTGATTCATTTTGTTATATTAATGGACAGAATTTGCTTTGTGTTTAAAAACAAAACAAAAATTCTAAGTGACCTCAGACCTTTGAATGGTGGTATAACTGCAAGTTAGCGAATAAGCCCCTTTGAATCTGTTTTCAGTCTCCTTCCATGTTGGCAGCAGTGCATGGCGCCGTCAGGAGTAAAAGCACCAGGCGCTTAATAAAGTATTTATACAAATTTTGCTCAATTTTAAAGGAATTTTGTTTTCCAAGGCATTAAATGCCTTAGTCTTCTAAGGCATTAAATGTGTAAATATCTAAATGTGCCGTAATGGTTCTTCACCATTACTTTTATGATTCATTTGGCATCCTCGCTTCGGATCGGAAACAATCAACGCCCCGAAAAAGGAAATATGTGATGAAAGTTATACCTTTTCGCCCAGCCATCAGGTTTGTGATATAAAAGTGGTTGCTATAAAGCGCTCCACATACTTAACACATCTCTTCCCAGCCACCACTGATGTAATTAGGTTTTATTATTATTTGGCATAAATATTCTTTTTAAACTATATTTAACCACATCAGCTAAAACGTTTGCCGTTTTAAGACTCCCTCCCATTCCACACTTTTTACGTAACTGCCCAAGAGAGTACTAAGCACCTTAAAGACATCTTTCCCCTGAACCGCCAGCATTATATCTCTGCTTCCGAGATTGCACCGGATCTGTCTAGCTTGTGTTCCTGGAGGCACTTGGACTTCAATGAACACTTCATCCATGGTCTGGTACCAGCAGCCCCACGGGGTCTGACACGGCACTATCCCACTTCGCTCATCAAAATGAACCGCCATAACGTTTAGAGACTGAAATGAAGAATTTAGAAGAAACGTGTTACGATGAACCGCGTCTGAAGATTCAAACGACCACTTTGCAGTTGGCCCAATGTATTATCGCGTACATTAGCCGCACAATGTCGGGAATTTAACACGCATGCGAAACAAAATTTATTAAAGCAAAATAATTTACCACATGAACGAAACTGCAGTAAAACTATAAATGGCAACGCAGGCACACCACCAAACACCAACAGTTTACATTTCCGCCGTCAGTGACGAAAAATAAATATGGCGGGTTAAATATGTTTCAGAGACGTTGAAATTATTCGTAGGATTAGCTGCCAATCAATCAGTATAACCAATACGAAGAGAAGGAGGAACTATATGTGATACGTACGCGTGCTTACGTAACCTCCAGGAGCACGACTCCTCGTCGACGTCACCCCCCATGACAAGAACGCTATTGGGTGCCAAAGTTGGTTTCGTATTCTGCTTTTAGGATTGGTTGGTTGGCCCACGGAAAGTCGGGAGCTGCTTCGGCATTGGTTGTGAAAGCTAGGAGCAGTTTTTAAAGCGGCAAGCAATCTGTCGGGATTTTTCATCCACCTCCTATGTTTTTCGTTGTTTATGTTTTAGTAACGTGACTGGAAATCTACGGCTTTAGAAATGTCTTTTCCCAAAGCGCCTATAAAACGGTTTAACGACCATGTTGGTAAGTATGACATTACCGTGGAACATTGGTGTTTCTGGAGCGGAATTTTCCCTCATAGCTTTCCGGGTGTCGTGAAGAAGAAATAGTTCGCGAAGGGGTGACTGATTCGCATACATTGGAACTTTCAAAATAAGCTGATACTGATAAAAATACTAAGTATTTAAAATGTAATTACTCGCTAAATGTGTCAACTCAATGGCTTTCATACTAATCCTCATGGAATCTATGAACTGTCATCCTTTAAAGATGCACTTAATTGAGTCACCTGCATTCAAGCAACAATATATAATTAATAACATTTCAGGGGCAGAAGCCCCTATTTGCAGAAGCCCCTATATCATCCCAGCAATGCAGAACAGGAAGGAGTCTGCTCCAGACTGTGAGACCCGCAGAATCTGCTCCTTGGCTCTGAGACTAGTGGGTAAATCCTGAGAGTTCCTGATATGGTGATAAGGGTGTTTCCTTTATCGAGCGTTATGTAATGGGTTAAATTTGCGTTACTTTAAGAATTATTTGAAAGTCTAAACTCCCTCGTACAAATAGACTGAACTTGCAAGAGCCGCGGCATCTTCTCCTTCTGTACCGGTACGTAGACTCGCATTGTGTCATTTTAAGTTGCCATTGATCTCCACAACCTCCTTATTGTTACAACGCTATGGAATCTGCTGGCGCTATATAAATGTCATGTATCAATGACACTTTGTATTTCCCCGATTAGTTACATCTGTGGGCATCCGTATAGTTAATATAGGACACTGCTTGCGATACCATCTCCGCTACATCCAGTATATGTGTGCTTTTGTGTCGAACGTTCTTGTATTCCCATACTGGGGTTTGGCCTGTAGACATCTTTTATTTGGGTTTGTCAAAAGTGTAGTAAGAAAAAAGGAACCTATAAACCTGAATGCAGTTTTGTGTAACCGGCTGTGGATGTTTAGTGCGATTTGTGTATTCACCAGAATGTCTTGTTAAATACATTGGTTGGATCGGACAAATTATGACAGTATATGCTATAGTTCTCGAGGTTTTGCCATATGTTGATTTCATGTTGCAGTAAACTGAAGACATTCTCTCTCCTTTGAATATTATGTTCTTAGACTGAAACTTGTATATCCAGTGCTTGTGTTCTTGCTGTTACTGCCCCCCTTTCAAATTAGCCCTAGGATGATGAAGCTCATGAAGAGTATGGTTTTAGAAACATTTCTGTGTATGTGCAAGACTAAATGTGATCGGAAGGGAACAGTTTGCTAATTTAATCTGTAAATTGTGTTTGGAGGATACAATATATGTTCTACAATTTTGTCAACTGTGATTGGCCATTCAAATGTTTATCATTCGGCATATAAGTAACTTGCCTTTATTTGTAGGTTGTGCACCTCCACCTGGAGCATACGATGTCAAGATATCTGATGGTCTTAAAGGGCCGGTGTCTTTTGAGAAGTCACAAAGGTTTAGAGCGAAAAAAGGTGAGATTAACAAAAATTTACTTTTTTTTTTCAAACACATCAACTAAGTAACAACAAATATGTCCTTTATAAATCGTACATTTTACAGTTGTATACCCTAAGCAAACCTATAGTGTTTACACATTGCAGATACATACACACCATTGTTATCTTTCCTTTTTTTATCTTTCCTTTGACATTTCCTTTTAAATCCTATATCGGTAATGGCAAACGAGTATTAGTGCCTACACCTGGTGTAGGTGTTTTCACCTTCTAGAAAATGACATAACTTACACTTAAGCATATATACACACTCACAAATACCAATACACATACGGTACATACATACATAAATACGTCACACTGCTTGGCAGATATAGATGCACACACTTGGTCTTGTTGGGGGATAAATGCAGCAGGTTGAAGAATAATCTGCATTACGTTTAATCCTTTTCTCGTAATTTAAAGAAAAGGGAATTGTCGGCAGCATAAGGGTTCCCTCCGAGAAGCAGGCAAACACCTTGCACCCATCCTGTTTAATCTAAATATATGTAAATACATTTAAACGGGATGGGTGTTTGCTGGCTTTTCAGGTGGAACCCATGCTGGTGCCACCATCTCCCCCGTTCTGCCCATCTCTCCTCCTTCTCGTAATCTCCCCTTTCTATCTCTCCCCTTCCCCTATATCTTTCTCTCTCTCAATTTGTGTACACTCTCTTCTCCATCACTATCAATCTCTTTCTCCCTTTTCTCCACATTTACCTTTTTATACATCCCTGCCATGGGAGCACGAGATCTAGTCCTACGGACCTCTGTGTCGGTACTCCATCGCTGTGCATGCGGCCTCGGTGCTGTATCGGTAGCCGGTATTATTTGCGAGGGAGCAGTGGGGGAAAAAAAAATTGCGAATGAACAGTCCATACACACTAAGAATAAAAGTGTCTATCCAAGAAGTTGTAAAGCTAGAAACGTTTTAAATTATAATAAGTGAATCTGTGAATTCACAAAACACTTTCAGCATCAAAATTAAAAGGACAGTTTAATGTCGCTATACCGTAAAGAAGAATGTGTATTATGTTAATCTGGGATGAAGGAGGGCCAAATGCATTATACAGAATCCCCCACGCATTTGCAAAAATCACCATGAAAATTAAGATGTATGTGATTAATAGGGTCCCTTTAAAGTACAAAAGAGAGAAAAAAACCCCAAACCATATATTAGTGGGGCTACTAATACTGTGACCAGGTGAAATTGCTTGCTAACTTTATGGCTACATTTTTTTTTGTGTGTAATAGATTCCAGCAGTGAAGCTCAGAATATGGATAAAGAAGATGAATTCACTTCTCCAGTACGTCTGCGAAAACACTCATCCCACGGTTCAACTGTATGGATTGTTTTGATTTTTATTATCTTCGTATCTTCATACGTATACTTCTACATATTCCTAGTGTGTAGCTGTATATATTTTAAAAATGCCACGCTAACATTTTAGATGTCAGTATTTAACTATACAGCATTTTTATGTGGAGAGTTGTTGCTACTATATGACACACAGATCACAGGTGAAAGAATAACTTGATTTTGTGGCAAAGTGTGTGTATATGTGTGATATATATATATAAATATATATATATATATATTATATATATATAATATATATATATATATTAGTGTGTGTATAATATATATTGGGATTTATGTAGTTTCACCTGTCTGATTCCAATTGCAAAAGAAAATACTGTAGCCAGGTAATGTTGCTTGATAACTTTTTGCCACCTGGAGTTATGGGACTACCTTTATTTTAGAGGCTTGTTGTTTTGCATTAACAATCTTGCAGTAATACACCCCTAAATAGCTTGTCCTTGCAGCTGGTACCCTAATTAAATCAAATTAAGTTCAGGGTATGATTAACAGACATGTGAAGTGCCCCTGATTAAATATAACAGACATAGTATTTGTATTTCACAGCCAAACTTAAGGCAGAAGCCTGAAAAGGATACAGAGTTCCTGAAAGAGATGAAAAAACAGAAGCTATTGGAAAAAGAGGTACATTAACCCGAAAATGTCAGTTTTTAAATATATATCCCTATAACATATAACAGCTTCAGTAGTTTTACAATATACTTAATGATTTCTTACTTAATTGAAATGTTTTGTCTGACACAGTTCTATTGCTATTGTGTGTGTTCGTATAAGAAGTTATGGTGAAAATCTTTTTATTGTGTAAGCAGTAAAAAGGAGCGATTTATGACACTTTATTGTTCCTAATTTTTCTTGTTTCACATACAGGTTCGCTCGCTTTTGAAGGAGCGTGCTGAACAGGACAAGAAACTGCAGGCTTTGGAGGAGGAATTCAAAAAGACAGAGCTCAAACTGGTCACGGCTATGAGAGAGAAGACTTCGCTTTCGGCAAACGTTGCCTCCCTGGAGCGTCAAATTGCTGACCTAAACAAAGTTAATGAGCTTCTAAAAACCAAAGTAAGTATGTTTCATATTGTCTGGCATACTGATTGGCCATGTTTATTTTTCTGGCATCTGTATATGTTTGGCACCTTGTTTAGATTTTAGATCGGATTTCCAGTACCAGGTCTCTGTTTGCAAATTAACAGTCTTGCCTATAGAAGAGTCCAGGTTTTATCTGTACTAGATTTACAATTTTTCTTGGCTGATATAATATTGCTATACAATAAAATGGTTTAACTGCTAATGTGAGATGTTATGTGCTGTTGGAGTATATTATTCAACTGTTTTTGGAAATATGTCTAGATCTCCAAATAAGCAAATAAGAACTTGCATCTTCCAATGTAATACTGATCTAGCGCTGATGGATGAATCCCTAATTAACAACAAGCATATTGACATACAATGAGCACTCCATTTTATTGAAGGCATACATCATGAGATTTTCTAATTCGGGCACATGCGATCTCTACTCTCCTAGTTTTCAGATGACAGCGCAAAGAAGAGACTGAACAGTTTGTCTGCAGAGCTGATAGAAGCAAAAAATAAAATGGACACAAAAGACAAGGTTTGCTTACCAAGCTGTTACTGATTTCATTACTTTACCATGATTATATATAATCAAGCCGTGAGCTGCTGATTTCTGCGTCTGAGATTAACGTTTAAGTTAAATATAGCTGAAAGTATCACAAGGTTTATTTCATTTTGAAGTTAAATACATAATGTATCTGTTGCAGGAGTTAAATTGTCTCCAGAAAAAGTTTGAAGGACAGATTAAACTACTCCAAAGTGATCTTGAGTCTTCTAGTGCAACTTTAGACTCTCTTAAGAAGCAAAATACCTTACTTGGTGAGTTTAGCTATAATATATCTGTATCTTTACACTTTTGTATGATGCATTGGAGTTTGTTTACTAAAGTAAATGTGGACAGAGTATATGGGAGTTGTGTATGCTCACAGACATCACTGACATGCTGGTGTGTTTAAGTCGTGTGAAAAATTATTTTTTTCCCTGAGCATAGCATACAA
>VKOC01000003.1:3678358-3692619 GCA_009364415.1 Spea multiplicata | reverse complement strand
GGCATTTTAAACTTCGCTGACGCCATTATTTACCCCCCCCCTGGTACTTACCTTTAAAGAGTCCTGCGGCGAGTCTCCCTGCTCTGCCACGGTGCCGGTTTCTAATGCTGAGCGCCGGAAATTGACGCCACTTCCAGCGCTCATCATTACAAGCCGGCACCGAGACCGAACAGGGAGACTCGCCGCAGAGGAGAAAGAGGGGCGTCGAGCGGGTAAGCGAAAACCACTCGGCACCCCTCTCTCTCTCCTCCGCTTCAAAACAAAAAAAAACGCTTGGGGCGGCAAAGTGCCGCCCCTTCTAAAGTAGGGCCGGCCCTGAATATAATATAATATTCTGCCAATTCAGTCTTGTTCCAATCAGCTGCATATGCCCAGGCCCAGTTCTCTATTACTGCTGCCCCTCCCTTTCTTTCATTGTTACTCTAGATGATCAATTGTTTTAATTTGTGCATTATTGAGGAAATTCAGGCCTTTTTCCAAGGGCCTGCATGTGCCTGTCATCTGCCAGTGTCTGCCTGCCCAGGTCCAGTGCTCTACTGATGCTGCTGCTGCTTCCTTTTCACTGTGGATGATGCTGTGCCTGTGCCCTGACCTGTGTTTCAATGCCCCTCCTTACTCTTCTATTTATTTCTTCTAATATGGGGTAGGTGATGGAGTTTGTCTGCCAGTGTCTTCCATGGGCCCTGCTCTGCTGCTGAAGCTCAATCTTTTACCCTGAGAGATAAATATATATTTTTTAAACGTGGGGGAAATTCAGTGTCCGGTACAGTGCCAGTGTCTTCTCACTCCTAGTGCCCTGCTACCACTGCTGCTGCTGCCATATCGCCTTCCTTACTATGAGGGATCAATTAATTTAAGACATTGAGCCCCAGAGCATGCTGCTGGATGTGTGTATCCATTGGTGAGGTGCTGCTGTTGCTGGTGATCTTGCCGTTCAAACCTTCTCTACCAGAAGGTGTCAGGGACCTCCCCATTTGGGAATGTCCCGGAATATTGTTTCCAAATCAAAAAATATCCCTAAAACCGAACAAAGTTTGTTGCCTGAAAATAAACATGGCAAAAATAAAACTAATAGTTTGTCCAAATTGATTTTGCTGGCTGTGCACAAGTCTATAACACATATAAACTTCAAGCAACTAGAGGAGACAAGATATATAACAAGTATTTTTTGAGACTATTAAAAGTATTTTCCTTGATTTTATTATAATCAATCTCTTATGCTGGTTTAAATAATAATTGTAGTCTATACTCTTTTCACTCTTTATTTGGTGGTGAAATATTCAACAGTTGAGCTGCAGTGTAAATTAAGCCTTAGTTACTTTTAATAAGAATTTGTAATATCAGTATGAATACTGTATTTGCCCGATTCTAAGGTGACCCTGATTATGACTCCTTTTTAACCCCACACCAAAGTTTCTAAGAGAAGACGGGGGTTCTTGACACAACAAGAAAGGGACTATGTCCCGGTGGACAAACGGATTATACAACATTCTATTACCATCATCAGGGGTAAGATTTGACATACAGGTTGAGAACAGGTTGAGAGAAGTGCAAAATTAGAAAACTTCTAAACAATATCACTAATAAAGGGAACACTCCATTTAGTTGCCATGTTCAACATGAAATTTGGGAAAACTGTTATTTGTTTCTGTATTGGTTATAGAATCTAGGAAATGTGGACCGCGTAGGGGAATTATATTCTGCAAAATATGTTGCAGGGAAATGCTCTGAATTTTAGCACTTGGAACTAGAATACCTACTGAATATGATGTTTCTTGCTTCTTTTGAAGGATATATTCAGTCACAACTCTATCAGAATTACATATTACTTTTATTTGACTATGTGTTACCTTTAATTACAAAGGGTTTTTTTTATTAGATACTTAGCTCATATTTTTACTCATAAGTTATAAAATCATTTATATTTTACATAACTTTTACAATTAAGGTTTTATCATTTATCTTGGCCCCACTTTAATTATTTTTGTATTCTATTGCAATATAGATTGGTCACTGTAATATCCTCAATTTGGATTCAATAATATTGAATTTCATGTATTGAATTTCCATGTAAAAATATAATACACATTTATAAATTATATTATAGGTAATCACTATTAAATGTGTGTGTTATGACCATTCATATATTATAAGGTTATAGAAAGGGCTATATTAGTTATGCAGTATAATTCAATTTACCTTTATTACTTAGGTATTGAATCTGTATTTTTTTTAAAAAAAGCTTAATTGCCGTTACTTTAATGAAACAGCAGTAATGTATGTGTTATATAGTGTTAAATAACTGCAAATGTAGATTCATCCACAAGGTGTCGCTAAAGTTTAGAAAGAAACCGCAAACTTTTAATCATGCAGTGAAATTACCTTTCTTGTAGCAGACAAAGAGATACTTCCCTTTTATCAATCTAATCATTTGTTTAAAATGGAGTTGCTTATGCCTAGAAAATATGCAACAATGTATTTTTTTAATGAGTTACTTTTATAGTTGGCAGTTAACTTTCAATCAGGCAATACATTTACTTTTTTGTAGCTTCCAAAGAGATATTTACCTTTTACTTTTGTCAATCTAATCATTATTTTTTTTTTTATAATTTATTTTTTCCCACTTTACCCTATATATTTTATATAGCTTGATATACTTTAATAATTGCAACATTTTAGCACTTTATTGATCACTGCCTAGGACTGAAAGTTATATAATTGAAGCAGCTGTTTCTCTTAAGGTGATTAATTAAACCACGCTTGTTTTGTGCTCTTTGGATTGGTTGTACAATTATGTGTGATCATTTTATATTTGGGTAGATATCACTATTATATGAGTTATTATGAAACACGTAAAGCCTTTGTTTGTTTGTTTGTTTGCCACCCTTATTTTGTTCCTGTATATGGTTCGGAGTAGACTGTTGTATCCACTGTAGAATTACAATTACATTTAAGATTTTAAATTTAAGGATTACCTGTCTTATTATACTTTCTGATTATAAGATGACCCCCCAAACTTTGGATCTTAATGAAAGAAGCTTTTTGGGTTTGAGCGGACTTGGGACTTTCTGATGAAATTCACAATGCAATGAAAGTCTTTATGCAGTAAAGGTTAGTATAAAGCTTATAATATATATATATATATATATATAATAAAATAGAGTAGAGGTTGTAGCAGTATTAGTCCAGTGGTGTCAATATCAAATAACAGATGAAATAAGTATCTTGTTATAATACCTTCTTTATTGGGTGATAATACCTTTTTTATTGGACTAAAAAAATTCTGTTAGTCCAATAAAAAAGGTATTATTACAAGATACTTATTTCATCTGTTATTTGATAAAATACAGCAAGCATTCAAAGAACTAGTGTTCATTTGTGATTGGTATGTCAATAAACTACAGCAGCGAGATGTGTATAAAATAATTAAAAGTTTGTAAAAAAAGCGAGACTTCTTTGTTCTACATGTAAATGAGTAATCACAGTTGGTTTATATAAGCAATGTATGCTTTTTCAAGTAATTGTGGTATTTTCCCCATATCAAGTGAGCCAACGAAGAGTGGTAGATTAAGAAAGAATTGGTTTGAGGAGGCGAAGAAGGTAAACTGTACCCTACGTGTGAATCTCTGGTAGAGTCAGAAATCAGTTTCCAGAGCTCAGTGAAGCGGGTGAAGAGACAGAAGAAGTGCTGTAAATTTTTCAGTTGTGAGAACTAGTCACATCATAGATTTCAGAAGAGAAGTTTGGCTCTTTTTTTGTCAAAGCAACTGAACACTTGGCGTTCTCAAAGGCCTCAATTGAACTCCATAGCGATGCTCATAAGGTCTGTAAAAGCATGTTGAGAGTAAGGAGATGTTGATGCAACATGTGTTGATGTAGAACATAGACCACGACTATGGTTGTCTATGCCTAAGACTTCATAGCTTGCTCATATCTTAAAAAAGTAGACGTTGCCCACTGGGAATAGTTGGTTAAATAGTAAGTTGTTTTGGAGGACAGAAAGCATTTTAGTGAGTTGTGTGGTACTGGACTAGTTTCCCCCCCAACTAGGGTTGAATGACGAGGAAGCCGTGTAAATCTTCCATGTACGTAATAAAAGTACAAATCTCAGGGGTTCTGTGGACCTCAAGCTTTTTCCATTGGGAGGCTGTTCCATATATCCACAACTCCCTCAGTAAAATAAATCTTCCTTACATTAGGTAATAAAAATTAAAGTAACAATCTCAGGAGGAGCATAAGTAATATGCAAATTACAATTAACCATTTCAGTAAGGAAAGCTGTGCTTTAATTTACCTCTACAGACAAGCAAGGATTATATTGTAATTCAGAGCAGCTTCTATTGCAGGCAGTCTGTATGCACTACACACCCTCCCTTTTCTCCCATGATTTTTTTTCTATGCAGCAGGATACGGTCTCACATACTGAACCTCCCCAAAACAAGTCTAGCAACTCGAGTGCCTTTAAAAGTACTTTGCTGCAGATAGTGGATGCCAGCAGCTCAATAGAGAAGGCAAATAATATGTAAGAGTGGAGAGCCCTTGCATAAGTAATGAAATTTGCTGGGAGAGCACTCATTGAGGTATATCGGCTAAACTGAGAGTGCTTATGGATTGACAAAAATGGAATTTTGCAGCAGAAAATTTGCATGAGTTATACAAAAGTACAATTCATTAAAGCTAATTCTAGCAAGCACTTTCCCAATATAAAAAATATGCATACACTTGCATGCAAATTTTAAAAAGCAGGCAACTTGCAAATTTGCAAGATGCCTGAGACTTAAAATGTGAGTTGGAGCATTAGTTTGAGAGCCACCCCTGCTACATTAAATAAATATCTCAAGATTGTAAGCTTGCGAGCAGGGCTCTCTCCACCTAATGTATCAGTTAGTCTTAGTCTGTCAATTCTCGTCTTGTCATACCCCTTGAATATATGTATTGTATGAAGCGCTACAGAAATTGTTGGTGCTATATAAATAAAGATAATAATATATAATTAAAAAAATATTAATCAAGGGGGGGTCTATTGCCCTCTTTTCCCCCCCTCCATGCATGGTGGGGGGTAATTAAATAATCCAAAAAAGTCCCTTTTATACCCTATACATATATCCTCTCCCCAATGTGATACTAGGGTCAACATTTTTGTCTTTATCCCTTACTTACTCAGGTGCGGGGGGGTTAAGAATAAATAAAATCCCCTTTGAAGGAGCACAGACCCCATCCCATGCTTCCCTCCTTTCCTGTCTACTGGAACGGAGGAGGTTACACTGAGTTAAGAAAAAATATTAACCCACCCTGACCAACCCCTACATCTCCATGGTAGAGAGGACAAAGTCCATTTAGCCCTTAGAAAAGAAGAGGGGAAAAAACCGCCAAAACATTCTGACGCCTGACGCCTGTAGTACATTTCAATGTTATAATATCGGCGTCTAACACTAGGGGCCACTGGTACAATCAGCAGCCATTTTAGAAGACAGTACCATCATGTGAAGCTGGAGTATTTTGTATATGTTCACTCACATCCCCCTGGAAAGGGATTAGGGCGAGGAGGAAGCATGATGAGTGGCTCTGCTTTCAAAAGAGCTTTTAAGATTATTTGACCTCCTCATTACCTGACACATATCCCCTACAAGGTGGGTGAAGAGGAGAGCAATCATCACCATGTGGACCCTCTTTAATTTATTTTGCAATTTACTTATTTATTTTAATTTTCAAGTAGAAGGCATTTATTTTGTAAGTTACAAGTTTACATTGAACTTGCATATTCCTCCCTCTAATTCACACTAGGCCAGGCCTAGTGCACTTGTGCCTGGGTCAATTAACTGCCCTCTGGTCTCGCTTAGCTTCTTCATTGGATACTAAATTTAGAATCAGGAGGATAGTAAGAAGAGAATAACACTTATTACTGACTATAACAAAGGTCACAGTTTTATAAGAAGGTTCTACAAAAAATTGGCATCTACTACAACAAGATCAGGATCTTAATAGTATTCTCCCAAAGAAACCCATAGTAACCTATAGAGGAGCACCTAATTTAAAAATGACACTTACTAGTAGCTATGAGAGACGAAAAAGAGTATAAAAACATGTTTGGACTAAAATATGGCTTTTACTGGTAGTGGTAACTGCCTCCCATGCAGAAAAACTAATAACAATGGCATGGAAACAAAGGACAGAGTCCAATATAATGGAACCGATCACATGTAAAACAAAAAATGTAATCTACTTACTAACTTCTGGATGTGGCTTCCAATATGTGGGGAGGACAATTAGACCCCTCCACAAAAGATTGAAGGACCATATCCTCAATATCAACAAGAAATGCCCAAAACATGGTGTTTTGGCACACTTTGCAGAGGTTAATGGAGATGATAGTAACACTTTAAAATGTATGGTGATTAAAGTAGTGTATAACGACAGGCGTGGACGAGACTTAATAAAAAAGATAGGACAAACTGAAATGAAATGGCTTTATAAATGAAACACTTTGTCACCATTAGGTTTAAATAAAGATTTTGACATCAGCGCAAACTCCCACCGACTTCACGGGACCGCCCGATGACATCAGTGTGCAGACCTGGCCGCGACCTGGAAGGGAAGGCTCTGGGTTGCCGGAGCCCAGAAGTTCCCAGGTATGCCCATTACTAGAACTAAGGGGCCTAGCCCAAACCCTGAAAAACAGCTCCAGGCCATTATACATTCTTCACCCAACTTTACACTAGGCTCACTGCAAACAGATTATGAGATAATGAAAAAAAACTATAAAGTTAATTATGGCTGGCCCCACCATGTGGTGATCAAGGTGGCTTTCTAAGGCTGCTAGGCATTGGGGTGGCTCTACAATAAGTTCTCATTTGTATATACATTTGGTTTATAATGACTGAAAACTTTTTTTCCTGTGCCCCAGCTGAAATGCTTTACTTTGATTACAACATATTGGAAACAAAACCCTGATAAATAAATATTTAGCATGAATGCAGATCACTTTTTAATAGAATACATACAAATAAATGGAGCATTTCATGGCTCTTTCGAAACATAAATTGAATCATTAAAAGCAAAACTAGTAATCTTCTTTTTGTATTGTCATTTAATATTGGACAGAGTAAGCAGCAACGTGAACAAAGCGAATGCTATTGCTAGTCCACTCATAAGAGCCAAACATGCAGTGCTATTGCTTAAGAGATTAACTTAATGGAAATGTTAAGCTTTCCATAATTAGTTTGTAAAATGCATTGAGCCCATGGCAAGCATTCAATAACATGAAAAAGAAAGCCATACTTGTCAGCAGCCAGAGAAATGTGCTTCAAGGTCAAGGAAAACCTCATTTATACATGCACATATACAAACCATCACTAACCATCATCCTTGTGAACTTTCTAACTGAACTGAACTTGCGACTCTTGAAATATTAACCCTTTAATAACCCATTATGAAAATTATACGTAGTGAGTTGGCTCAAATACTGGTTATCATGGAAAATTAGTCTTGTCTTTATTTAAATGCAGATCACAATTGAGTGATCTGCATTTAAGCAGGGATATCTAGCCTAACATATTGGTAGCAAAGGCACCAGTTGGGAGTCTTAGATCTAATGACATCAGTGTGCAGTAAGAATGAGTCAGCTCCAGGTTGTATGACCCTGCAAATCTGCCCCCTCACCCTGAGATTGAGGCAATGGAGACTTAGGTCAGACCATGAAAGTTGCCGGCTATGCTACCCATCATTATTCACTTCTGTCAGGCGGGAAAAAACGTGTTTTTCACTCTTACACATTTGCTTATTCACTGACAAAAATGGCCTGACTTTTTCTGGGACTTTGCTAGTTGTTTATGGAGCAGGGCTAGCCCAAGGCTGCATCAAGAGTCTTAAAAATAACAAGGGGGTGGGTATACATTACCACTATTTCTTTACTAGTATCAGATACAAATATTTTGCTGTTTTCTTCTTATTTCTAACAGTCTTAGTATTTGTGCTATGTAATGTTCTCATACAGCTGCACATAAGACATTTGTGACCCCATTTAACTACTGGTGACCCCATGTAGCCAACTATATCCAACTGGGATCACAGCGGTGTTTCCCCAGGGAGTGTCTTACACATAAGCCCCTTAGGATTGTGCACCATACGTAACCATACTTCACAATGGTTAGCTCATGTACCAATCAGTGTTGCATTACAAAGCTTTATTAAATTCATTGGTTTGTAGAAAAATTGTGTTTGTCTATTTAATTTAATTGGGCGTTTTGTAAATTAATGTACAGCATTTTTCACTTCAAGGTGATTTTTTATATTATCATGTTATGTATCTTAAATAAGCATATTTCTTTTTTAAAATAGCATACTATTTTCTGTATTTTCTTGTTGAAAACATTTTAGTGGCGCCTCTGAATCCTGTCTGACATCACACCTTTAAGACAGGAACACCTGTCTGTGGTCATCACTGTGTATTAGGGTCTCTAGAGCTTTGCTGTTTTATGTATAGGAGCATGAAATGGCAGATAGGAGTAAATGTAGGCGATCAGACTGCTATGATGTAATACATAGGGGATATACTCTTTTTCTAGTCAACTGTATTATTTCAATAATCCTTTAGACACAATTTTTAAATGACAGATTTCCTTTAATTCTCTCTACATGATATGGGGATATTTTAAGAGACCCCCCATGTGCCCTGTCTAATGTAGCTTTCCAGAGAAAGAAACACTGAATTGAGACATTGTTTTTCCAAAAATAGAAAGATACTGCAAAAAAAATATGTTTTGTTATTTCTATGTAGTTGCCGTGTTTTTGAACACACTGGCTTTATTTTATCTTACTATACCTTCTATCCACATAATTTAAATGATGGTTTGTAGTTTTGAGAGCAAATACATTTTTATCCATTAGATGGCAGTATGGTTATGTACAAAGGTTTGATTTATCGTTTAAACACCTGATTTTGAGTCAGAAGGTTTCATAAGCTCTCTAAGAGTCACTACACAGGATATATTTTTAATTTTACATTTCAGTATGCTTCCATTTAATTCTATTTCATAACTTAAACGTTGATGTAGAAATTTAGAATGTGGTAAATAAATGGAACAGACTCCCATCAGGAGTGGTAGAGGCTAATTCAGTTTAGAGGAAATTTTGAAATGCATGGGGTAGGCATTAAGTTATCTTGGATCAAAAGGAAGGCCTGATTAATATCTTAGTGTTACATCAGGAAAAACTGGCTGAGTGGTTCTTATCCGATATTACCTACAGAAGGTTGCACAAATATAAAAATGTAGAACATTGTATGTTCTGTAAGGGATAATGGCTATGACTAGTAGACATCTTTAAAAGTATTGGTAATCAATATAAAAATTAGTAAATTTATTACTGCAGTATTTTTGACGCGTATGAAAATTGTATAGACCAACAGTGGCTGGAAGTTGCTTTATTAAAATAATAATAAAAAAAATCTATGTAAAATAATGCACATCTAGTAATTGTTTCTTATTCAAAAAAGAAGGATTTCCCAGACAAAGCATGAACAGGGATATGGAGTGAATAATCAGTACATGTGTTCCCAAGAGGCATCAGAAAATCTTCTCTCCATTGTGATCCAATAAATAGCATAGCAAGTAAGAGCAGACACAATGTCGTCTTTAGGATGTGGGAGATTGAGACCCACCATAAATGTGGTCCTTTGCATGTGGCATATGCTAATTCTGGACCTTTTCCAATGCCATATAGATTTTGCAAAAGAGAGATCCAATAGCTTGGAGTCTCGCTGATAGATGGGAAAAGGTTGTGATATACCGTATATAGGGAAATCGTTTTTTTTCTAGGGCAAAGTGATCATTTTGATCAAAGCCACTCTACCTGAAAAGACTTGATGCTCCTATCAGTTCAGATTCAATCTTTTGTAACACCGTAGAAATATTAACAGAATACAAAATATTTAAATGTTTGGGAGACTCTCAGGTAGGTAAGTGCCTGAGACCCACTCTATCCCAAGAGCACAGGAACCCCTTGGGGCTCACAGTATTTCCTAGATTTTAGGCTTTAGTTTTGGAAATACTAAGATGATTACCGTACCCCATTTTTTCAAAGAATGTCAAAGCGGTCTGCAAGCAGGTCTGTGGATTTATAGAGTAAAATATCATCTGCAATTGCTGATACCTTAATCTCATTATTCTCTGACTTCATACATTTATTATCTGTGGAGTTTATAAAGGCTCTGATCAAGGAGTTAAGCTCCAGGTTAAATAATAAAGGTAATAAAGTGCTGCCATGTCTAACTACTTTCTCCATAATCACATCTTCCGAGTTCAAACCATTGATATTAAGGTTGGTAGCTGGTTTAGTGTAAATTGTTTTCCAAAGAAATTATAAGGAGGGTTTCAAAATACTGGTACTTTAAAACCCTTTCTAGGCCACCCGATTAAAAGCCTTTTCAGCATCTAGGCTAATTAACACTGCTGGATTACGGGGAACCTGATTTTGATTAGCCAAAATTAAAGAGGCAGTAGCAGGACAAATTCCCAATACTGAATGGAATCCCTTTATCAATCCTCTCTGGACTGTGTGTAAGGTTAATGGAAGTATGTGTAACCAGCAAATATTTTGACAAGATGCTTGATATCCTGGTTCAGCAGCATGACAGGTCTGTCGGTAGAAAGTGAAGTAGGGGTCCTTTTTTGGTTTGGGATTTAAAATCATTCTAACAGCTGTGAGGGATTGGGCTGTCGTGTCTCCCAAGAAAATATCATTTAATAACCCTGTGACTGTGCTAAGAGTATGAGCTAAGATTGTGAAATTCAGCACTATAGCCATCCAGCCCTAGTGTTTTATTTACTAGATTTCTAATAGCCACCACCCCCTTATCCTGAACAGGAGCGGTAAAAATATCCAGTTGGAATCCGTATGTGTGGGTGAGTTTACCATTTGAAGTAGGGCAATGCCATCTGCTTTTCAGTCTCTGCTGCATAAATTAATGTTGGTAAAGAATTTCCAGGGGTCTTTCATTATGCTACCATCCGCTTATTTGATACGGCTGATGTAACTTTTGCCAGATGGTTTCCATGCAATTGTAGCCAACAATCTACCAGATTTATTTACCCCATCTATAAAATTTATTTCAGGCATAATTAACCTGAATTTGGAGCATATGTATTCACCAGTAAAGTGTTTGACCATTCAATAAAATGTCCAAAATGATGTACCTTGCCATAAAATCAGAGATATTAACAAAGGGTTAACAAAAATAATAGCTACCCCTGGAATGATAGGGTCCCGAGTGCATTCCCCAATCTATGTGCCTCTTAGGGCAGAGTTATCCTTGGCTTTCCAATGAATTTCCTGTAGAAATCCAATTGATGAGGTAAGTTGGCACAATTTATTTAAAACCCATTGTCATTCCACGTAAATAGGGAGATTACATCTAACCGTGGTGTTAGATGGATTAGAAAAAGAACTAAGAGACACAATTATCATTTATAATAAGTACCTTAGTAATAACCTTAGAGTGGAGCACTCCCTGCTCCTGTGCCGCGAGTAGCTGCCTCAGGGGCAACGAGGGGCAGCTGCCTCAGGTCCAATCATTCCAGGAGGCCCCAAAGCAGCTGACCCTTGAGCCTGCAATAACTAGGGTTGCCACCTGGCCATTTTACCAGCACAGCAGGTAATCAGCTCTTTAAAACCAGTTCTGGTATAATTAAAATATCGGCAATGCAAAGCCTGTATATTTTTTTTTCCGACTGGGAAGCAGGCTTCCTCAAGTGCTCTTCAGATCCCACATAAGGACACAGGTAGGGGACTATATATCCATCTACCACCTCTCTCATTCTCACAGCCTTTCAGGACCTACAGGGGATTGAGCCAGAAGCCCTGCCTGTTGTAGATACTGTGCCTAACCATTACGTCAGTGGGACGCTTTGTGTTGCTGGTATCTCTATCTTCCCATTGACATTGGATGAATGGATGCTTCTGCTATGCCTGTAACTCATTGAAGGCATGTCTGTCGAACCTTTGGCTCATTGGCTGCATGCCTGCCTCTGCCTTACTTGTGGCTTGTTATGTGATTATAGGCCTATATCCGCCTGGGCATGCTCCAAGCAAGGGCATTTTGTTCTTGGCTTTACTTGTATCTAGTGGCTTACAGCAATTCTGCTTGTTTTTTGGATTTGTCCCTTGGAGTGGACTTTGATTCTGAACTAGCTTTGCTCCTTTGATTTGCGTTTGATTTGGGTCTCCTGTATTTTGACCTGTTTGGTGTGGACTTTGACTTATCTTCTGGATCATCCACTGGAACTGTGCTACAGACCCCACCTCCAACCTGCACTTGCTACAGATGGCAAAGAGAAAGCCAAAAGGTAAGGCAGGCATCCATCTGTCCTGAACATTGTCCCAAAACCAATATGGGGACAAAAAGACAAGAGTGAGTAAAAAAGAGAGTGATGGAGAGACATAAGAAAGAGGGAGAAGAGAACAAGAACAAAGAGGAGAGTGAAAGAGGAAAATAGAAAAGAGGTATGATGGTTTGGTGCCTGTCGGATGCAACCCTAAATAAATGAAAGGGAAACTCTAAAGCAAAAAGATGAAGCTGTGGAAAAATAGACAGAGATGTGAAGCAGGTAGGGAGAGAGTGAGAGGAGATGATGATGATGGAGATGAGAGGTATGCTGTATCACTATCAATGTCTGGCTCAGTATATAGAGATGGTTGTCATGGTGTACCAAAATCAGGGCCTGGCTCAGTATATGGTGGTAGCAGTTGTGCAGTACCACCTGTGTCTCGCTTGCTATGTAATGTTAGGAGTTACTCTGTGCAACCCTCATTGTCTGGCTCACTATATAAAAATAAGACTCATGCTGTATCACTCTCTGTGTCTGGATCACTATATAATGATAGAAGTTGTGGTGTACCTGTACCCAGGACCTTGAAGCTCAATCTGATCATGCAACATTGAGTGGGCCCACATCTAAAAATAGTCAGTAATCATTACATAACTAGATTTCAGTAAAACTTTTGAGGACATCCAAGATCAATAAACTGCATTCAATTTTTAGTTTTGGTTCCAATATTGTTGAATGGATTAGTCAGTGGCTGAGTGACAGACAACAGAGGGTTGTAGTCAATGGATTATATTATGAGCAAGGTCTTGTTACAGATGGGGTACCCCAGGAATCTGTACTTGGACCCATTCTCTTTAATATATTCATTAGTGATATTGTTGGTAAGCTATGTCTTTTTGCTGATGACTGTCACGGACTGGGTCCATGCTGATGACTGAAAGGACCCAGCGCGCCTGATGTTTGTATACAGGAGTCACGATGCAGTAGTGGAGTTTGGGCAGGGCCTGGTTGCAGGGTGACCACACTCACCCAGGTGTTGAGCACCTAGGGTAGTGCAGCCAAACACCAGCGCCCTGATATGGCAGCGGATGAAGTCCAGAACAAAGTGAAGATATATCCTGCAGGCACCCTGGAGCAGGCATAAAGCATAACACATGAATCACGTGCAGGATGCTGCAGGCTGGGAGAATGGAAGCTAGGCAAAGGGTAATATAGCAGACACATAACAAGCAAGGGAAAGGGAGACCAGGCAAGAAACAAGACATACAAGATATACACGATAAGTGGCACAAGACAAGGAATAAACATAACCAGACAAGATATGAACAAGACAGGACATCCCAGAACCGGGGATACAGACAGGACAGGTAAGGACACCCCACAGGTTACATCACAGACTGACACACATGAATACAGAAACTAGCCTAGGACTAATGATAACTATTGGAGATTCCGTCACATGATATGGCCATGGCTTAGCCCACCACTACGCCAAAGTACTCCAATGACGGTGGGTCCTAACGCTAATCCCTGCAGACAGAGGTACAAAACAAACCAAACATGGAAACCAAACACATAGCACTGAGACATACCTTAGACTGCAGACTGAGACAAACAGAACACACAGGTGGGGCACACCTAATAAAGGAAACAGAGCTGAAGCAAAGAGCTGGAGCAGAAGCAAGGAATGGAAAATAGAACACAGCAAAAGGAAATCCAGGAATGGATCAAAGCAAAACAGGGAAACTAAAGCAGGACAGATCTGCAGCTCCGCAGCCTGGGCAGACCGTGACAATGACACAAAGATTTGCAACATGGTTGATGTTTCTGGATGGATAAGGATCCCTTTGATTTTTGATTTCATTAAATGGATAAACTGGAAAAATGGTCAGAGCTGTGGCAGCAAATATTTAATGTGGATAAGTGCAAGTTGACTCA
>VKOC01000003.1:3666758-3678258 GCA_009364415.1 Spea multiplicata | reverse complement strand
AGGTATTATCACAAGATACTTATTTCATCTGTTATTTGATAAAATACAGTAAGCATTCAAAGAACTAGTGTTCATTTGTGATTGGTATGTCAATAAACTACAGCAGCGACATGTGTATAATATAATTAAAAGTTTTTAAAAAAAGCGAGACCTCTTTGTTCTACATGTAAATGAGTAATCACAGTTGGTTTATATAAGCAATGTATGCTTTTTCAAGTAATTGTGGTATTTTCCCCATATCAAGTGAGCCAAAGAAGAGTGGTAGATTAAGAAAGAATTGTTTTGCGGAGGCGAAGAAGGGAAACTGTACCCTACATGTGAATCTCTGGTAGAGTCAGAAATCAGTTTCCAGAGTTCAGTGAAGCGGGTGAAGAGACAGAAGAAGTGCTGTAAATTTTTCAGTTGTGAGAACTAGTCACATTATAGATTTCAGAAGAGAAGTTTGGCTCTTTTTTTTGTCAAAGCAACTGAACACTTGGCGTTCTCAAAGGCCTCAATTGAACTCCATAGTGATGCTCATAAGGTCTGTAAAAGCATGTTGAGAGTAAGGAGATGTTGATGCAACATGTGTTGATGTAGCACATAGACCACGACTATGGTTGTCTATGCCTAAGACTTCATAGCTTGCTCATATCTTAAAAAAGTAGACGTTGCCCACTGGGAATAGTTGGTTAAATAGTAAGTTGTTTTGGAGGACAGAAAGCATTTTAGTGAGTTGTGTGGCACTGGACTAGTTTCCCCCCAACTAGGGTTGGATGACGAGGAAGCCGTGTAAATCTTCCATGTACGTAATAAAAGTACAAATCTCAGGGGTTCTGTGGACCTCAAGCTGTTTCCATTGGGAGGCTGTTCCATATATCCACCACTCCCTCAGTAAAATAAATCTTCCTTACATTAGGTAATAAAAAATAAAGCAACAATCTCAGGAGGAGCATAAGTAATATGCAAATTACAATTAACCATTTCAGTAAGGAAAGCTGTGCTTTAATTTACCTCTACAGACAATCAAGGATTATATTGTAATTCAGAGCAGCTTCTATTGCAGGCAGTCTGTATGCACTACACACCCTCCCTTTTCTCCCATGATTTTTTTTCTATGCAGCAGGATACGGTCTCACATACTGAACCTCCCCAAAACAAGTCTAGCAACTCGAGTGCCTTTAAAAGTACTTTGCTGCAGATAGTGGATGCCAGCAGCTCAATAGAGAAGGCAAATAATATGTAAGAGTGGAGAGCCCTTGCATAAGTAATGAAATTTGCTGGGAGAGCACTCATTGAGGTATATCGGCTAAACTGAGAGTGCTTATGGATTGACAAAAATGGAATTTTGCAGCAGAAAATTTGCATGAGTTATACAAAAGTACAATTCATTAAAGCCAATTCTAGCAAGCACTTTCCCAATATAAAAAAATATGCATACACTTGCATGCAAATTTTAAAAAGCAGGCAACTTGCAAATTTGCAAGATGCCTGAGACTTAAAATGTTAGTTGGAGCATTAGTTTGAGAGCCACCCCTGCTACATTAAATAAATATCTCAAGATTGTAAGCTTGCGAGCAGGGCTCTCTCCACCTAATGTATCAGTTAGTCTTAGTCTGTCAATTCTCGTCTTGTCATACCCATTGAATATATGTATTGTATGAAGCGCTACGGAAATTGTTGGTGCTATATAAATAAAAGATAATAATATAGAATTTAAAAAAATATTAGTCAAGGGGGGTGTCTATTGCCCTCTTTTCCCCCCTCCATGCATGGTGGGGTGGTGGGGGTAATTAAATAATCCAAAAAAGTCCCTTTTTATACCCTATATATATATATATATATATATATATATGTATACCATACTGATATAATGTCAAAGGCTTTATGGAAGGCATAGACCCTTACTCATGCATCCCCTCATACCCAATCCTCTCCCCAATGTGATAGTAGGGTCAACATCTTTGTCTTTATCCCTTACTTACTCAGGTGCGGGGGGGGGGTGTGTTAAGAATAAATAAAATCCCCTTTGAAGGAGCACAGACCCCATCCCATGCTCCCCTCCTTTCCTGTCTATTGGAACGGAGGAGGTTACACTGAGTTACGAAAAAATATTAACCCACCCAAGATAAAGATTAGGACCAGGAAGCAGAGAAACAACAAAGCTGAATACATCACAATGCAAAGGCCCCAACAGGCAGGAAGGCAGAGCTAATATCTGGATAACATGGCTCAGCTGTCCCAAATAATTAGAAATGGGTGCTCCTGAGAGGGAAGGGTGGCCACTAGTGGCTGCAGGTAGACAAAGGAAAAAACTGATTTGGAGAAATGCCTGGGTCAATTAACTGCCCTCTGGTCTCGCTTAGCTTCTTCATTGGATACTAAATTTAGAATCAGGAGGATAGTAAGAAGAGAATAACCCTTATTACTGACTATAACAAAGGTCATAGTTTTATAAGAAGGTTCTACAAAAAATTGGCATCTACTACAACAAGATCAGGATCTCAATAGTATTCTCCCAAAGAAACCCATAGTAACCTATAGAGGAGCACCTAATTTAAAGATGACACTTACTAGTAGCTATGAGAGACGAAAAAGAGTATAAAAATATGTTTGGACTAAAATATGGCTTTTACTGGTAGTGGTAACTGCCTCCCATGCAGAAAAACTAAAAACAATGGCATGGAAACAAAGGGCATAGTCTTTCAGCTCAAATGTTACAAAAAAGAGTTCAATATAAAGGAACCGATCACATGTAAAACAAAAAATCTAATCTACTTACTAACTTGTGGATGTGGCTTCCAATATGTGGGGAGGACAATTAGACCCCTCCACAAAAGATTGGAGGACCATATCTTCAATATCAACAAGAAATGCCCAAAACATGGTGTTTTGGCACACTTTGCAGAGGTTAATGGAGATGATAGTAACACTTTAAAATGTATGGTGATTAAAATAGGGTATAACGACTGGCGTGGACGAGACTTAATAAAAAAGATAGGACAAACTGAAATGAAATGGCTTTATAAATTAAACACTTTGTCACCATTAGGTTTAAATAAAGATTTTGACATCAGCGCAAACTCCCACCGACTTCACGGGACCGCCCGATGACATCAGTGTGCAGACCTGGCCGCGACCTGGAAGGGAAGGCTCTGGGTTGCCGGAGCCCAGAAGTTCCCAGGTATGCCCATTACTAGAACTAAGGGGCCTAGCCCAAACCCTGAAAAACAGCTCCAGGCCATTATACATTCTTCACCCAACTTTACACTAGGCTCACTGCAAACAGATTATGAGATAATGAAAAAAAACTATAAAGTTAATTATGGCTGGCCCCACCATGTGGTGATCAAGGTGGCTTTCTAAGGCTGCTAGGCATTGGGGTGGCTCTACAATAAGTTCTCATTTGTATATACATTTGGTTTATAATGACTGAAAACTTTTTTTCCTGTGCCCCAGCTGAAATGCTTTACTTTGATTACAACATATTGGAAACAAAACCCTGATAAATAAATATTTAGCATGAATGCAGATCACTTTTTAATAGAATACATACAAATAAATGGAGCATTTCATGGCTCTTTCGAAACATAAATTGAATCATTAAAAGCAAAACTAGTAATCTTCTTTTTGTATTGTCATTTAATATTGGACAGAGTAAGCAGCAACGTGAACAAAGCGAATGCTATTGCTAGTCCACTCATAAGAGCCAAACATGCAGTGCTATTGCTTAAGAGATTAACTTAATGGAAATGTTAAGCTTTCCATAATTATTTTGTAAAATGCATTGAGCCCATGGCAAGCATTCAATAACATGAAAAAGAAAGCCATACTTGTCAGCAGCCAGAGAAATGTGCTTCAAGGTCAAGGAAAACCTCATTTATACATGCACATATACAAGCCATCACTAAGCATCATCCTTGTGAACTTTCTAACTGAACTGAACTTGCGACTCTTGAAATATTAACCCTTTAATAACCCATTATGACAATTATACGTAGTGAGTTGTCTCAAATACTGGTTATCATGGAAAATTAGTCTTGTCTTTATTTAAATGCAGATCACAATTGAGTGATCTGCATTTAAGCAGGGATATCTAGCATAACCTATTGGTAGCAAAAGCACCAGCTGGGAGTCTTAGATCTAATGACATCAGTGTGCAGTAAGAATGAGTCAGCTCCAGGTTGTATGACCCTGCAAATCTGCCCCCTCACCCTGAGATTGAGGCAAAAAAATGGAGACTTAGGTCAGACCATGAAAGTTGCCGGCTATGCTACCCATCATTATTCACTTCTGTCAGGCGGGAAAAAACGTGTTTTTCACTCTTACACATTTGCTTATTCACTGACAAAAATGGCCTGACTTTTTCTGGGACTTTGCTAGTTGTTTATGGAGCAGGGCTAGCCCAAGGCTGCATCAAGAGTCTTAAAAATAACAAGGGGGTGGGTATACATTACCACTATTTCTTTACTAGTATCAGATACAAATATTTTGCTGTTTTCTTCTTATTTCTAACAGTCTTAGTATTTGTGCTATGTAATGTTCTCATACAGCTGCACATAAGACATTTGTGACCCCATTTAACTACTGG
The DNA here is from genome assembly GCA_009364415.1 of Spea multiplicata. Taxonomy (NCBI): domain Eukaryota; kingdom Metazoa; phylum Chordata; class Amphibia; order Anura; family Pelobatidae; genus Spea; species Spea multiplicata. The sequence continues at coordinate 3,673,688 of VKOC01000003.1, read as the reverse complement.
TGACCCCATGTAGCCAACTATATCCAACTGGGATCACAGCGGTGTTTCCCCAGGGAGTGTCTTACACATAAGCCCCTTAGGATTGTGCACCATACGTAACCATACTTCACAATGGTTAGCTCATGTACCAATCAGTATTGCATTACAAAGCTTTATTAAATTCATTGGTTTCTAGAAAAATTTTGTTTGTCTATTTAATTTAATTAGGCGTTTTGCAAATTAATGTACAGCAGTTTTCACTTCAAGGTGTTGTTCCATTTAGATTTTTTATATTATCATGGTATGTATCTTAAATAAGCATATTTCTTTTTTAAAATAGCATACTATTTTCTGTATTTTCGTGGCGCCTCTGAATCCTGTCTGACATCACACCTATAAGACAGGAACACCTGTCTGTGGTCATCACTGTGTATTAGGGTCTCTAGAGCTTTGCTGTTTTATGTATAGGAGCATGAAATGGCAGATAGGAGTAAATGTAGGCGATCAGACTGCTATGATGTAATACATAGGGGATATACTCTTTTTCTAGTCAACTGTATTATTTCAATAATCCTTTAGACACAATTTTTAAATGACAGATTTCCTTTAATTCTCTCTACATGATATGGGGATATTTTAAGAGACCCCCCATGTGCCCTGTCTAATGTAGCTTTCCAGAGAAAGAAACACTGAATTGAGACATTGTTTTTCCAAAAATAGAAAGATACTGCAAAAAAAATATGTTTTGTTATTTCTATGTAGTTGCCGTGTTTTTGAACACACTGGCTTTATTTTATCTTACTATACCTTCTATCCACATAATTTAAATGATGGTTTGTAGTTTTGAGAGCAAATACATTTTTATCCATTAGATGGCAGTATGGTTATGTACAAAGGTTTGATTTATCGTTTAAACACCTGATTTTGAGTCAGAAGGTTTCATAAGCTCTCTAAGAGTCACTACACAGGATATATTTTTAATTTTACATTTCAGTATGCTTCCATTTAATTCTATTTCATAACTTAAACGTTGATGTAGAAATTTAGAATGTGGTAAATAAATGGAACAGACTCCCATCAGGAGTGGTAGAGGCTAATTCAGTTTAGAGGAAATTTTGAAATGCATGGGGTAGGCATTAAGTTATCTTGGATCAAAAGGAAGGCCTGATTAATATCTTAGTGTTACATCAGGAAAAACTGGCTGAGTGGTTCTTATCCGATATTACCTACAGAAGGTTGCACAAATATAAAAATGTAGAACATTGTATGTTCTGTAAGGGATAATGGCTATGACTAGTAGACATCTTTAAAAGTATTGGTAATCAATATAAAAATTAGTAAATTTATTACTGCAGTATTTTTGACGCGTATGAAAATTGTATAGACCAACAGTGGCTGGAAGTTGCTTTATTAAAATAATAATAAAAAAAATCTATGTAAAATAATGCACATCTAGTAATTGTTTCTTATTCAAAAAAGAAGGATTTCCCAGACAAAGCATGAACAGGGATATGGAGTGAATAATCAGTACATGTGTTCCCAAGAGGCATCAGAAAATCTTCTCTCCATTGTGATCCAATAAATAGCATAGCAAGTAAGAGCAGGCACAATGTCGTCTTTAGGATGTGGGAGATTGAGACCCACCATCAATGTGGTCCTTTGCATGTGGCATATGCTAATTCTGGACCTTTTCCAATGCCATATAGATTTTGCAAAAGAGAGATCCAATAGCTTGGAGTCTCGCTGATAGATGGGAAAAGGTTGTGATATACCGTATATAGGGAAATCGTTTTTTTTCTAGGGCAAAGTGATCATTTTGATCAAAGACACTCTACCTGAAAAGGCTTGATGCTCCTATCAGTCCAGATTAAATCTTTTGTAACACCGTAGAAATATTAACAGAATACAAAATATTTAAATGTTTGGGAGACTCTCAGGTAGGTAAGTGCCTGAGACCCACTCTATCCCAAGAGCACAGGAACCCCTTGGGGCTCACAGTATTTCCTAGATTTTAGGCTTTAGTTTTGGAAATACTAAGATGATTACCGTACCCCATTTTTTCAAAGAATGTCAAAGCGGTCTGCAAGCAGGTCTGTGGATTTATAGAGTAAAATATCATCTGCAATTGCTGATACCTTAATCTCATTATTCTCTGACTTCATACATTTATTATCTGTGGAGTTTATAAAGGCTCTGATCAAGGAGTTAAGCTCCAGGTTAAATAATAAAGGTAATAAAGTGCTGCCATGTCTAACTACTTTCTCCATAATCACATCTTCCGAGTTCAAACCATTGATATTAAGGTTGGTAGCTGGTTTAGTGTAAATTGTTTTCCAAAGAAATTATAAGGAGGGTTTCAAAATACTGGTACTTTAAAACCCTTTCTAGGCCACCCGATTAAAAGCCTTTTCAGCATCTAGGCTAATTAACACTGCTGGATTACGGGGAACCTGATTTTGATTAGCCAAAATTAAAGAGGCAGTAGCAGGACAAATTCCCAATACTGAATGGAATCCCTTTATCAATCCTCTCTGGACTGTGTGTAAGGTTAATGGAAGTATGTGTAACCAGCAAATATTTTGACAAGATGCTTGATATCCTGGTTCAGCAGCATGACAGGTCTGTCGGTAGAAAGTGAAGTAGGGGTCCTTTTTTGGTTTGGGATTTAAAATCATTCTAACAGCTGTGAGGGATTGGGCTGTCGTGTCTCCCAAGAAAATATCATTTAATAACCCTGTGACTGTGCTAAGAGTATGAGCTAAGATTGTGAAATTCAGCACTATAGCCATCCAGCCCTAGTGTTTTATTTACTAGATTTCTAATAGCCACCACCCCCTTATCCTGAACAGGAGCGGTAAAAATATCCAGTTGGAATCCGTATGTGTGGGTGAGTTTACCATTTGAAGTAGGGCAATGCCATCTGCTTTTCAGTCTCTGCTGCATAAATTAATGTTGGTAAAGAATTTCCAGGGGTCTTTCATTATGCTACCATCCGCTTATTTGATACGGCTGATGTAACTTTTGCCAGATGGTTTCCATGCAATTGTAGCCAACAATCTACCAGATTTATTTACCCCATCTATAAAATTTATTTCAGGCATAATTAACCTGAATTTGGAGCATATGTATTCACCAGTAAAGTGTTTGACCATTCAATAAAATGTCCAAAATGATGTACCTTGCCATAAAATCAGAGATATTAACAAAGGGTTAACAAAAATAATAGCTACCCCTGGAATGATAGGGTCCCGAGTGCATTCCCCAATCTATGTGCCTCTTAGGGCAGAGTTATCCTTGGCTTTCCAATGAATTTCCTGTAGAAATCCAATTGATGAGGTAAGTTGGCACAATTTATTTAAAACCCATTGTCATTCCACGTAAATAGGGAGATTACATCTATAATCGTAGTGTTAGATGGATTAGAAAAAGAACTAAGAGACACAATTATCATTTATAATAAGTACCTTAGTAATAACCTTAGAGTGGAGCACTCCCTGCTCCTGTGCCGCGAGTAGCTGCCTCAGGGGCAACGAGGGGCAGCTGCCTCAGGTCCAATCATTCCAGGAGGCCCCAAAGCAGCTGTCCCTTGAGCCTGCAATAACTAGGGTTGCCACCTGGCCATTTTACCAGCACAGCAGGTAATCAGCTCTTTAAAACCAGTTCTGGTATAATTAAAATATCAGCAATGCAAAGCCTGTATTTTTTTTCCGACTGGGAAGCAGGCTTCCTCAAGTGCTCTTCAGATCCCACATAGGGACACAGGTAGGGGAATATATATACATCTACCACCTCTCTCATTCTGTTGTAGATACTGTGCCTAACCATTACGTCAGTGGGATGCTTTGTGTTGCTGGTATCTCTATCTTCCCATTGACATTGGATGAATGGATGCTTCTGCTATGTCTATAACTCATTGAAGGCATGTCTGTCGAACCTTTGGCTCATTGGCTGCATGCCTGCCTCTGCCTTACTTGTGGCTTGTTATGTGATTATGGGCCTATATCCACCTGGGCATGCTCCAAGCAAGGGCATTTTGTTCTTGGCTTTACTAGTATCTGGTGGCTTACAACAATTCTGCTTGGATTTGACCCTTGGAGTGGACTTTGATTCTGAACTAGCTTTGCTCCTTTGATTTGCTTTTGATTTGGGTCTCCTGGATTTTGACCTGTTTGGTGTGGACTTTGACTTATCTTCTGGATCATCCCCTGGAACTGTGCTACAGACCCCACTTCCAACCTGCACTTGCTACAGATCCCACGTGAATTTGCTACAGACTTTGCTTGCATTTGCTACAGACCCCACGGGAAGTCTGCTTGTACCTACCTGCTCTACAGATCCCTTGATGTCCCACAGCTAGCATGGGTACAGATGGCAAAGAGAAAGCCAAAAGGTAAGACAGGCATCCATCTGTCCTGAACATTGTCCCAAAACCAATATGGGGATAAAAAGACAGGAGTGAGCAAAAAAGAGAGTGATGGAAAGACATAAGAAAGAGGGAGAAGAGAACAAGAACAAAGAGGAGAGTGAAAGAGGAAAATAGAAAAGAGGTATGATGGTTTGGTGCCTGTCGGATGCAACCCTAAATAAATGAAAGGGAAACTCTAAAGCAAAAAGACGGAGCTGTGGAAAAATAGACAGAGACGTGAAGCATTCGGCGGAGAAGGTAGGGAGAGAGTGAGTGAGAGGAGATGATGATGATGATGATGGAGATGAGAGGTATGCTGTATCACTATTAATGTCTGGCTCAGTATATATAGAGATGGTTGTCATGGCGTACCAAAATCAGGGCCTGGCTCAGTATATGGTGGTAGCAGTTGTGCAGTACCACCTGTGTCTCGCTTGCTATGTAATGTTAGGAGTTACTCTCATTGTCTGGCTCACTATATAAAAATAAGACTCATGCTGTATCACTCTCTGTGTCTGGATCACTATATAATGATAGAAGTTGTGGTGTACCTGTACCCAGGACCTTGAAGCTCAATCTGATCATGCAACATTGAGTGGGCCCGCATCTAAAAATAGTCAGTAAACATTGCATAACTAGATTTCAGTAAAACTTTTGAGGACATCCAAGATCAATAAACTGCATTCAATTTTTAGTTTTGGTTCCAATATTGTTGAATGGATTAGGCAGTGGCTGAGTGACAGACAACAGAGGGTTGTAGTCAATGGATTATATTCTGAGCAAGGTCTTGTTACAGATGGGGTACCCCAGGAATCTGTACTTGGACCCATTCTCTTTAATATATTCATTAGTGATATTGTTGGTAAGCTATGTCTTTTTGCTGATGACACAAAGATTTGCAACATGGTTGATGTTTCTGGATGGATAAGGATCCCTTTGATTTTTGATTTCATTAAATGGGTAAACTGGAAAAATGATCAGAGCTGTGGCAGCAAATATTTAATGTGGATAAGTGCAAGTTGACTCACTAGGGCATAAAAACCCAAGGACAGAGTATAGAATATTTAATATTTAGTCCTAACCCTGACATCTGAGGAAAGGGATTTAGGGGTAATTATTTCAGATAGGTTGGTAGAAAAAATAGGTCTGATAACATTAAAGCTAAACAGTTGCTTAATATTTACCTTGCCATTCTTAAAAAAATCTCATCCAATTTTTAACAACAAATAACTACATAAATATCTGCACACCTCTTACACCCTGCCTGTGTTTGGGACACTCAATTGATGCAACACAGGACTCAGCTCAAATGGTTAAAAGGTGTGTTTTGTGGTGCGGTATGTTCATCTCGTTTTTAAACACTGAAAAATATAGAGGAGAAGAGTGTCCTTGACTTGGAATATATTGAAGGACAAATATTCTATTTAACATTGAGTAAAACAATAGGTTCATATTTCCAAGAAGAATGGATGATAAATGGGGATGGAAATGTCTAATTACTGAAGTCCATGTTGTCAGTCAGGTTTCAGGGTAACTTGACTGCTCTTGGCAGACCAAACTGAAAATTTTGACTTGTGTTTTTGCTTAAAGTCGTTAAAAGCGCAACATCCCCAATTGCTTGTCAAAGTGCTTTACATTTGCCGCTGACATAAACTGTGTTGGCAGTTTAGCTGGCAGTGAAGTTTGTATTTTTATTGAAAAAAAGGCTTTTGGTAAATTTTCCAGTTCCTGAAGAATCAAGTTGATTTTGTTGAATAAATAGCCATTTCTTTGACTACATACATTGCTGGAATTTACTACATGATTATTTATATTAACATCAGACTACACTGTATTATATAGACTTCGGATTCCTATGAATTGCAAATTTACAGGATTTTGGTAAATTTGGCAATTCGAGATGTCTGCGGCGATGTGGACGAAGATAGCTGATTGACGATGAAGAAGATGCAGAAGTGGTCGGTAGGGAAATATAGGGAGAGCGTGAACAACAAAGTGAGTGTGAATGTGGGCACCGGACAACAAATTTGGTTGCCTGAAAACGAATGGACCAAAAACAAACGTGTCCAAATTGTTTTTGGCCCATTTGCACACATCTTGTATTATGCTTTCAAGAAATACAAAAATGACAATATTTAAACAGCCAGTTGTCTCAAAAGTATAGACTTAAGCATTTCTTCATATAGTTCTCATTTCTTCTGTTATGCCCCTTATATTCCCAAAGGACCCAAACATCTATCTGTTTACTTTTCACCTTATTTTTTTGTTAACTTAATCCATTGAAGAGTAGTAAATGATTTGAACAATATCTTCAGCCTGCGTAGTCTTTTTTTTATAAAGAAAACTCTAAACTAAGCATTAAAAAAAGGCCAGAGGAACTGGGACCAATTATCACTTGCTAATGCTTAAAATATGCATTTAAATTGGCACCTTCTGTTAACCCAGAATGGGCTTGTTGCAAGCTTGACAACTTATTGTGTGATGCTTATTGAACATGCAGGCTAGCTCGTTATCAGCCGAATATATTCTAAAAATAATGAAAATCA
>VKOC01000003.1:3646808-3666658 GCA_009364415.1 Spea multiplicata | reverse complement strand
GAATCTACTTAGCTAGTTTTTTTACTTCCTTTTGTAGGTGAGTAAAAGGTTTTTCAAAGAAAAGTCATAAAAGGTGTTTTTTTCAAATTTTCACCATGTTTTATTATATTTTTTTATAGTAAATAAGATTATATGATCAAAACATATGGTATTATATAAGAAAGCCCATCTTGTCCTGAAAAAAACAATATATAACATGTGTGGGTACACTAAATAGGTGAGGAGAAAATTACAACTGAACACAAGCACCACAAAAGTGTTCAAACAGTCTTGGTCCCACAGGCCACAAAAAGAAAAAATGAGCCTGGTCCTTAAGGGGTGAAATTATTTTAAATAAATGAAAAATTTAATGAAAATGTTTAATCGATTAATAGAAAAAAAACGGCCAACTAATCGATTATGAAAATATACATATACATACATACATACTATATATGAATACATGAATGGCCTAAAAAATGTGTAGTCCCATGACATCCGCATAGAGCTGGTGATAAACAGTTGTCGAGCTCACCACCATATAATCCCAGTGAACTGAAATATGAAATAATGTAAATATGACATAAGCATACTTAGAAAGGGCCCCCATCTTGTTATAGTCATAAAATTGTCAGAAACTTTATCTGGAGACCAAGACATCACCATATGTTATTACTGATTATATATTAAATGTGACATAGCATAGGGAAACACTAATTTGTTTCAGTATGGATTGTTCCTATTCCTATTTTATGGTCTATTGTCATAAAATTTGCATGTGATTTGAGCCACAAAGATTCTTGGGAGATGTAATCATTCAGGTTTAGACTCCATGTTATATATATATATATATGTGTGTGTGTGTGTGTGTGTGCTGCTTGCAATATACATTTTTAATCAACTAGAGTGTCACTGTTTATAATGTACATAATGTTGCATTTAAAAACTGTATGTTTGCAATCAATTCATGTATGTACCTCTTCAATGAGCATGTAAATGATCCACCAGATGGAATTATGTATACTACACACTGAGAGTAAATTGTGTTACTAAGAATAAAGCCTGAAAAGAAAACCATAGGTATTGGTTATCTTATTATAAAAGACAAAGGAACATTGGTATACTGAATAAAAGCACAAGGAATATGAATTATACCTATAGTTAAAACTATATTCTACAATCAACTGTAATTGAAATATTACTATTATGTAATAATATTAGATGAATATGTATAACTGTTTTATTGGAACAACATAAAACAAAAATACGTTTTTCATAATTTTACCAAGGAGATACAATCATGTCATAAGTAATGTCATTGGTGGCGTTATACAGAACTTAATGGAATAGGTAGCAAATATAAACCAACACTCTAATAGTTCTCTTATAATAGGATTATAAATCAGACATTAATTAGGAAAGAGGGTAAATGCATCGTATTTCTAGTCTACACTACTTATCTGTAATTATGTTCAATAATTACACAAATAAAACAATGAAGACAAATGTCTGTAGATATTTGTTTTACTTTTACCTGGTAGCATATCTCATTAATTAGGCCCAACGCCTTGTTATCTGGCAAAATAAATGTATTTGCTACAAGAACATCTGCTAGAGATCTTGGTTGTCCTGCTGGGAGCCATGCACACTGCATGTCGTCTACACTGGCATTCATTATGTCCTAAGCATCCCTTAAAGCCAATATGTTTTATCATCTCAGGGCACTGTTAGCCAAGTGCAAGAAAAGTGCAAATTTGAAGTTTGGTAATTTCACCTAACTGTTATTAAAATTAAAATGCAAGCATACAAAAATGTAAATAAAAAAAATTCCCATAACAGAGAATTATTTGATATATACACTATTTTGAAAAAGTAGTTTAGATGTAATGTAAGGAACTATCATTTCATTAATAAGGCAGAAAGGTGTAAGTAAAGCAGTAAGTGTAGCACCATTTGAGCAGGTTAATGCAGGTCAGGCATGTAATAGGCATTACACTATCCTGTAAATCAGACCAAGAAACAAAAGGGGTGGAGATTTTTAAGACAAAAATGGTCTAGGAGGGCTGAATGGTATCTAATCAAAAGTCTATGTTTCTGTGGTCAACTTTATGTTAAAGCACATTTCTACTTTTGAACATTTTTATTGAGTTTTCAAAGATAAAAACAAAAACAAGGAAACCAGGGTACAACATAATAAGAAGCAAGTTGCTTTGCAAAATGACACAGTACCTCAGTAACATCCCCCAAATGACCATTGAATGAGAATATAAAGAAAAGAACACTGTGATACAAGGAGGCTAGCAAGAAAACTCTAAACTGTAATTCCCTCCCCTCAAACAAACCGTTGCAACATGGTTATCAAGAATAAAGATAAATTAAATTATGTAGTCACACTCTGTCCGTTGTCAAGTAAACCATTGAATGTCTTACGGAGCAACTGTACACTAAACCAAGATGTATGCTGGAATGTTTGTCATATCTGAAGTTTCAAGATATTGTCCAGTGTATAAAAAACCTAAAAATCAATTTGGTGTCTCTTTCTTTGTTCAATGATGTGTCTAACCAGTCCATTCTAAACAGTAATAATAGTTTTGTACGTAACAGAAGCAATGAGGGTGGTTCAGGGTATATCCACTGATATAGTATGGTATTTCTGGCCACAGCCAGGTCGATACGTGTAAAAGAAACATGTGTTAAATCAGATAATGACAACAGGCCAAGAATCGCAGCCTCTGGAGTGATTTGAAGATCACGGCGACTTAGGGCAGAAAGAAAAGTTTGTGCACTACACCAGAAAGAGCCTGGGGACACAACCAGAAGTTATGATAAAGGTCTGCTTCTTCCAGACCACACTTGGGGCAAGAATCTCAGGGCAGTATTCCCATAAGAAATTGGCAAAGGGGAGAGAGATACGCCTGATGAACAATCTTACCTGCATTTCAACATAGGTGCTGGCCCAAAGTATCCTACAAGTGGATATTGTAGATCTGATTAAATCCGACCTATTAACATCCGAGCAGTGAGTCATCCACTCCTTTAGAAATGCGGACACTACCATAAACAAATTTAGTGGTGATATGCTTCGAGGAAGTCTCCAGAGGATTAGTCCATTCCACTCGTTCAAAAAACATCAATTGGGAAATAGCAAAACTACATACTTGTAAGTAGGCAAACTGTGAGACACTAACCATATAAAGACTATCTCTACAAGCTGAAAAAGACAATAGAGCGAATTTATGAAAATCAAGAAAAGGAATCAAATTACGAGCAGAGTGGTTTGCCCAACCATCGTAGGGATCAGATGCCACCCCCATCTAAAAAAACAGGATTATTGCAAAATGGCTGAAACAAGGAAACCTTCCACTGGAGTCCCTGTCTTATTCTTACCACTTTCTACACCCTTATAGTCGCATGAAGAAGTAGGTTGTCCACAATCAATGATGGAAGTTGTGGTGAGAGAATGTGTAAAAGGACTAGAAGCGCTATGTCTAGGCTAAAGCACATTTCCTAATGTCACCGATAGTAAAATAAGCAAAAAAATGAGTAGATGAGACTTTTTCGTACTATATGTTTTGATAATTAACCTTCAAATTACATTTAGTGCTTACAAATGTTTTCTGTTTTTCTTTTTGCTCTTTTTAACAGTAAAGCCAACAGTAATTCACACAGACATGTATGTAAACAGCATTGGGCCAGTTAATGCTATCAATATGGTGAGTATAATAGTTTTAAGGTTACACTATAATTGATAAATGTCCCGCTCATTGCTTTAGGTCATTCCTCTCAGTCTTTCTAGTTAAGGAGTAGGAGGGCATTTTTACAGATAATGGAGAGGGAAGTATGGGCCAGGAAAGATGTTGTGATGTTAAGGAGAGGCAGGCATGGGGCAGGACGGATGTTGTAACATTTATGGAGAATAAATGTATAAGCAATAGAAAGAGAGGGAAGGAGAGAAAAAATGGCAAGACGAAGGCAAGGGAAAAGGGGAGAAAGAGCAAGAAGGGAAAGAGATTTTTTAAGGCCTGTAAGTTTAATGACTCTATTATTAATACATTTTTCCTGGTTCTGTTTCTAATTATATAGAGCTGCAGTAGGGTCCAAAATTTATATATTAAAAAGCAAAGAATTTTTAAAACTTAAAAGTGGAAAACAAATGGTTCAACTGCATATTGTTACTTAAATTTCTAACTATCATTATTTGGAAAAAGCAAATAAGACAATTGACAAATAACATTCATTAATCCCCAGAATAAATCAAAACTAGGAGGTGAACATAATTGTCAGACTGTCAGACATCTTTGAACCCTTATATTTTTTAAATCCATTTGAATGTTTTGTAATAATTTTATTGTCTGAATGTAAGTTGTAAGGAAAAAGTCATTTTCTTATAGCTAACAAGGACAAACCTTTTTACATTTTACTAATTCAATTAGAAAGTTTTTCTGGGCAGCTCCCATTGAAATTAGCGGGATTAACAGCAAACAGTTGCACGAATGATTTAAATATCATTGCTTCGATAACATGCATGTCTTTGGAGGCTGCAACAGCTATTGATTTCAAGGGAAGCTAATCATGTGCAAGAAGTTTACATATAAATGCTTCCTGCGGAGACAGTCTAGGAAGCGGGTAAATGAAGTTTAATTTTCAAACGCCAATAACTAAAGAATACCTGCAGCATTTGAATTTTGAATACATGGTGTCACCAAAATACATCACACATTTGAAATTAAAATAGGGTTAGAGTAGGGAGTAGACCTTTAACTCAAATGTGAAACAAGGAAATATTTGCAAAGAACAGCCAATAACATTGGAACAGTTAATAATATAATTTCTAAACTTTTGCATCCACAAAGCAAGAATTTCATATTTATCATCACAGAATAATGAAAAGTCTGTAATCACCAATTTCATGTAATATTTCACACATTATTAATGTTTTACAGTGAAAATTGTAAGCAAGGTTCAGATTCAGATTTATGCAAATTTGATTTTCATTTCTGCATATGATAAACAAATAAATCGAATCTGCTTAATTATAACAAAAAAACCCAAATTAAAAAAACTTGACAAATCAAACATTATTTTAGATATAATAATTGTAAGTTTATATGGACTGTTTTAAAATGTAACCAGGAAATTGTTTCTTTGCACACATATCATGCTATGCAATTTGGTTTTTAAAAAGTAAAAAAAATGTGTGATGTTATATTGATTTTCAACTTCAATTTATTTATTTTCTTATACAGGAGTATACCATTGACATATTTTTTGCGCAAACCTGGTATGACAGACGTCTAAAATTCAATAGCACAATAAAGGTACTCCGGCTGAATAGTAATATGGTTGGTAAGATCTGGATACCTGACACATTTTTTCGGAACTCCAAAAAAGCAGATGCACACTGGATAACAACACCTAACCGAATGTTGCGGATATGGAATGATGGAAGAGTTCTTTACACTCTTAGGTATATAGATGTATTTGGAATTATTTATTTTCTGACAATGATCTTCAGGTTCTAAATTCTTTAGTAGTACAAATCTTCTTCAGGGTGCAATAAATCAAGTGGTTCACATAGTCTGACCTTTATACTGAAAGTCTGTAATCTACAGATCTGTTCTGAAGGAAGTAAAACACTAGCCAGTTGATATCCACCATAACAAACTACTAGGTTTGCGACAAAAAAAAGACAAGTTGGACTTCTCACGGAAGCCTGTATGCCCTGGGCTCCTGGAGGAACCTAAGGGGCCAGCCACCTCCCTACAGACTATGGCTCCTGACCTTGTAAGGGTTCTGTTTTTGGAGAGGTGGGTACAGAGTACCATGTTTCCCTAATTACCAGAGACTTTAAAGACTTGGAGCTCAGACACAGAGTTAGGGTACCTCCATTTTGGGAGGGGGGTTTGTGTGTGGTGTATTACTCACCATCAGGTCAGGACTTACAGGATAGAGACCTCTATGGCCAGTATTTGCACCAAGATCTGATATCCAGTCGGTTTTGGCCAAATGTCAGGGAACTGCCTGTGTTTACCATCTTCCCCACAGACTAGAATAGCGACCCCTTACTGGGCTGAGGGGGACTGAATGCAAAAACGTTGTGCAAGGAAGGGCCTGATTGAGAAATATGTGTTTTGACTGTTAATATTGTATGCAAACTGTGTAAAAATACCCTTATTTTAAATACCCTTGTGTTTTCTATGAAACTGAGTTCATTATTTTACCCTCAAGCATCTAGTCTCACTAGGACTCACCACTGTTTTCCAGACTTCTGGCAAATATGTATCTAAAATTATATTCTTGCCAGCATTGGTGGATTAAGAATATACACGTAAATTCAAACATTTACAGGCACATACAAATTTTAAATATATAAGAAAACTTCATATAAAGTTCACTTATAAAGTTACTAACTCACCAGCACAGCTAACTTATAGCAATTTATGATGGCAAATGCACTCTAAATTGACTTAGGTATACAGTGCGTTTAAAAAGCCCACAAATAGCCCTATTATATGTTTCAGGTGAAGAGACGGGTAGAGAAAATATACATAATTTTGTCTCAGAGAGGTTAGTAAAAAAGTAATTCCCCAGTTTTCATTAAATGTATTACTATTTTTCTGTATCCTGGCATATGAAATTATAAATTTAATTTTGGATTTTATTTGAATGGTGTGAAGCTTTTCATTTTTGTTATTATGGCAATATGGAGTACAACACTAAACCACAGTGAAATCCTGCAAAGCATAATATTTTAAAAATTTGTTTTATTTATCGTCCAACAAAAATAAATTGCTGTATATTTGTGAAAAAGGAGAACTTTCGTCCAGGAAGTTCTCCCAAATACAGCTGCACATGTTGTATAGTTATGACATTTTTTATTTATTTGCTTGAGATGGAAATTAAATTTGTTCATATTTTTGTCTTAAAATCCTCTAATCTGAAGCAATGATAAAATAGAAGAAAACAATCTCCTCACACCTGTACCAACATTACGTAACAATAAATGCCATGCTACAATATGTAATAATTCTGGAAAAACACAAACGCTAATAATTTAAATATGTTTTATCCACAGACTTACTATAGATGCAGAATGTCAATTGCAGTTACACAACTTTCCAATGGATGAACATTCTTGTCCCTTGGAGTTTTCTAGCTGTATGTATGTTTATATATTTTCAGTTATGTACAATGAAATGCTTCTAATCTTTTGACCAACATTGTGTTTAGCCAGATGGAATAAATGAAGGTCAAATAATCCAAAATATGTATTCTGTCCTGTCAATTAGACAGATCTTCATACATAACCAAATTTAGCTAAAGAGAAAGTAAAATCTGTTTCCAACTACAATTGTAATAACAAATATGACACAAACATGCAAAAAAATACATGCTCATGAAGCTCAGATAGTCATTATAGAACTGAATTGTACCGTCCATGCCCCATTGCAAATATTTAGAAGTGACTATTCATAAACGGTAAAAAAGAAAACACCAAAATTAGGATAATGAAATGTGTTACTATAGTAAATATTTAAAGCCACTTCCCTCCACACCATCAATATAAAAAAAAGACTCAATGTCACAATATCTCAGATAATTGCTATGGGCCCTTCTCTGCACTTACCACATCCAAAAGAAAACACCAACATTGGAATAATAAGTGTAGTAAAAGAAATATCCCCACAACCCCACAATATTAATACTAACAGGCGGGCCTAGGGATGACTAAGTGTCCTTAGTGTGCCCACACATACCCAGCTGGAGGCTGCTCACTGCAGTACCCAATCTGCCATTGGAGCAACATAATGGCCCACCAGGCACCAACTGGCCTGCATACTGAGTTTCCTGTCACACATTGTATCAGAATAATATTTAAATAATAAGGTATCCATGCAAATATGGGGCTTGTGTAAAGTTAACGAAGACATTAAACCTGCTAGTAGTCTATTGCATAAGCTTAAGATGTGTAAATAGGGTCATATGCTATAAATTAGCTTTTTATTGGTGCATAATTTGGCACATTGACAGGTGTTATTCATAGTATTATTTTAAAAAGTTTATAGAAGTAGTGAAACCACGAAAGAAAATGTGTTTTTCCTGTCTTAAAAACAATATTTCTTCTATTTATATATATATAATTGTTTTTTATTTAATTGAAGATGGATATCCAAAAGAAGAGATTATTTACCAATGGAAACGCAGTTCTGTTGAGGTTGGAGATGTCAGGTCATGGAGACTTTATCAGTTTTCATTTGTTGGTCTAAGAAATACAACAGAAGAAGTGAAGACAACTTCAGGTAGGCTAATAACACTTTATAATTAGGGAATTTTAACAAGGCAGTTTCTGTGAAAAAATGCGTTTCTGCTTCATTTGTTGAGTAAAGAATACAATGTGTGCATTTTTCTTATATGTTGTCGTAATATTCTTGTTCATGTCTCTAGATTGTAAGCTTGCGAGCAGGCCCCTGTCTTAGTCTGTCTATTTTAGTCTTGTCATTCCCCTTTCATATACATATTGTAAAAAGCACTGCGTAAGTTGTTGGTGCTATATAAACAAAAGATAATAATAATAATAGAAATAATAGTAATAATAATAATAATTTTAGGAGATATAAACCATGTTTGAGTAACCGTCTAAGTAATTCTACGCCCTCTAGCCACTATTTATTTTTCCTATTCTAGATTCAATTACATTGACCACTGATGAAACTCACCATCTAGTGGGCTATGGGTAATATACAGCCCAGGACACAGATGCTGATATAGCATAACCCCCATTACTATATACTGAGCCAGGCACTGATGGTGGTATAACATTACTCCTATCCCTATATACTGAGGCAGACAATGACGGTGGTACAGCATAACTCCCATCACTATATACTGAGCAAGACACAGAGCTTGACTCCTATGATTATATAGTGAACTAGACACAGACGGTGGTAAAGCTTCACTTATCTCAGTATATAGCGAGCCAGACACAGACAGTGGTACAGCATGACTCCTATAATTATATGGTGATTGAGACACAGACAGTGGTACAGCATATGACTCTTATGAGTATATAGTAATCTAGACACAGATAGTGGCACAAGCATGACTCCTAATTTGTATGCATGATTAGCATAACACCCATTAATATCTACTGAGACAGACACTGATGATCGTACAACACAACTCCTATCACTATAAAATGAGCCAGACACTGATGGTAGTACAGCATAACTCCCATCACCATATACTGAGCCAGCCACTGATGGCGGTACAGCATAACTCTCATCAATATATATTTAGACAGACATTGACAGTGATACAGCATAACTTTTATCAGCATCATTTTTGTTTACATTCAGATGTTTTTTTACTCTCACTCACTTTTACTCATTCTAACTCACATTCTTTCACACTCTCGCTCACTCTTCCTTAATGTTTTCTCTCACTCCCTCTCTCTCACTTTTACTCACACGCTTTCACTCTCTCTCTCAATGTCTACCTACTCCATCGGCCGCTTCAGAGTCCCTGCCTCATGGTGCTTCTTGTCTTGCCTTTTCTTCTTCTTTCTTCTGTCTTCCTTCTTCATCTGCATCTTCCTGGCTTTCTGGAGCACTTCCTCGAAATGGGAAAGGCATGGTGGCTCTACAACCACAAGGGTCAGGATCCAGATGAAATACTCTCTAGCAAGCAGAAACCAATGAAAGAGTATTAGGACTACAATGATCCAGCAAGGGTATTTGGGAGCAATTCCAGTATATAAATGCCCCTGATTATTGGATAAGCCTAAGGGTTGTTAGGAACATATTAGAATGACAGGTTTATGGAGAGGCAGAGATTCCAGTAATCCCCAGCACGTCCTAGTGGTGACATGGGTAGGTGGATCATTGTCAGGATATAAATATCAGGAACAATCCGGAAAGGACCAGTGTATAAGGAAACGGAGCTCAATATGCAGGCAGAGGCACTTAGTAGACAAGGCCCGGGCGGAGTCAGGATAAGCCACGGTACGGTACACGAGCGGGCAGCGAGGTACAGAAGGGGCAGGCAGAAGTCAAAATCAGGACACGAGCCGAGGTATGGTACACAAGCAGGCAGCGAGGTACAAAAGGGTCTGGCAGAATCGAAGTCAAAGAACCAGGTAATATGCACAGAAAAATCACGAGCCGTTTAGTAGATAAGGGTCAGGCAGGAGCGTGGTCAGAGGAAACCCAGGTAGGTACACGGTAAATCACAGAGAAGATGCACTCAGGATGTAGCAGGTAAGCACAATAACTGAGCACTGAGCAAAGCTCCGCCCCCGAGTGGGAAGCTACAGCAGCGAGTTCCCGCGAACAGTGTTCGGGGAACAATAAAGTTCGAACAGGGAGCGCGTGCCTAGCAGAAGCTGGCCGGACGGACGGAGGAGGAGGAAGAAGACGCGCTGGATCCGATGCCCGCCGGTAAGTTGACGCGTTGGGTCGTCTGACCCTCACAATCATTGACCATGCTTAGGCTGGTCCAAATTAGGTTCCTGACACACAAGTTCCTGACAGAATGTGGTTTCTAAAAGACAGTGATTGTTGAAAATAGCATCCATTTGGAGGAAATCTTGGTTAATTTTGCTAAATCTGCGCATAAGTTTGATTGATTAGCGCATGTTAGCAAGTGACAATTGAGCACTAGTTCTTTTTTTCAAAGACCAGCAAATAGGGTTTATATTCTATAAAAAAACCCCAGCAAACACTTTATGAGTCCCCTTGAAATTGTCTCAAAGAGGACATGACTCATGGATATGACAATTGTCTCATGGACCTCCAGGCATAACTCTAGTCTGCCTAGTAGATAATTCAGCTCTCATTGTTAAAGTTGATAAGCATTTGAATGCCAATGATCATGGCTACAGAAGTAGCAGGTTAATGCATTTCTTATTTTTTTAAATTAACTTTGTCATAAACTAATATAATGCCAAAGTATTATTTGATTCTTGTGGACAGATAAAATATGCTTTTTGCGCTCTGACATTTATTATCTTTCCAATTTGTATATATCTTTTAATATAGAAGGAGAATGCAAATTCAGCTCTAGAGAGCAGTACGATATTTGTAACAGAGGAAAATAGCACTAATGGAATCAGCACAATCTGGTTTTCATTATGTAGACACTGATATATATAATTAAATGATGTGTAGGAAGTTGATTGCATACACAAACAGGTTTTAAAAAGAAATAGTAAGCGTTATCTATTAATAAAAGTATACTCTATGTAAGTGCAATTGTCAGTCTGGACTTTTCTCTGATGCCATTTTAAAATGACTTTCAACAGATTTTACGTAATTACAGTCAACTTCTGTATACAAATTAAAATAAAATGCTTTTTGTCCTTGTTGGTTTTGTTTCTGAAAACAAATAATATAAACCATTTACTGATTAAAATGTTAAAACTGTGTTCAACACTAACCAAAAAAAATGTGTGGTTAGGGCTCTGAGTTATGCTGCTGCAAATCTTTATTTAAGGTGAAGTGGTTGGACGTTGTATGGAGCAGGGCCGGACTTACCATGTAGTACACCAGACAAATGCCGCTGGCAGAGCCACACAATCACCCGATCTAGCAGTTAGCCGCACTTACTTAATCAGGGCCTGGTTTGGAGACTTGTTTGAATATGGCAGAATCATTTAAATTTTACTTTTTATCATACACAAAATGTCTGTCCTAGAAAAACATGTTTACACATTAATGAACCAGTTTCGTAGCCCTTCTCTAAACTCTCTCTAATCTATATCCTTCTGGAGATACGGTCTTCAGTACTGTAAGGTCTTAGAAGTGCTCTCTACAGCGGCATGAGCACTTCCCTCTTTCTATTGCTAATATCTCTCCCTATATAACCAAGCATTATGCTAGCATTACCTGCTGTTCTATTACATTTAATACCTACCTTCAAGCCCTCTGAAATAATTACTTCTAAATTCCTTTCCTCAGATGTTGAGGTTAGGACTGTATCAAATTTTCTGTACTCTGTCCTTAGGTGCATACACTATTGCATTTATCCACATTAAAGGTGAGTTGCCACAGCTCTGACAATTTTCTAGTTTACGTAAGGCATTTGCCTTTAGGCTTATCCCCCCCAGGAACATGAAACCTGTCAAAATCTTTGCGTCATTAGCAAAAAGACATACCTTACCTTCAAGACATTCTGCAGTATCACAGAGAATGGGTCCAAGTATCGATCCCTGTGTTACCTCAATGGTAACAAGACCTTGCTCCCAATATACTCCATTGACTACAACCATCTCTTATCTGTCATTCAGGCACTGCCTAATCAACAGTATTGGAATCCAAACTCAAAGATTGCAGTTTATTGATAAGTCTTCTATGTGTGACATTGTCAAAAGCCTTACGGAAATCTAGATAAGCAATGTCTACTGTACCACCTTGATCTATTATTTTAGTTACCCAATCAAAAAAATCATGTGATTTTAGATATGCAACAATCCTATTTAATCCCAATAACTTCCCCACTACAGATGTAAGATTTACTAGTTTATAGCTGCCGGGCTACTCCCTATTAGCTTTTTGTGAATGAGCTCAACATTTCCAATCTGCTGTAACTACTTTTGTTATAATGATTGGATAAATAAATAATTTTAACGGTTTTGTTAGTACATGACTAAGCTATTTGAATAACTTTTTCCCACCTGGCCCCATCGATGTATTTGTCTCACATGTATCAAATGATTTGTTAACCTTTTTTTCCTAACTGAGGCCCCTTTCCTTCATTATATATATATATATATATATATATATATATATATATAAAACAAAAATATTTAAAGAGGCAGCCAGCTAGCTCTTTTATCTCTTCTACATCTTTGGTTTTTAACCCAACTAACCCTTGTTTTACTTTCCTTTTATAATTTATGATTACTAAATGCTCAATTTTTTGCTCTTACTGACAAGGCCTAATGCAATTTCTGTTGCCTTCAACTTTTAAATAATCCAATTTCTCCTGGACTCCATTTAAACCACTCCAGTGATAATGACTCCTTTACACATATTTTCACCTATTATAATATCTGATACCAGATCTCCATTTGTGAGCACTAAATCTAATTTGGACTCCTTATGAGTTGGCTTCTTTCCAAGTACTTGAAAATTCCAGTAGAGCATGATTAGAACTTGCCCCTATAATGTCACTGTATCTATTTCCTCTATTAATAGATTATCTAACTCTTCTATTTGCCCATGGGTCCATAAATCACACATAGACTAGTTACTGTGTGATTATCAAATTCTAACATAACACAAACTGACTCTGTGTTCACCTCAATAACTTAGGTTAGATTTAATTAGGGCTGTGTAACGGGTTCACCAAGAGAGCTGTAGTAACTCCCAGAGATCACCCACATGTATCCTCCTGTTGTCCCCGGAATCACTTCCAGCACCAGTCAGCATGCGCACCTTGGAACCCTGCTATGTGTACCCAATAATTAGACACAACTACCTTGAACTGAGTACAGCAGGAATGAACAGTTTATTGTAGTAAAACATAGACTGATATAGCCACAGAACTTCATTAACATAAATTAACAGATACATGCATACAGCCCAACCTTTAATCCCCAATCAACAATCCTATTGATGGGATTAATTAAACAATGGAGTTCCTGCCTGTTTGGCAGCCAGGCTGGAGCCATCTCCGACTACCTTGGGGCCTTGTATGACAGGTCATTCTGTCACATATCTCCCCTTTTAAAAATAAGACTGAACTGGGGCCAGACCCAAACCGGGTCTGCATCCAGTTCAGTCCGACAGCACAGCTCCGTCGCTCCTGGAGTTGTGGATGCAGGGGGCGGGCAAAAGGCAGGGAGACAGGGTCCATAATCTGCGGGTAGCAGGCTTGCTTTCAGTCCTCTCCAGGGGCCCCAGTGATGGACAGTTCCGTCACACACTCCATCACATATCTCCTTTTTCTGGGGGAGACTGACGTCTGATAAGACCCCACCCTGTTTGACTCTAAAGTCAGTCTGTATGTCTGGACCATCACTGCCAGCCACAAATTGGTACTCCTCAAAACAATTTAACAAAAGAGCAGTACTCACCCGCCTGCCCTCTGCCTCTCCCGAAAAATATAACTGCCGCTGGAGAGAATTGCCAACTGCACCTTCTATCTGGAGTCTTCTCAGCCGCTGGGGAGATGACAGGGTGGCGGGGGCCCCTTCAATCAAGGGTTGGGGATCCGAGCCAGCTGCCCAGCAATTCTGGGGACCACAGGTGGCAACCACAGTCTCATCCACCTGTATGGGATACATGTCCCCCAGTGCTGGTTTCGTACCATCCTCTAGTGGAGGGACGTCTGATGAGGGAGGGCAGAGGCCAGCTGCACTCTGACCTGGCGAAATCTCTTTTATAGGGTTTGCGGGCACCTCCAGTGCTGGTAGAGAGGGGCCGTCCTGCCTCTCTCCTGTTGCCAGTATTTCGGCTGGGTTGGTCTGAGCGAGCACTGCGGGAGCGTCATGGTCAGACTCAGGAACAAGGGGGAGGGGTGGGCAGAGAACAGCAGCACTCTGCCCTGTTGCCAGCGCTTCTGCTGGGGAGCGGGGATCTTGGCCAACTGCCAAACATTCCGGGGACCCAGGTGTGGAAACCGCAGCCCCATCAACTACCACAGTCTCTGGGGCTGCCTGACTGGACCCTACAAGGTTGCTGTGGTCAGGCTCGGGAAACAGGGAAAGGAGCAGGCAGATGCCAGCTGCACTCTGCCCCGATGGCAGCTCTTCTGCTGGGTGGGTGCTTGTGGAGACCGCAGTGCCAGCTACTACACCCACAAAACCTTCTTCCTTTTGCTGGGAAGGGAAGCCAATTGCAAGCCCTCCCGGACCAACATCCTCAGATGTAAAATCAATTAAATCCACAGTCTCTGGATCTGGTTGTGGTGTACAATCACATAGTTCCGCTCTCGGATCTGGGTTAGCTGTCCAGTAACCCTGTGAATCAGTCCCATCCACCCCTTCTGGGTCAACATCCTCAGGTGACCACGCAGTAAAATCAATGAAATCCATGGTCACTGGGGCATACTGTTGCACATGGGCAAATAACTCTTGATATGCCTGTTCCAGTTCCCATTCTTGTGTGACCAAATAATCCAGGTCAGCCCACAGCTTAGGCACGTATGGGATATCCTCCTCCCTTCGCTCCTGGATGTCTTCCTCCCGACACTCCGATGCACTACCGAAGTCGGGATCCTTTTCTATAATTTCCAATAATAATCCCGGGCCGCCGAAGCCATAGCCCTCTGTGGGACCTTTATCCTCCAGCCCCAGGCACATCTGTGCTGCGTACCACCGCAGAGCCCGATATCCATCGTCCAACCTCAGCTCTGTCTGGACCAGCACCTCCAGCTCAGCCACCCATTCCTCTTTGGGCAGCTTCCCCAAGAACGGCATCCGCAACTTCCGCTGGAGCCAAAACCTTTCCTCAAAGGTTGGGAGGCTTTTCCCCTTGTACTTAATTTCCAAGTGGAGAACATCCCTCCAGAGCTTCAGGCGTTTACAATTCCTCTTGATCAGCTCTGCGTAGCTGACTTCCATTCTCTTTCCTGGAGATAGATCCCGTTGCAAAGGACGTCCCTTAGACTAGGAGGCAATTTCCCACCGCAGGCCACCAATGTTTAACGGGTTCACCAGAGCATGTAGTAAACATCCCAGATATCACCCACCATGGTATCCTCCTGTTGTCCCGGAATCACTCAGCACCAGTCAGCATAGCGCACCTTTGGACCGCTGCTATGTGACCCAATAAGTAGACCACCAACTACCTTGAACTGAGCACAGCGAGGAGATGAAACAGTTTATTGTAGTAAAAACATAGACTGATATAGCCACAAACTTCATTAACATAAATATAACAGATAACATGCATACAGCCCAACCTTTAATCCCCAATCAGCAATCCTATTGATGATTAATTAAACAATGGAGTTCCTGCCTGTTTGGCAGCCAGGCTGGAGCCATCTCCGACTACCTTGGGGCCTTGTATGACAGGTCATTCTGTCACAGGCTGCAACAACTAATCGATATGAAATTGTTGATTTTTTAATTTAATTTATCGAATATAAGATGAGGTTTTTTTCAGAGCAAATGCCCTGAAAAATACCCCTCATCTTATAGTGACTATAACACTAAGATTCAGATCTCCCGCAGCGCTGCAGGGGACATGGATCCTCTGCTGCCGGCACTTCCGCTTCCATGATGGAGCACCAGAAAGTCACGCCGACGCTCTACTATAGAAGCCCTGGCGGAAGTGCCGGCAGCAGTGAAGGTTGTCTACGCGCATCGTGCAGATGTTCACTGGCTGCCAGAGAGGAACATCCCCCGCAGCGCTGCAGGGGACCTGGATCTTCCTTTCTGGCAGCCAGGAGGCGTCTGTGCGATGTGCGCAGACAATCTCTACTACTGCCCTCCACTTCCCCTGCGGCTTCTAAGACGGCGCACCGGCGCCACATGACCTTCTGGTGCTCAGTCGTAGAAGCTCCAGTGAAAGTGCCGGCAGCAGAGGTTTGTCTGCGCGTATTGTGCAAACGTTCACCCACTAGACACCAAGGAGTCTGGTGCACAGGGCATGTCTTGGGGGGGCATATTAGCATATCAGGGGGCAAGTCGGGGGGGGGGTCAGAGTTGCCATACCAGCAGGGCTTGTGGCATATCTGGAGGTATAAGGCATATAGGGAGAACATGCCAAGCTGGAGGAATATAAGTCATATCAGGGCACAGTGGCACGATAGAGGATTAAGGCATATCAGGGGGCACAGTGGCATATAGGGAGGTATAAGGCATATCTGGAGGGTGGAGTGGCATATCAGGGGGGTATAAGGCATATCAGGGGGCATATAGGGGCAAAAGGCATAGCTTGGGTGTGTAAGTCATAGCTGGGGGGAGCAGAGTGGCATAAAGGGGGCATAAGGCATTTCTGGGGGGTATAAGACATATAGCGGGTATAAGGCATATCTGGGGGCAGATGCGCATAACTGTAAGACAGGTTGGAAAATAAAAGGAAATAAAAACAAGAAATGCATGTTTCTCAATCGTAGTTTTTATTAAATATGAAAAAATAGTTTACATGTAAATTAATATTTACTATTAATACTTCTTAGGTAATAAAACCTAGCTTGAGAAATATTATGTTTGGGTTCTTGTACCTCAGTAAAATAGGAAGGTGATTAGAGAAATGCCTTTGTGATAATGAGATACAATGACATGTTAATGTTCATTTTAAGTTGTTTATTCTGCTGTTTGTTTGCAACACCTAGTTTGTTCATTAAATTATTTTAAATAAACAAACAATGTGCATATTGTTTTTTTATCCGATTAATCGATTAATCGAAAAAATAATCGGCCAAATATTAATCGTTAGTTGCAGCCCTAGATTTAATATTATTGATTGTTTTATATAGGACCATCATATACCAGAGCGCTGTACAAATGGTTAAACAGGACATAGTTAATATATAACAGAGGAATATGACTTACAGAAACAACAGGTGAAGACAGCCCTGCTGAAACGAGCTTAGGTTTTATGTTATCTTTCACATACAGGGCCACCCCTCCTCTTGCCTTCTCTGTCTTTTCTATATAAAGAGTACCCCAGTACCCCTGGGGCATTTCTCTCATTATACAATGTTCCAATAACAACCACTACGGTCTCAGTTGCCATTGTTTTCACAAATTCATAAATCCTATTCACTAATCCGTGAACATTTGTAGACATGACCCATTTTTTAAACATACATGCTACAGGCACCTTATGTCATTGTTTTGGGGGCAATACCTGCTAGCAATCTGCCTCCTTTTATTGTATCACGGAGACTGCCACCTCCCCTGACCTGCCGCTCTAGCCCTAGACTAGAATACTACACTTATTATAACCTTTTCTTGCCTATTCTGGAGCAATGATGAGGGCATTGTGGGTATTCCTTGATTTGCAAGAATTTGACTTCATAGATGCCACTTACTCACCATAGTATGTTAATATTGCTTTAATCTCATGTTCACTTTCAACCTTTAAAAATAATCGTGCCCAAACTTGTTATCGTACTCATGCTCAGTAACCAAAAAACATCTGTGTTACCGTTATATGTCCATCTGGAAAGCATAAGCATCAATTATTGAAATATATACATATTGAATATGTGTATGGATATATGCATTCTTTACCTATTTACTTAATAGATATATCCAATTTAATTACAAAGAAAGACGACTGGGTGTATAAGACGACCCCCAACTTTTCCAGTTCGAATATAGAGTTTGGGCTATACTCGCTGTATAAGACTACCCCTCTACCCAGTATACAACAACCAGCCAATCACGGCAAGCGATGTACCTTACCGATTGGTGATTGGCTGGTTGTTATACAGACATATACATACATACACTGCCCTTACACATATATATTATATAAATATATATAGTATACACACCAGCTTACACACAAATACCTACACTGCTCTTACACACACCTGATCATACACATACACTGACCATCTCACACCAACATACATACACTGCACTCACACCCCTTTCTCCTCATCTCTTTACCTTTCTCATCTTCTTTCTTCCATCCAGTTGTGGGAGCGTGAGGTCTGTCATTTCAGACCTCTGTTTACTGCTCCCTCTTCACTACGCGCCGGCAATTGATGCCGAGCACCGGGACATGACGTCATCCCCGCACTCGGCATCAATAGCCGGCGCGTAGTGATTAGGGAGCACGGAAGCCGAGGTCTGAAGTGCCAGACCTCGAGCTCCCTAATGTTGGGCTAGTTAGAGGGAGGTCGTGATCTCCCCAACCAGCCCTGCTGATCAGGGCTAGTTGAGGAGATCCCGATCTTGCACCTACCTCGGCGCGGCCCTGAAGACCGGCCCAGGGGAGGCGGCTTCTCCACTCGCCCCTCCCCTAGAGATTGGTGGATTCGTGGGAACCTCCGGCTCGGTAAGTACCCGGCACTCGGTTAGTACCCGGCGTATAAGACGACCCCCAACTTTTGAGAAGATTTTCTGGGGTTAAAAAGTCGTCTTATACGCCGGAATATACGGTATATAATTAGTATGTTTTTGTACATTACATGAAAACAATGGCACTGTCACTTGATATATGGCCCAAAATACTAAATTTTGTAGAAAATTCTGCCTGCTTATTATCACACCTGGAACTTTCTAAATTAGTTTACCCTGAGATTCTTGAAACCCTTTGATATACAACCATGGATATTCTGTTTAGCTTATCGCCAAATGTGTTACCGTTATGGCCCTAATACCAGTCCTCATGGAAAGCAGTCACCTGCATTCAAACATGGATATCAGCCATAACATACTGGCAGCCAAAGCATCAATTAGGAGTACTCCCATCAGTATAGAATAGGAAAGAGTAAGCTCCAGACTGTGTGACCCTCAGAATCTGCTCCTTCACTTTGAGATTGAGGTCAAACCCTGAGACTTCCCAGGTATGCTTAATTAATTTTCATTTGCAAATGTATTAAGCATGGCCTTTGAAATTCAACATACCTCTGAAGAATAAATCTGAATAGAAATTATGTTTTTCTGTGCACTGATGTGTTAAATGCTCTTTCACAGCAGGTGCACCAAGAGTGTTCATATTTAAAATTCTACAAAACCCAAAACGATATACATTAAACCCCTTTCTGCTTGCTTTCAAAATACATTAACACATTCTGTTAGTAGCTACTATATCAGTCCAAACTGTCTGTTGTTTGCCCTACAAGCTGAGTTAAATGATGCACAATGTTGACTTATTCACCCCCCAAAAAAATCTGAATATTAATTTAGGAAAAAAGAAAAAGCCTGAATATAAGACTACCCTATAGGGAAAACGTTTTACTAGTAA
>VKOC01000003.1:3622469-3638825 GCA_009364415.1 Spea multiplicata | reverse complement strand
CGCTTCTCGAACGCTGGCCGTTCGGGAAGGCGGGCGGTCCTCCGCTTGCCGCACTGGGGCTAGTTGCGGGCGGAGGGTTGACCGCGGTTCCCGGGAAGACATCTCCCCGGGCAGCGGACAATCCCCCGTCCGAGGTATGAGTCGGGGGAGATTCAGCTCCTGGAACAACAGTTCCCGGAGCCTGAGTACTTACCCGTCCTCCGGTCGTCGGTCCTCCTGCCGGGCTCGCGCTCGTCTGGGAATTGATTGACGGTTGGGGGGCGTGGTCTTTTGGTTCTGGTCCAGGACGGGCTTGTGTTTGGCGCCAGTTTTAAAAGCCGGCTGTGCCTTTCACAGGCACCCTGTTGTGGTCTTACAGTTTACTGTTATCCGTTCATGCTATCGTTTTGTTATTTGACCATTGGCTTTCCTGACTTCCAGTTTGATCTACGATTCGGTACCTTCGCTTGTGTCTTCTGGTTTTGACCCCTGGCTCGTCTGACTACCTGCTTAGTGAATCTGACCCTGGCTCGTCTGACTACTCTTATTGTGTTCCTGTCTGGTGCTGCGCCTTGCTGCCATTGCTCAGAACCTATCTCCAGCTGGTGGGAGGTTGTCCGCTGTTGGGATCATCTAAGTCCTGGGCTGCGGCTGCTGGGAGTCTCCTCTCTGTAGCAGTAGTCTGGGCAGAAGAACTTCTGCAGGGACTACCTTCCTTAATAGTCCAGCGAAAGAGTGACACGGGCCACCAGGGAAGGCAGCGGAACGGTTGTGCCAGCTGGAGATCATGTGGCTGCTACTGACCGCTCCCCGGATGGAGAAGGAATCAGCAGATGGAGGAGGAGATTTTGGCCTACTGTAGGCCTCCGAGGCCTACCAGTGCATTTCCTTGAAAAATGCAGGAGTAATCCAGGGAGGCGGAGAAGCTGGTAGGACGGTCGTGTGCAGCTTGCACGAGAACTTGCGCTGATGTCAAGGTAGAGACACACCATGCAGATGCCTAGGCAGTTACTTGGGGCAGCTGCAGTGGGGCTTGTTCGGGCATCCAGGCTAGGGGGCCCAGAGTTTGGAGCAGGGGGGTTGTTGGGACCCTTCTTTTGCCCATCCATCATGAACGGCGACAGGGGGGTTTCTGGCTGTATATACCCTCCTCCGCACAGACACACATCCTAATCCACGTAGATGTGCAGTAGCCAGATCACCACTTATGGACAGCTGTTTCATCCTTAATGGGACTCGTCAGAATGAGGTTGTGATGCTGGCATAATACTTTTTGCATTCCAAAGCAATAGCAATATGCCCCCTGGAAATCTTGCTCCAAAAATGCATACATTTTCCAAGAAATACATTGAGTGGCATTATCCAACATGATGACTAATGTAAATTTGACAATATATGTATATATAATATAAGGATGTATGTCAAGCATGATTTATATTTATATTTGAAACCAATAGTCCCATATATATTATGCAGAGAACAGAAAAAAACATAAAAACATTGGGTATTTCTGAAAAAAACAATATATAACTTGTGTGTGTACAACAGCCTTGGTCGCAAACAGTACAAAAAATAAAAAATGGCCTGCTCTTTAAGTAGGTAAATTTAAAAGTAGATATAATTATATTTGTATTTACAAATATGGATGTTTTAATTAAGAGTAATAATTTAAATCATTGAAGATGTTTATTTTATTAAGAGTCATTATCATTAATCATTAAAATAATCATTAAAATAGATAGTTAAGTATATAATATTTAGTACTCAAAAGTACTAAATGTAGTCCAAAAGCTCAGTACTAGTAACATAGATACAGTAATGAATAGACCAAGGCAGGGCTTGATGTCATGAGCAGCATTGACGTGATACAAGCCAGGATACTTAAGAGTAATAATTTAAATCATTGAAGACTGGGTATTTTTTATTTAATCAATGCAGTGCACACTGACTGATAAAGTTATTATAATGAAGCAAGAACAGAAGCATCATTACGCTATGTGTCTTTGTCAAGTGAGAGTGATGAGGTGGTCGCCTGCACACAACCTCTTTTGCACTGCTAAAAGGTATTTAAACCATCAGAATATGCAAGGGTTTATCTTTAACTTTGACAAAATCAAACATTGGGGGATCTCACATAGGGAGTCAGCTAATCCCGTATTAGCACACGTTTTCTTTTGTCCTTTTTGGTATGTACTTTTGCATTTGATATTGTGAAGGGAACCTGTACCCCGATTGGGTACACCCACCAGATGATCCTTCCTTCTCCCCATGGCCACTGGGAACACAAGACTTCAACCATCAGGCACGACTAGCATCAGAGATGCACTGTAGTATACAGAAGCATAGCAATACAGTGCTTTACCACCCTGACAAGGGCAGCACCGAGGTTTATCCCAAAAACAAGACTACCGTCTTGAGATGCTCCAATGTTTGCTTTGGTCACAGGAACTAACTTTATTGGGGAAACAATCTCCACCAGCTTCCAAGAGCCTTTCAATAGACGGGTGGGGAGTTATAACCAGCATGCATCACACTATATGGAAAACACAATATGCAGATCATATGCAATATAGTTATAACAGGAAACCACACCAACTTACACAATCCTGCCATCAGAACCAATAATATTGGTAGACAGGCAGGAGGAAGTTGGAAACTGGGATCTTGAGAACTCTAGCCCTCTCGCTGTTGCCATCCTGTACCCCTAATCAGGTAAAGGGTAACTTACACATAACTCCAAGCAAGGGAACCAGATATTGCACAGCAATTAGTGTCCACTGTCGCCTGCTGGAAGTATGTAGTGCAATCCAGGGGTTTATAATGGGAAATACAGCCTCCAGACGCCCCCCAGGTCACGGAGGCTTCTGTGACAGTTATATTTTTATATTGATATTTGCCATATTTAGGTAAATATAACTGGAGCATATTTTTTGTCTCTCTCTTTTTGGGGTGCATGCTTTCCCATACCTTTATTAAATTTTTCGAATTAGTGTAAAATGGTTGCAAATATATTCAATGTCCTTGCAACAAGGTATCCATTATGTACTAAAACAATGATTGGAATGTCAGTACAGGTTACACCTATTATTGTTTTAACCCAACTGGACAAGGTAATTTACATTTGATAATATATTTTAAATTTTAATATAACAAATATTTTACTTTCGTATGGCTCCATTTACAATTGTATTGGTTTTGGTCTATCTGTTTGATGACCAAAGCTTCCTAAAAATAAACATGTTTTAGATTACTTTCCAGGAACTTAATGATTCTTCTTTACAGAAGGTTTTGAAAGCACTTCAAGGTGACTTATTTTCACACTAAGAAAACCATACAGTCTGCCTCTATCAGCTAATGCCAGTGTGTTATCCTTTTCAGACTGGGAAGCCTTTCATTAGAAGCTGAATTAAAAACGTGTTCATCAGTCTGCAAAGAGCATTTTGTCTACTCAGATTAAGTTACCATTTTGTCACCCTTTTGAAGGGTGGAGGTAGAATACATGTGAAATATTGTTGGAATATGGAAGTCTCTAGATTGATTTCCCACTCTTAAATAAATATTAGCTTGTTTTGAAATGTATAATATTTACATAGCATGTGTCTTATACTTATTATTGCTTTGCAAGTAGGAATGAGCATCATATGTTTACTATTTTAAAATACTAGTAAAGCTTCAGATGATTAGATGATAGATATACAGTATGTATGCAGGTAAGGTAAAATATGAAGAGGGAAAATGAAGCATTGTAATAATGTTAAATATTGTAATATTATATGCAGGAGGGCAATGAAAAACGAGTATAAAGGTTGAATGACTTCATGTGTATATACTAGACATTCACCATACCAGGTACAAATACAATATACCGGTATATATATATATATATTTGGTAAAACAGCCTGCCTCTTGCACCTCTGCCCCTAAAACAGCCTGGTTGTGCCACCTCTGCCCCTGAAGAAGCCTGCTTGTGCCACCTCTGCCCCAGAAGCATCCTGCCTGTACCATTTCTGCACGCTAAACAGCCTTTCTGTCCAATTTCTGCCTCTAAACACTTACTCACTTATTCATTCATTCACTCTCCCACCCCCCTCACCTCTCTTGCAGACTTCACTGGTCTGGGGGCCAGCCGATCATCAGTGGTGCCGCACAGACGTCTATGCGGGCCTGCAGCTCACTGCTGTGGTGCCTGTGCACTGTACGAGGCCACTGCCCCCCTTCCCCCCTTTAGGTACGCTACTGGCAATAAGTAGTGTTTTGCTATTTCAAAACCATTTTTTCCATATCTGGTCCTACTGCCCACATGTCCTACTTGGGCCATCTTTGAAGACGGCCTATGTGACTTACCCCATAAAACCTTGTATTTTTGAGAACTAGACAGGGTATTTCAAATCCTGGTATTTTAACCCGTTCCAACCCTTTTAACCCTTTCCTAATTCTACTACCATCCTTTGTCAAACTTTGTGGTAGTAACTTTATTTTGTGTTTTTTATCACACAAATTGTACTTCAGGTATGGATGTACAGCTCTTGGTATATGTCACTGTCGTATAACATCCCAATGTATTCTGCAACATCTCCCGAGTACAGTGATACAAACCATGCATTGGTTTGTTGGGTTGTTTGGGAGGTAAAACACCACATTTGGGAAGTGTGCATTGTTTTACTTGGCGCTTTGACATATGGTCCTTCTGCTACCATGTCCTATTTGGGACATCTTTGAAGCTGGTCAGTTCAATTTATCCCATAAATCATATATTTTTGAAAACTAAACACACCAGTTTATTTCAAATGCTGGTATTTTAACGCTTTCCATGCATTTTTACCACCAGCCTTTGTCAAAATTTGTGGTGGTATATATATTTCACACACATTGTATGAA
Organism: Spea multiplicata; assembly: GCA_009364415.1. Lineage (NCBI taxonomy): Eukaryota > Metazoa > Chordata > Amphibia > Anura > Pelobatidae > Spea > Spea multiplicata. Next base: position 3,633,968 of record VKOC01000003.1, on the reverse strand, counting down.
TTTACCACTCCTGGTATATGTCAATGTCAAACAACATTCCAATATGTGTTCAGCAACATCTCCAGAATACAGTGATGTCACCAATGCATGGGTTTGTCTGGTTGTTTGGGGACAAAAAGGCCACATTTGGGTGCACTTTTTTTTCCATTTTGGTCAGTCTGTGCCTATGCCTTATCTTTGAACACAGCCAATTCAATTTACCCCCTCAAACCAGTACCTGTATTCAACCTGCAAGGGGAGCCAGAATTCTCAGGAGGGTCTGGAGAGACCCTCGTGGAAACTTTGGAAATCGTAAATTTTTTAAAGGGCACGCCGCCATCTTGGGAGTGACAAAATCTCTTGCAGTGGCTGTTGTGGCCGCTCTCCAGAGTGGTCACAGTGCATCCTGGGGTCGGTGTTCAGTGTTGCTGAATGCTTCACCATCAAGTACCGTATTTCCCCATGTATAAGACGCACCTTTTTTTCGCTTACCTCTGTGTTGCTCTTGTTCTGGCGAGGAGACACAGGAATCCAGTGGAGTCACGTGAATGGGCAGGACAAGAGAAGTTTACTCAGAGTTCAAGCAACAAAGTCTGCGAGCGGCAGGTCAGGTAACGTGGGGGAGGGTGTATGAGTCTGAATGAGGGAATAAATTAATATGTGTGTGTGTGTGTGTGTCATAGCATGGATGTGTAAGTAGGGGGGGCAGGGCACAGGGAGGCTGAAAGTGATGTGTACAGGCTGGTACATTAGTGGATGGGCACTACCAGAGTGGTCACAGTGCATCCTGGGGTCGGTGTTCAGTGTTGCTGAATGCTTCACCATCAAGTACCGTATTTCCCCATGTATAAGACGCACCTTTTTTTCGCTTACCTCTGTGTTGCTCTTGTTCTGGCGAGGAGACACAGGAATCCAGTGGAGTCACGTGAATGGGCAGGACAAGAGAAGTTTACTCAGAGTTCAAGCAACAAAGTCTGCGAGCGGCAGGTCAGGTAACGTGGGGGAGGGTGTATGAGTCTGAATGAGGGAATAAATTAATATGTGTGTGTGTGTGTGTGTCATAGCATGGATGTGTAAGTAGGGGGGGCAGGGCACAGGGAGGCTGAAAGTGATGTGTACAGGCTGGTACATTAGTGGATGGGCACTATATACAGCCTACTTTGGCTAATTTTGTTTGCCCTTACATGTAATAAGATAAGCACAATAAATAACTGAAATATAAGTATGAGGCTTATAAATTATGTAAGGTCCATGGGGTGGACTCGGGGGGGGGGGGTCTTGCAGCCTAAGGCCTGGGGGGCAAGTCAAGTGAAGTGGCACTAATCAGCCCACCATACATCCCCATCTTTTCCTGATTTTCTAAAGCATATTGATTATAAAAATACAAATATGATTCAAATGTGGTTTAACATAAGTAAATTTAATAGCAACAAAGGATGGTAAAAAAAGGCAAAACCTAATGACCCCTTGATGCTCAGCCAGTTAACTGTCCTCCATGATACTGGCTGAGAATTATGGGAAGTATAATACTCAGCAGCAGGAAAATTGTAAAGGCTAATATGAGTATCCTACCAGGATCATACCTTAAAGTGGGCTGATTGGGGGCAGAGGTGGCACTGTAGAGCTGAATGGGGACAGCAATGACATGGGGGCTGAAAGGGGACAGAGGTGACATCAGCACCGGCCGGCTGCATCAGCACCGGCCGGCTGCATCAGCACCCAGCGGCTGTTTAGATTAGTTTACCAGCAATCTGATGGCCGCCTAGTGATGGGAGCAACCCCTCACGCTGCTCCCATTACTTGCAGCCTTCGCACACGGCCGCTGGGTGCTGATGCTGCCGGCCGGTCCTACTTTAATACTTTTTTCAAAAAAAAGTATTAAAGTAGTGCCAGCTGGCGACATCAGCACCCAGCGGCCGTTTAGATTAGATTTTGGGACGCCTGGGGGGCAATTGCCCCCCAGCCCGCCCCTGGGTGGAGTATCCAAAAGAGCAGAGTGGCCTAGTGCTCCAACAGTTTTTAAAATCCAGACCAGGATTTACAGGTGACTAACTACAGCTCACCTGGTCTAATTAGGAGGGTTTAAAAAGACCAGCTTGGTGCACTCTCCTTCTTATTCCAGACACTTTATTTGCTGGCTACCTTGTCATGCACTGTTGCACTTTGCCAACCAAGAATGCAAGATTCAGATGAAAGACAAAAGGGACACATTTGCCCACATGTAAAAATATTATATAAGTAAGTCAAAAGTGACTGTTAATATAAGTAGTGTGCAATGGTGGACCAAGTGATTTAACATTTCACATTAGGTAGCTAATTTAACGTTAATGAAAAATGTTTTGAATGATAATAGGACCTGCCAAAATGATAGAGCGACACACTATTAGTTCATTGTTACATTCTGTTTCATTTTTAAATTCTATGCTCATCATTTTCACCCAATTAAATAGATTTGTAAAAGAAGGAAATATACTTAATGATCTAAGTCTCAAAATAGCTTGTGCATCATTATCTGCTGATCTTCAAGTATGAGTTAATTTGCAATGGTCTGGTTGCTTGAGGTCCATAGAAATCCAGAGACATGTTTATTCCTGAAATGTAAATACATCAATTTCCTTTAACAATGCATCATCAACATTCAGGAAATGAAACTGTGAGAGCTTTAGCTGTGTAGGCATTAGCCAAAGGATAAATTCACAAACCAATAAAGTGTAATGCAACGCCTGGTGCCAAATTTCATTCTTCTGTGTCTAAATGTAAAGGTTTTTCAATGGAAAATTAATTAAAGAATTGTTTCTGCAGTTTTAGTTTATAAGAATGCTGTGAATATTGCTTTATAATTATATTTTACTCTTCATAGTTACATATTACTGTTAATGTCTGTTAATATCCCCTTGAGACACTGTTATGTCACTTTAAGTGTGTTTGGCAGAATTTATAGGTATTCATATACTGTATAAAGCTGGGTATATTTTTACATACCATATTTTGTAAAAGTCTAAACAATAAAACATTGAATATCCTATGCTTACCTAGAAAGTAAAACAGTGAATTAAATGTATGATAGTATGCTTTGTACTAAAGGCTATACATGCAGAAACATTACATGATGTGCTGGGGAGTCTAATTCAGCAGTGTAATTACATAATTTACCAGTTTATATTGTTAGATAAATTAAATCTACTGTAGAACCCTGACATATAATTTCCAATAGAAAAACCATATTACTATTAAGTGATTTTAGAACAGCTGGGAGTTGATCCCAGTGAATACAACTAATTTTTAAATAATAAATTAATTATATGTATAACTGTTTAAATACATTTATCCAGGTTAACATTTAGTGTAACATTTAATGTGTAACACATGTTTTTCTTATTTCAGCAGACTTAAGTGGGCTCATATTACACACTTACAAAATGCGGTTTCAGCTAAAGTTTTCATGTAGCTTTAGTGTTAAATGTAGAATGCTGTGACATGCTTTGTTGATTTGATGCTTTGTCCATCTGTCTTTTTCCTGTGGGTCTGACCCACTGAGTCACAAATATTAATTATTTGAGCTGTCTATGGTCATTGACATAATGACGCCTGATAACCTAATTAGCCAGTCAGATAATACTGGTCCTGAACAGATCCTTGATGCTTCTTGTGTTGCTCTTTAGGCTACCTTGTTCCTGTGTCACATCTCTCTGATTGGAATCCTTATTAACGGACTGTTGACTTTCAAGCTTTGAAGCTTCCCACATTGTGCACTACATTTATTAATATAGCGCTAGCCCATTCCGTAGCTCTGCTGCATTAGAAAATAATGACACTATTTAATAGATTATTATTATTTTTTTTTATTTATATAGCACCAACAATTTAGGCAGCTCTTCTTTCAATACATATATTTAAGGGGTATAACAAGACTAGAACTGATAGACTATGACAAACCGATTAGGGGGAGAGAGCCCTGCTTACATGACAGGTGCATATACCAATGTGCCCCAGGATGACTGTACCCACAAACCAACATTTCCCCAAAAAAGACACGCACACCTTTATTGAGTGCAAATATAATTTCCACAGCTTTCTACAATATTTAAAAGTCATTGTCAAAACAGACCATCACAATTAAGCAGTGAGAACGTATTTCCCCTTCTTAAACAATTACAATGACCCCCAACATAGTAACCGTATGAACATTGGCACCACCACATACCAGGTGCCTCCACATTAACCCATTGATCACTGTAGGGGCATACCAAGACACCCCTACACCACACCGTTTAACCAACTAATAACCCATGTAGGGGCATACCAAGACACCCCTACACCACACCAAACAACCAAATAACCAGTGTAGGGGCATACCTAATCAATAATCAGTGACCTAAATGTCACTAAAAAGTGATCAGATAGTAATCAATTATATAATAATAATGTACATTTCTTATTAATTATGTGGGTTTTTTTAATAAACAGTTACATAACTGAAAATCAGTTCATTCATTTAAATGCTAATGATTAGGAGTTTGTATAAATTAAAGTGTTAATTTATGATATTTATTTGTTCCGCTGCTATATGTTTCGTGATATCTGCATGATCAGATCACAATATATTTAAATCCATATGTAGTGCAAAGAAGAGTATTGTGATGCCAAGGAGTTAATAGCATATTGAGGCCATGTTGGTTTGAGGGTTAACTGTTGAATGGGCTAATGAAAAGGCATGTTTTCAGCTAGCTTTATGCAAGAACAAAAGCTTAGTATCTTCTTTTTTTCTCAGAGTAACATAGAACAGCAATGTAATTGTATGTATAGGTCCTACTTTTTGGCTGATATTTAAATAGCGGGGCTAATGCAAATTACAGTTGTAAAGTCAAAATACAAATCTATTACAAATCACTTGCCACCACCTCATCACCACTATATTCGCAGCACCCATGAGCACAAGTATCTACTGTTACTACAAAGCAAAATGTTGTCATTACAAATGATGCTGCTGTAAAATACACAGTTGGACTCAGACCTATAGGTTGTACAGGAAAACTACTGGAGAAATCAAAAATATGGAGGTACGTAATTGTAGACTAGTATAATGGGTGTACGTTGTAGCTATAGGAGTGGGAAAGGAGAAGCATATGCACATCTTTGGTATGACTTTACATCAAGTTTATACTTGAATATTGAAAGCTGCAGACAACAGGAGCTAATGCCGCAAAATATTTTTAGGGAGACATTTCATAGACACTATACCCTTAGCTCCTGTAGAGTCATGTACTCATACATTATTATTATTATTATTATTATTACCGTATTTGCTCAATTATAAGACAACCCCCTATCCTGAGTCTAAGATGAGACCAAGGACAGAAAATGGGCAAATTAGATGCCCTAAATAAAACCAAAAAATAAAATGCTTATTGTGACCCACTAAAAAGAAAAAAACACAAACAGGGGGGATAATCAAAAGCCAGCCCCACACACTAATAAGTGACATAAACAAAATCATTATCAATAATATTTACCAGTCTTATGTGTTTAAATAAAAAAATGTGAATATATAAACAATAAACTGGTTTCATAACCAATAAATGACAAACCTAGTACACTTGATAGAGTGTTATAAATAAAACAAATGTATATATATATAAAATACCTCAATATTTGGGTACAAATATATAAATAAATCAAATTGCAGCTGAGGAAGTTCGCAAACGAAACACGTCCTGCTTGTTTTGGCGCAAGCCTGGCCAGGCACAGTCATAACGAGTGGTAAGTGTTCTTTTATATATACAAAGTATACTTATTTTCTTATTATATATTTGTACCCAAATATTGAGATCTTTTATATATATTATTTTTATTTGTGTATTTCCGTTTAACAATAACTCATAAATCAAGATGTGCCTCATTTGAGTATTGCATTTTTAATAAACATAGAAACATAAATTTTGACTGCAGACAAGAACCTGATGGCCCATCTAGTCTGCCCATTTTTACTGATGTAAAGACTCAGACTTTAGTCAGTCATTGGTCTTGTCTTAGATTCAGGATAGAATCATGTGTATGTCATGCATGCTTATATTTTCTCACGTTATTAGCCTCTGTCACTTCTGCTATGAGGATGTTCCATGTATGTGCCATCCTGTCACTAAGTAAAACTTTCTTACATTACATCTAAGCGTTTTATCCTCTGGTTGTAGATTAGGACCTCTTGTTCTAATATGTCTTCCCCTTTTTTTGAAACGTGAAGTTTATTGAATCGTTCAAGCAATGCATACAACGTATCTATAGCATTGTAATAAATTGTACATTAATGGATAACATATACGCCGTATTGAAGTAGAACTGCATTTCAACATAAGTTACCAGGTTTCATTAAACAGTTGAAAGCAAGTATAAGAAAAAAGCAAGAGAAGAAGAGTGGGTAGAAGGGAGAAAAGGCAAGTATAGAGTAAGAGAAAGAAAATCTTAAGGGTCTGTAAGGGCTTGGGTGTACCAAGGACTACGGAAGTTGCGCAAAAAAAGGTTCGGTACTGTTGGACGTTGGTGAGTAGCAAAGTAGGCATCTCCCAAACTTTGTTTAAGAAGAGGAGTGTATGCAAGACTGTATTGGCCGTTTATATGTTCTGGTGGTCGCTAGGGAATACAGCACATCATGCAAAATGGGCAGCAGACAGCGTTTCCATGTTCTGGCGATACATGTCTTTCAGGCTACAAGAATGTGTGCCAACAATTTCTGCGTGCTTAGTTATTGCTCTCACAGCATCATAAAAGGTAACTTAGATTTGGTGGAAGTGCCCATTAATAGTGATCAACCAATGGAGATAGCGTTAGGGAGATATGGGGCCTAATTTCCCCTCTTTTTAAACAAACGTCCTTCCTGTATGTAGGTAAATTCCTTTAAGTATTTAACCCCTTAAGGAGCAGGCTGGTTTTTTTTGTACCCTTCATGACCAAGGCTGTTCACTTTTGTTGTGCTCATTTTTAGCTGTAATGTTCTTCTCTCCCATTTAGCTGTAATGTTCTTCTCTTCCATTTAGTGTACCGGCACAAGGTATATATTGTTTTTTTCCCAGAACAAGATACCATTTTGATCATATCGTCTAATTTCCTATAAAATAAAATATGGTGACAAATTGAAAAAAGTACTTTCTCTCAATTTTATTTGAAAAATATTTTACTCATCTACAAAAGCTAATAAAATAAAAACTGCTAAATTGATTCTACTTTTTTTCTTGAGTTTAGAAATACCCAATGTTTTTATGTTTTTTGTTTTTTTGCGAGTTATAGGGCAATAAGTACAAATAGTGTTTTGCCAGATCTGCTCTTTCTGCTTCAATGTTCTAATTGGGCCATCTTTGAAGCTGGCTAATTTCCACCAGCCTTTGTCAAATTTTGTGGTAGTCATTTCTTTAACACACACTGTACTTCAGGTATTATTTTATAGCTCCTGGTATATGTCACTGTCAAACACCAATATGTGTTCAGTAACATCCACTGAGTACAGTGATACCACCCGTGTATAGGTTTGTAGGCTTGTTAGGGGCTAACTGACTGTTTTTGTATTACATGCCTGGTACGTCATTTGTCCTTAAGGGTTTAAATGTTCCTATCATATCACTCTTCTTATTACTTTAATCCAAGCTATACATATTGAAGTCCCTTAGCCTTTCCTGCAAACCATTAACCATTTTATTAACCCTCCTCTTAAGTCTCTCCATAATATCAGTATCCTTCTGGTTTTGTAGGGGAAGAAAGGTGGGTAACTATTGCCCCTCCCTGCACACTGTGGTACTGGACGTAAAATTTGGTATTTTTTCGTAAACTATTTTTAACTTCTTTAATATATATGGCAGGGGTGTCTATGTTTAATTTTGCTACATTCAAATGAAGACATGCACGTTTTTATTCTACTCAAAATGTCCTTCCATAAAAACATTTTTTTGTGAATGGCAGTGTTGGACAATTCATAGGTTAGTGAATATTAGCATGCAAGGGTATACCTTGTAGGTGAGTTGCAGGCCAAGCTATGTACACTAGAAGACCAACACTTGGCCAAATACATGAGAAATGCATGATTTGCATTGTAACATCTTTAATAAAGTTATCGCAGATTTAGCTTTGTATTATGGAGGACATGTACTCCCCTGACAGTATAACTGCTATACAAAAGGGACTTTGCAGTTAAATTTGTTTCTCTCTGACCAGACCTCAGTTACAACAACCATTGATGTCCCAGTACTCATCTATTCTAATATTGTTTCATTCATATAACTCTAATTCGGTATTAAATGTAAACATGTTTACCTAATATGCACCATTATTTTTGTGCATAACTGTTCTATAGAATTACTATATTCTGGACTTCTAAGGTTAAGCTCTAAAATCAGAAGGCATTTTATTTTTTTGAAATATTTTTATAGCATTATACCAATAGTACCTCATTTTGTTAATGTTATATAAAAAGAAAAGAATTAAAAAAATAATTCTAATGCTGTAGATTAATTTTGAAGTAAATCTCTGGAATATACTGCCTATTGAGGTAGTGTCCACAGTTACTATGGAGGATTTAAATGGCGAACGGGGTTACTTTCTGAATGAATGTCTTAATTGCTGCAAATTTCTATTTCAAGCAGGTCTGTGTTTTTTCTATTCTTACATTTTATAGTTCTGTCCCTGAATAAGCCAAAGCTTTTGATGCATTTTCTTTTTGGGTCACCTAATTTTGTTTCCTGGTTGTTCAGCTCAAATCCATTCAGAATGACATGGGGGCAGGGTCCCTTCTGTACTCACCTTTCATTATAGAATTTTATTTAAAAAAACAGTCCTTCCAGACTAAGGAGGGTCAAAGAGGTACAGCAGCAGCAGCAGTAGTAGTAGAGCATTTGCAGATAATAGGCACAGGCAATCCCAAGGACTGATTTTCCACCACAATAATATTAAAATTAAAAAAAGGTTCCCCCAGAGTAGGGAGGGTCAAAGAGGTGCATCAGCATATAGTAGAACAGCATTGGGCCTGGGCAAGTAGGCACTGGCAGATGATAGGGACACGGTGCCTCATAGATCAGGACTGAATATTATAGAAATAAAAAAAGGTTCCCCTAGAGTAAGGACAGTAAAAAGAGTTCAGCAGCAGCAGCAATAGTAGTAGGGCACTGGGCCTGGACAGGCAGGCACAGGCAGATGATATGCACATGCAGCCCTGTGGAGCAGGACTGAATTTAACAAAATTAACAAAAATGATCAGTAAGGAAGGAGACAGAGCAGCAGCGCACTAATTTGAATATTAAGTGCTAAGTAGCCTAATTTGGGATGATTGGTTTGCTCAACCATGTGTGGAAAGAGTTGAGTATGTTGTCACATAGAAAACCCTCTTGCTTTGAACACTTGTGGTGGGCATGAAAGTAACTACTGGGCCACTAAAGAGAGGCTTGGCCAGACAACAGCTTTGTGGTCCAAATAACATTGAGGTTCAGTACTAGGAGGTAGTGGTATCTGTCTCTGGGAATCAGCCATATTCTTCGAGAAGACTGAGGCCTCACCATGCCCTTTGCTTTGGCAGCTTCTGGTGGTGGCTGTTGTTGGTTTGCTGCTGTTGCCAATGCCTTCAGATTACCCCCTGAAGCAAAGCTGTACTATGGTGTATACGTAGGTGTTGATTCATCCCAGAATCGTTAAAATGTCCTTTCACCCCTGTTCACTACCTTACAACACAACTTGCACTGCTCCCATCACCCACAGTCTCAAAATACTCCCACACTTTACTACAACGTTGCCCACTAGATGAGAAAGCAGTTGTATTAGTATTTTTTTGTTGTTTTTTCCAAATCCTTTCCACCTGGGTGTAAGGTCTGGAGAGTGATGCCAGTGCTTACGGTTAGTGGTAGGATCAGTGATGGTAGCGGTAGCCCCAAGGGCAGTTGTGGTTGCACTGGAATTGGTGGTTTTATTCTTGCAAACTATCTTCGCCCTGGATCCTAACCCGTTAGTGAGTCCGTGGTTATAATTGTGACTAAAACCGCTCCTTACTTTGGTAAGTGGGTCGACAAGATTTAAGCACCAGTAGTCGATTGATGATTGTTGGTACTGCTGCGGCTGCTGCATGCGACTCATGGTAGGGGTAGTTTAACTTCTGACTCCAAGCAAGAAGGCTTCTGCCTACTTCGGACTGGTATATCGGTGGTCACCTACTACTTGTTCGTCGACGGCTGCTGCCAATTCCGACAACCCACAAACACTGGAATTACTCCTTCTCACGGACATTTCCAAATGTTTGATATACTTGCTATTAAAAAAAGGTATACCCCATACTCAGGAATTTCACACAGTTAAAATGCAAGATTTTGTTACCAATATTTATTATTCAGCAATGACTTAAATATAATAAAATAAATAATTTGTCCACAAATTAGAGGTGTGGTGGTAGCGTAAACCTGGCACTCAGGAACATGTTTTCAATTTTCAACAACTGAAAGACAGTCACACTGTGTGGATGAACAAGCCCATTAGAATGCCTGGGTTTGTCACCAATATTTGTTTTTCAATGAAGAAAAATGGATGATATGGTAAAAAAAATAATAAAACAATGAACTTTTCCACAACTTTACAGATTTGGCTGGTAGCATAAATGAGCAACTGTCTACTTAGGAACAGGTTTTAATTTGAAACAACTGAAAGACTCACTGTGTGCAAGCCCAATAAAATGCCTGGTTTTGTCTCCAATATTTATTTACCAATTAATATTTGTAGATGATATGGTAGAACTACTACTGGCAAGCAAAAATGGTGTCAGCATACCTAATCCTTGTCCCTTCCCCTTGTACATACTGATTGGCCAGAGTGGAAAAAAAGTAAGTAAAAATTCCGACAGGTTGTTGGATCTATCAACAATACTTTAGAGCTAAATGTGGAGCATATTGGGTATTTAATTTGGTTGCAATGATGGTCAGCATTTCAAATCTTAATCCATTAAATACCATATTTGCTCGATTATAAGACGACCCCCCAAAATCATAATATTAATTTAGGAAAAAAACAAAAAGCCTGAATATGAGACGACCCTATAGGGAAAATGTTTTACTGGTAAATATTAATTCATGTAAACTATTTTTTCATATTTAATAAAAGCTATGATTGAGAAAAATATATTTTAAATTTCCTTTTATTTGCCAACCTCCCCCCCCCAGTTATGCACATCTGCCCCCAGGCTTGCCACTCTGCCCCATGATGTGCCTTTTAACCCCCTATATGCCCCTCTGCCCCATGGTATGCCTTATACCCCTATATACCACTCTTGCATATAGGGAGTTAAAAGGCATATCATGGGGCTGAGTGGCATATAGGGGGTTAAAATGCATTCCTGGAGGTTTATATATATATATATCTCCAGAAATGCATTTTAACCCCCTATATGCCACTCAGCCCCATGATATGCCTTTTAACCCAGCATGTACTGGCTGCCTTGGCCTAGGAGTGTGATTGCTGTTAGCAGTTTTATATATATATATATACTGCTAACAGCAATCACAC
>VKOC01000003.1:3591567-3622369 GCA_009364415.1 Spea multiplicata | reverse complement strand
GTGGAATTCTCTGCCTGCAGAGGTAGTTTTATCGGAGTCTGTACAGAACTTTAAACAGCAAGCGGATGGATACTTGGAAAAAACATAATATTCAGGGATATAATCTTTAATTATGCGGAAACAGCTTATTGATCCAAGGAGAAATCCTACTGCCATTTTGGGGTCCAGAAATATTTTTTTCCCTGGTTAGTGCAAAATTGGAAAGAGCCAAACTGGGGTTTTTTGCCTTCTTTTGGATCAACAGCAACAAATTAACAGATATAGGAAAGGCTGAAATTGATGGACGTATGTCTTTTTTTCAGCATATGTAACTATGTAAGAATTGATCCTCCAAAGAAAAGAAGGAGATTGAGGTGCAGATTCAGGGCAGGGCACAAAGCAGGCACTGGAGGACAGACACATCCAACCATATGGTACAAGACTGAATTTTCCCCAATATTAGAAAAAAATAGGAATTGATCACCCCAGAGTATGGAAAGAAATAGGAGGAACAGCTGCAGGCACATGGCCTAGGCAGACACTGGCAGCCCCCTAGCGCAGGACAGAATGTCCTCCAATATTCCAATAAATTAAAACAATTGACCACCCAAAATGGTGACATAGGAAGGTGACTTAGGAGCAGCAGCAGTAGGGCACTGGGCCCAGGCAGGCACTGACAGACAAAAATCCCCCCTACTCATTTGGTACAGGTCTGAATTTCCCCAATATTTGAAAAAATAAAAGAACTGATCCACCAGAGCAAGGAAGGAGACAGAGGAGCAGCAGCAATAGGGCACTGGCAAGCACTGACAGAAATACACATCTAGCCACTTGGTACAAGACTGAATTTCCCCAGTATTTGTAAAATTAAAAGAAGTGAGACTCAGAGTAAGGAAGAAGATAGAAGCAGCAGTACCAGAATCTCACTCACTTTAAATATTGAGTGGTAGGTAATCTAATTTGGGTAACTTGACTTTCAAGCATGACCCTCCAGGTTTTAAAAACATTTTTCTAGGCCAATTTGCTCTTAACTCTTGGGTCATAGAGGGTGGCCAACATATACTGTATGTTGTCCATGATGGCTTGTTTGTGACTTTGTCATCTCATTCTGATCAACTTTTTAACCTTCACGTGTAGTATGTCACCCAGTAAGGCTGCATTATGTTCCAGGAAGTCATGCATTTTTTGGATAAGGAGGGTAAGTAATGGGGATGACCGGTCTAAAAGTGGTAGTGGCTTAAATCAGTCATATCCCTGGACAATCAATCATGGAGTATGATGCACCTGACAGTGATGATCTATTCAAGCAGTTGGGTCAGTTTATTTTACTGCTGCTTTGACATGCCCAATGAATAGAAAATATCATAGTATCATAGTTCCTGGATAATGTAGACTGATATTTACATAGAATTTCATGTATCACTAAAAAGGTGTAAAAGTGGACCCCTACGGCAATGATGAGACTCTACCAAGGATCAGTGTACGGTGCCTGGTATTAGCCCAGCAGCCCCTCTCTCACTGTGAAGCTGCAAATAGCTTTAAGGGTCTCCCATTCCAGGAAGGCAAGAAAGCATTTCATTCTTCTTTCATTGCTGATTATCATGCATGTTTTTTGTTTCTGTTGATTTTATCCATTGGGTGAAAAAGTAATCTCTGTATCCTCAAACCTGTTAACTCCTGCCTGTCCACACAGGTGTGGGCAGTCGTGGGTTAAAACACTAGGGTAGCCTGTTGCAGTGGATATCACTGCTGCACCTGTCTCTTGGAACCAGTCACACTCTAAGGGAAGGCTTAAGCCTTCGGTCTGCCTACTGCTGGTGGCTACTGTTGTGCTGCCTTTCCCCCCTGAAGCAAAGGTACACGTTGTGTGTATAGAGGTGTTGGTTCATACCAGAATTGGTTAGATGCCCTAACCACTTACCCTGACTCGCTTCCTATATTTTTTATATATTTTTTACACGAAAAATGGTTAGAGGTACTCTTTGTGCTGCCTTTCCCCCCTGAAGCAAAGGTACACGTTGTGTATATAGAGGTGTTGGTTCATACCAGAATTGGTTAGATGCCCTAACCACTTACCCTGGCTCGCTTCCTATATTTTTTATATATTTTTTACACGAAAAATGGTTAGACAGCCTGATCTCCCGTGCAGTGTCAGGGACACATCCCTGCCGGATGTACCGGTACGTCCATAGGGGTTCCTTAACAGGCATTTTTTGGACGTTCTGGTACGTCCATAGGGGATTGAAGGGGTTAATTTTGTCACCAATATTATTTAGTCCACAAAGCTTTCCTATATATATGTTTATATCAATAATTGACTAATATTTTATACAATTATACACTTAAGCTCCTCCAATCCACCCTATCCCAGTAAATTTCCTGCACTAAACGATTGACACTTGCAGTATGGTGGATGGGCCTCAGTCTTAGCCTCAACACTGTTATTGTCTCTGACTGTTACTGTCTCTGACCTCACACTTCAACTCTTATCAGTTTGTTACTGTTACCTACACGTTTAACTGGTGTCAAAACATGGCAAATGAATGAAGCTTAATACAATTTCAGGGATTTGGTGGTTTGCTTTGGTTTGTTTCATTGGGCACCCTCTTTGTTATTGGAGATTTGTACAAACACACAAAATTAGCATTAATAAAGTTCATACAAATAGAATTCCACTGAGGTAGGAGCGAAGTAGAGACACATAACACAACATTATATGACTCCACTGTAATAACAAGGCCTTCACCGGAAGCACCACCATATTGCCCTGAGTTCAAGTTAGGGCATAATGATGGCAGTTTTGATGACATCCTTTCCCCCGATTGCATCATAGTGCTTAGAGAGCACCAAAGCACAGGTCTGGAGTAATGGAAGACAGAAGTTGAAAGAGGAGAAAGGTAAGCGATGAGGGAGAAAGGGGGTACGGGATAGGGAGAAAGGGTGGTAGATAATAAGGAGAAGGGGGGTAGATGAAGGGGAGACATGGGTGCTGTAAGGGCAAGTATGAGACACTTTGTTCTTGTGTATGGGCAAGCATCCATGTGTATGTATGTGTGTATAGGCAGATGTTTATACAAGCAGTGTATGTGTGTTTGGGCAGGCACGTGTAAGGGCAGCATATCTGTGTATATATAGGCAGGGGTGTGTAAGTGCAGTATATGTGTGAGCAGTTGTGTTTAAGGGCAGCATATGTATGTATGGCCAGGTGTGTTTAAGGGCAGTTTATGTGTAAATACAGTATGTATGTATGTATGGGCGTGAGACTGTAGTTTTACAACCACAGTACCCTTTTGTAACCTGAGGTACTGTGAGTATGGCATAGACCTCAATAATATTTTTGGGTGAAAACTTGATGCAATACAAGCTATCAGTGCTTTTTCTATGTATTGTATATTCTAAGCAATCCCTTGCTGCATGTCCCAGTAAACTGGATGTCCCCCGGAAAAGGATAAAAAGCTAACATAATATTCTCAAAACAAGTCAAGATTATAAATATATCATCGATGAATCAGCTGTAAAATGGTACATTCTCAAAGTACTCATTCAAGATATTAGTAGTTACAGACACATGCATAAAGGCTTTTGCATTCACCGAGGCCTTTGTGGCCTCCATTGTGGTATCACAATTTTGTAAAAATAACTCATTTTCAATTTAAAGTAATTCAACTTTAACGCCAAGCTCAAAAATAGCAAAATAAATACTATTGACAGACCTTGAAATGTTTTAGATGACTGCAATACATTTTTATCAGTATCACGCCTAGATCATAGGGAATATTTGTATACAAACTAGAAATTTGACAGGTCGTCATGTGGCAATTGTATCAACTATTTTTATGAATACATTCTTGCTTTACAGCATTTTTTTCACACCTGCCTAAAATGATTGAGAGACATACAGATACCAGGAACTTGTTTTTTGCACAAGCACATTTTGCATAATATTTTTTGTACAAGCACTGTAGATTTTTTGAATTATTTGAATATTTACCTCCTCAAAAAATTGGATATAACCCGCTGAAATGATTTGAGGATCTTCAAATCATTCTTCTGTTTGCTGTCAGTTTTGTGCCGTTTGCACATGGGATTGTACAATATACACATTGCACACCTTCATTGTTTAAAAAGCATAAGCTATGACACTGTGCCATTGGGATATTTTTATTTGTTTTTAGAACCGAGGTATCAATGACTGGTTTTTATGAGCTTCTGTGATCTTGACAATTTGTGAGTGCATAGAGAAACATTCCATTCACTATAATTTTTTTCTTACTATATTACACCATGATTATATGTTCATGTTTTACGTTCATGTAATTGCGCCCCGATTTCCTGATAAAAGTAGACTGGGGTAGTTGTGACTTATCTTCACCACCACAGCTATTGTAAACTAAAGTTCCCATGATGCGCAGGTTCATAATGGTCTGATTGCTACTACAACCATGGTCATATATTTTTTTTTCCTATTAATGGGTAACTAACATTTGTCTCTCACCAGGAAACCCCCTCTCTTGAGACAATAAAGGTGGGCAATGGGGAGGAGGTATTGGGATGGGAGAGGGGAGAGGGGAAATGTGTGGAGGATATTTTGCCCATCTGCCGCTGGAAAAGATCCTGTGCACATCCATGCCTATTAGTTAATAGGCTACAAAATCAGAACTAAAGGATACATTTGTAACTGTGAATACATCACTTTCTCACATTTTCAAAGGATAGTCTATAAGTGGACTGTTATTCAATTACTGGCAATTTAAATCAGCCCTTTTTCTTGAGTTTAAAAATGTAAAATATATGTTTGATTGTGCTATATATATGCACACATTAGAACCAAGTAGCAACATAGTATGCATAGTAAATGTCAGTAAATGTCAAATGTCCTTTTTTATGGTTAAGGGAGTCCGAAACATGGCAAAATCTGTCACAAGGAGCTAACACTATTCGGCAGAATAACAATTGAAAACCTTTTTATGTCTTGCAAACATCACATAAATGTGTCCATTTCTGATTAAGTATATAAGAGAAACACACAATTACTTTGTAATGTACCCAGAAGACACAGGAAATGTACATGTAGCAGGCATCAATTCAAAGTGAAGAACAATATGCCTTCATTGTCAACCCTATAACACTTTTAATAATACTAAATACAGAAACATATACATAAAGGAAATGCAATCATTGATGTAGTTTATTTATGCAAAACGGTACATCTAAAATGTGTAATTGTCTACTTCCAATGAGCATGGTTTTATTTATTATGTTTTCATACTAGACATGCTTCAAAGAATTAGGCAACCTTGCATTTGCCATCTGGTACTTGGAAGACTGCTGTGCACAGGAAATCAACTTCTATATGACTGCTCTGTAACTAGCCTCTTGAAGAGAAGTCATTAACCTTTTTAAATACATTTACATTATTTTACCCTACAGTTTTTAATAACATTTAAAACACTGAACCATTACTCTAAGTGACTGTCTAAAAATAAGTGGATTTATTTATTTACAAAAAATATATATACAGATTCTTAAATATCCTCTTTCTATTTCAACCACGTTGAGTTATGACTTTTATTACTTATGTTGTACTTTTACTTTCATAGAGCAATTCAAAACTAGAGTGCACTATAGTTTGACCTTTGGTGTATGCCTTACCCAAAGTGACCAATAATTCATGCCAAGCTTCTGTTGGGTTATGTTGTTTGCAGGAGAAAGGGGCTGAGGGGGGGCAACCCATCTTGTTTTGTGCAGGAGAGAGAGGAAGGGGCTGCCCCATCATGTGTGCAAGGAGTATTGGTTGTGCTGCATAGTACTTTGTGCATAAAAGTAGAGGATGGAGGGCTGGAGGGGCTGATACATATGTGTGAAGATGGGAGGGCATCTACACTGTTGTGTGCAGAAGGAGGTAGAATTAAACATTATAAAGAGGAAAGATAAGAGAGAGAGAGTGAGGAAGAAGATGCCATTGTACCAACTATGTGGACTAGGCATTTGTCTAGAGTTCTGTGCTTCTAGAGAATACACCAGAACAAAGCACTTGGAATAAACCGTATTCTAACCTCTCAATTTGACTTACCTTAACTCACATTTGGCCCATATTCTGCTCATACTTGCTACACTTTCTATAAAAGTATAGATCCTATAAAATCAGCTTTTAACTCCTTCACTTCAATCTGTTCCTTGTCTGCACCCTAAGCCTGTGTTATGAATACCTCTTAAAATGTAATGTCCCATATTGCCAAGTTGCTTATTTGTTGTTGGTTGGTTAAGCTATGGGATGGGAGATAACTTCAAAGACAGGAAATCAGATCCAAGACACCGTTACCGATTAAAAACAAATAGGGCCGAGATTGCTATCATTTTGTTAAATGTAGTTCTGCTAAAATGTATTGTTCTCCTTTAATATGGTTAAGCTTTACAAAGGAGGTTTGTAAGTGTGTAATTTAAATTCCTGGTATTTAACTAATGTAAATGACTTTGTAAACCAGTATTTGTCTCTAAACAAAAATCTAAAAAAATGATACTGACTTTATTAACTTTTTTTTTCGTATAAAAGATCAGCTCCTTTGTAACGAAAACATAAACAACGCTTTAAATGGTAATGACTAAAATTACAGGTTAGTATAAAATGGTAGAGGTTTGTTTAGCTGTTCAGTGGGGCATAATAAAATTTCATGCATGAAAGAATGCTGTTCAAA
This sequence comes from Spea multiplicata, assembly GCA_009364415.1. Classification (NCBI taxonomy): domain Eukaryota; kingdom Metazoa; phylum Chordata; class Amphibia; order Anura; family Pelobatidae; genus Spea; species Spea multiplicata. The sequence continues at coordinate 3,615,695 of VKOC01000003.1, read as the reverse complement.
GCGATGGCTTGTAGGAAATAGTTGATATTTAAATTAGCAAGTCATTCTGTAAAAATGTTAAAATTACAAAGGCATGGATATTTTCAAGAAAGAAGCATTGTAACATAGTAATTTAGGTTGAACAAAAGGACACATGGCCATCAAGTTGATCCACCTTGCTGTTCCTCCAGGAGAATTGTGCTTCAGAAAAGGGAAAAATCATTTTTGCCACCAAAACAACAATCTGATTTCTCACTGGATCAACAAGTTTTAACGAATCATGGTCTTATAATCAGTTGTATTATTGTATATTCTTGATTGCAAAAAGTTCCTTTGTCTGAATGGATGACCTCCTGTTCTTTGCACAGCCATATTAATGAACAAGTCATCAGAGAGGAGCTGATATTGCTCTGTATGTATTTGTACAATCATATGAAATCCCCATGAAGATGACTTCTTCATGTAGGCATTCTGTTCATCCTATTAACTTTGTAGCCCACTTCTCCACTTTTTCAATGTCCATAATGTCATTTCTAAAAACAGGTGCCCAGACTTGCACTGCATACCCAAGGCAGGGAGAGGGAGTCAGTGTGTGTGAGAGAGTCTGCAGCTGCAAAGAAGAAGCTGACAGGGGAGGAAACATGTAGTGCCCATGATTCCCCAAAACTTACAGTGGCTTGAAAAGAAAATCAATGTTGCCTCACTCAGCAGCCCTAAAATATTATAGAATCCTTGTTTGACCACAGAGGATAAAGGACGAGAAAAAGCCATGATAATGGTCTAGAGGAAATGCGTCTTGCTAAAAGGTTTATACTTCATAGATGTTATACTTTGGATCTCTGTTTGTTGTTTGACCTCTGTGGTGTGAAACAGCCTCCTGGCAGAAGCAGCTTGAGGTCCATAGAACCTAGATAGATATTCTCTTTTTTCTTTCCCACATCTGTCCACATCTCTTTTATAAGTTGGTGTTTTGGTTGATATTTTTAAAGATACTATTATAGGTATAGTTTTAGAGTAATCTGAGGTAGAAATGCTTAACCCCTTTATGATCAATGACGGGCCAGACACGTCAAGCAAAAACGGTCAGGTAATGACCAATGATGTGCCTACGATCACTTTCTTTGCTTAAACGGTGTTGCTGTAATGCCTCGTTGTCGACCAAGATGTCTGGCCCCTCCCAAGTGGAGCCAGAGTTCTCTAGAGGGATCTAGACCATCTAGCGAACTTTTTCATCTTTATTATTTTTTTACCGGGCGGCCCCCATCTTGTGAATGGCGAAGATCACTTGCCCCGTCCTGGGGTAAGTATTTTGTGTCGCTGAGTGCCTCTTGATCGAGGCATTCCAGCTACACCATTTAAGTTTAGGAGGTGATCGTTGATCGCCTCCTAAACACTTTTAAAACGGGCATCCGCCGCCATACAATGTATGGCGGATGTTGATGCCCCGGGGAGGGGCCAGACATGGCCCATGATGCCGATCTCGGTGTTGCTGAATGCCTTGACATCGAGGCATTACAGCAACACTGTTTAACCTTAGAAAGTGATCGTTGATCACTTTTTAAGCTTGGTTAAGTCCCATGAGGTGTCAAGCACGTCATAGGTCGTTAAGTGACCGGTTTGCATGACGTGCCTGACCCGGTAATGGACATTAAGGGGTTAAAGATACCCGAAATAGGAAATGAGGCTGAATGACTAGATTTGGGAAAAATTGGTTTTATGGAGATTAGTAAAAAAGCAAGAAATTGGCAAAATAAAGTTTGTACAATTTGGAATGTACAAGTCTGGTGGACAGTAGTATAGTTATAGTATAGAAGGAGCAAATCTACGGCTGTAGATTGTAAAATATATGTTTGCTAAATTTAGTACTGTGAGTCAGTCATTGTAAAGATTGGTAAGTGCTTAGATTGGGATAGGTTTTTGTTTGTAGTTCTGTGGAGATGTGCGTATCTTACCAAACTAGGTTATAAGAAATAAACTGCAAACTTCTACAGCAATCAGGGGCATCGTGTTTGTTTGCTGCATCACAAAACATGTAAAAATGTGTCCATGTTAATCAACATACCCTCAACTTGTTGTTGCCCTTTCAGTTTCTCAATAAAAAATGGCAATGGATCTATATGGTAATGGGACTCTTCTGCTTGCAATGAGGACAAGGAAGGACACAAGTTCTGCATTTTTGTTTGGCTGCCGGTTTTATATGCATACCCTGCCACTCAACCTGGCAGTATGTGAAAAATACTTGAAAAAATAATTGCTTCTTAACCAAATTCCATGGGTTCAATTTCACTCTGAGATGATTACTACCAGACCTGTTGAATCTAAACATCAAAACAATAGAATCTGTCTTGCAAAGTGAAGTAGGCTAAAAGGTCTCTAAAAGCAGTCTATGATGCTGCGATCTAAATAAATTCAAGAGCAGATGAGAAAAGACATCTATCGTTCTGGAAAGGGCTACACAGCTGGGAGTCCATCAAACCACAGTGAAAACCATTATCTACAAATGGAGAAAACTTGGAAAAGTGGTGAACCATTGATGACCCATCCAGAAGGTCACAAAAATATACAGACTAACATGTAAAGAACTGCAAGCCTCACTTGCCAAAGGTCAGTGTTCACGATTCCATGATAAGAAAGAGACTATGCAAAAATGGCATTTATGGGAGAGTTGGAAGGCGAAAACCACTTCTGTCCAAAAAGAACACAAAGGCTCATCTGATGACCTCCAAAACTTTTGGGATAATATGTGGACTGATGAGTCAAAATATATCCCTTTTATTGTCTAGAAGGACATACTCTTATCTTTGTCATTTACAGTATATGTGTATAGTGCAGCATTGTTGCACAGAGCTCTATTTTATTCTTCAGTTATAATAGTATAATTTAATTTATGTTTAAATTAATGGAAGTGTGTATTTTACTGCCCTGGTAGATGACAGCAAAGTTGTTATGCCAAGCACTTATTCTTTATATTTGATGAATTATGCTCACAATAATAACAGTTTTGTTTTGGCTACCCTAGACATTTTAAATAAAGTGTTGCTCAATTAATGCTCACTTCCATGTCGACATGAGATTTAATTAGCTCTTGTTATAGAGTGCCTGCAATAGATTGATTTTCAATGATTTACGACCCTTTATTAAGAAATCACTATAAAAACACCAGAAAATGTGAGCACACTTAAATATATCCAATAAGTTAATTTATTTGCTTCTCTTAAAATCAGAAATTAACCCCTTCAGGACCAGGTTTTTTCCCCCCATGGTTGCGCTAAATTACCAGAGCAGTTTTTTTATGTTTTTATTCAACTGTGATTGCCCACTGACTCATTTGGGGCACCCCACAAAATATAGATTGTTTTTTTTCAGGACAAGTAGGGCTTTCTTTTAAAATAATAATTATTTATAAACCATAATTTAGATTGAAAATAAATCTAAAAATGTGGAGAAAATTAGGGTAAAAAAGACAAAATTTTTACAGTTTCACCTATAAAAACTATATATAGCTAGTGCAAATGGAAAAAAAACTCCAAAGCTGTATTTAGGTATTTGTCCTGCTTTTGGAAACACCTTATATGCCTCGTATTATTTATTTTGGCACTTACAATGTGAAATATGAATGATACGCATTGCTGTTTCTAAACAAGATTTTTTAAAATTGTCTTATGCTGGGAGTAGGGCCCCATAGTGGCTAGAAAAAGAAAAACTGCTAAACAAAAGAATATAATTTTGGAAGGTTGACATTTTAACACATTTTATTTAATCATTTTAGCGCCAATGTGTCCTAAACATTGCAGTAATATTTCATTTTTTCATTTTTAACAAACCCCTTATATCCACGCACAGTATTTCAACACATTTCTTTTCCTGGGTACGTGAAATTACTGACCCCCCCAAGTACAGGAATACCCCATATGCATGGGGAGGGCATGTCTTTTTGGCACTGTGGGTTCAAAATAGGAAAATAGGCATTACAGTTTTTAAACAAGGAATTTTGACAGATTAGTTTGCTAGGACACAGTAGACATCCCATATTTCAATTTAACCCCATAAAATATATATTTTCAAAAACTAGACAGCTCAGGAAATCTGCTTAGGGGCATATTGACCTGTCCTATGCAGCCGATTCCACACCAGTACCTTCCAAAGTTAGTAACAAAATAAAACATGTTTCAAATCCACTTTGCCATTTCACCATGTTTAATTTTCTGAGTGAAAATGTGAAGGAACAAAAAAGGTTTTGATTGTTGTTCAGTAACACTCACCCATTTAAGGCAATTCTCCACATTCATGGATAAGTCATGTTTTGAAGACATTGTGCACAGCAGCCGGATAGCAAGCTGCAGGAGCGGTAAATGGGGGCAGGGGTATGTATGTTTGTTTGTATGTATGTATGATTGTGTATGTGTGTGTAAGAGAATGGATGTCAAATTGTGTGTGTGTGTGTGTAGAAAGTTGGGGGTCCCGGAGCAAGGTGGTTTCTAGTTACGCCCCAGTGTGTGAGCATGGATGTGTATGTGTAAGGGTGTGTGAGCACGAATGTGTATGTGAAGGTGTGTATGTGTAAGTATGTGTGAACATGGATGTGTATGTGTAAGTGTGTGAGCACAGCTGTGTATGTGTGTGAGCAAGGCTGTGTATATGTAAGTATGTGAGCACAGCTGTGTGTGTGTAAGGATGTGAGTATGGATGTGTATGAGTGTGTGAGCATTTAAGTGTATGTGTAAGGGTGTGTGAGCATGAATGTTTATGTGAAAGTGTGTATGAGCATGTATGTGTATATAATCATGGGTCCGAACATGGATGTGTATGTGCAAGCATGTGTATGTGTGTATGAGCATGCATGTGTATGTGTAAGCATGGATGTGTATATGTCTGTATAAGTGCATGTTAATAGATCTTAGTGAGTAAGTGTGCTGGCGTGACTGTGTAAGTCTGCAAATGTGAGAAAGTGTGTAAAAATGTGTGCCAGTGCATATGTGAGTTACTGGGGGAGGGGCAAGAGAAAGATGGGAGGGATGCCAAATACAATAATAAAGAAAAGAAGAGATAGCAAGAAAGAAGAGATAATGAGACGGAGGAGGAATGGGTACAAAGGGGGAGATAAAAAGAAGAGTTGTTGAAATACAAAGAGGAGGAGAGAGATAATGAAAAGGAGGCGGGATCATGAGAAGAGGGAGAGATAAGCAAGTCTTACTGAGAAGAGCCTTGACTTAGAGGAGACCTGAGACTCTGAGAGGAGACCACTGTTGGTACAATCTGGGTACTGGGGCAAGTCCTTATGTACATACTATATAGCTAAACTGGGTAGTCTAAAGCAGATAGACTTGAATGTGTTTGTGTGTATGTGTATATATGTGCAATGTGCTCAGCGACCCCTCTTACTGCTATCAAATTTGCTATTGGTTGTAGCCCTGGTTGTGCAGCATGTACATTCATGAGATGAACAAAACCGTTCCCAGGAGCAATTTCAATAACACAATTTAACACCCAATTTTTGTTCTTAAAAAGGATTCCAACCTCAGCTGATTTATAATAATTTTACCCAAGCCAGTTAGAGAGCCACGTGGTCCACTCCTTCTTTAAATGTCCATAAGACAGTCATGAGCTATATGCCCAAGTTTATTGTCAATAAATACAAAAACAAAACAGCCATTCTGACAGGGCTTCTCAGACTCCTCACATTGAGTGAGGCAACAGTGAGGTCCAGCATGTTTTATAATCGTACCTCTCACCTTTAGGGTTCAAAACTTCTGAGATACTGCTGTAGTCCATGATGTTGAAAGGATAAGATAAAGAGTCCCTTTTAGCAGCACCTGCATAACCTTTTCAACCCTTCAAGTCACCTTCTGGACAGATTACTCTTGCTTTGCTTTCCACTTAGACGATTCCACTGTGTCATCTCAAAGGTTCCTATAAAACTCTACTTTAGATTTTTTTTCCAGATTCCAGTGTCTACCAGGACCACCAGTTCAGCCTCTATAGGGGGGCATCAAACTGGATTCACTGTCCGCCCCCTTAGGGCAAAGGGCCAGCTGGATATTCCACATTGGCTTTACCAGATCAACCACAAATGCCGGGTTACTGGAGGATACTGTATGGATAACCACCTCTACAGAAGCAGAAGGTAGCACTTGTTTCGGACCTGGTACTAAAATTTCACCATCAGGCTCTCCACCTCTGTCATTAGGACTGCTATCAATGCCTTTTTTAGAATGCAATTTAAAAACACAAGAAGGACGTTTCCATTGACCTTGGAAGAGTGCACTAAGAAAGATACTGGTGATAACTCTATTGAAAGTAGTGGGCTAATAAATTGGACTTAAATTTAATATAATATTTAAATACAATAATAAGTATCATAAAGTATTGACATCCTGTATAAATAAATTTAAAAAAGTGATTGTTTTGCGTGTCACAATCAGGCTTCTTCAGAGGTGAAGTTCGACTGTACAAGCACTAGCCCTTCAGAAAAAAAACATACCAGAAGGGGAAAGAGAAGAAAAGGGGAATAAGTGACTACTACTAGAAAAGTATCTATATACATATATTCCAGTTAATGAAGAGATCTCTATAATTACATTTGAGCCATAATGTTATTAATTGTACATTAATAAGTGACATAGCAATATTTGATGGATCTTAATAATTAAGGAACATAGCCTCAATAGCACATTCTTTAAATCAATTTAAGTTTTTTATAAACACTTATTATAAATGAGAGCGATAGAACATTTTGCGCAGACATTGCACAGACATTGGCCAATACCCCTCTTATAGCATGTCATTAATAGAATTGAAATAATTTACTTACTGGCTAGGAATGGTTGTAGGATCTAAAGTGTTACTAAATTGATAGTTCTTAACTGTGGGAAGAAAAGGGGTAAAGTTTTATTTTAATTATGAATGTATGTGTGTGTAGTTAAAAAATATATAAAATAAGACATAATTAATAAAAAAAAACTTACTTTAAGATAATGAATTCTGTGGGGGAATGTAGCAATTTAGAAATTATATTCTAATATATTTTAATAATTTTAGACATTTATTAAATATCATATTATTATGTTTGTTCCCACTGATACTGTGTTGGAATATATCTATATATATTATATATATATATATATATATATATATATAATATGTGAGTGAAGAAGAAAATAAAAAATAGAGAGAAACAATGGTACAATGTGCATTAAAGCTTACTTTGTGGATAGAAGTATAGCTGGTCTCAAAGGAGGATGTCTTCAAATAGGGCAGGATTTCTGGACAAACTGTCTGTTCTTGCGGTACATGGAAGAATTGCAGTATAAATGCTGCGCAGATGACTAGTAGAATTGCCAAACAGGAGGTGCTTTGAGTGTATGTTTTTCAAGATTGTGTATACTATGTATTTATACTAAAAAAATTCTGGATATAATGTTGTGTGATTTTTGAAAATAAAATAACTTGCAAGTGTTGAGTATGTGTAGGTATCAACTGATTGTATACACAATGTATTTATTCTACAGAGTTAAGGATCCATTACTGTGTAATTGGCAAAAATAAAATAACTTGAATGTTATGGAGTATATGATGTATGGTTTATACATGTGTTGTGAAATACTACTAAATATAAATAATACTAAATATAAAAGTATGGATTTATCATGTATTGATCATTAATAATGAGATGAAAATATAAATGTGAATAAATGATATAATTCATATTTCTAACATATATATTTATAAGTTGTCTCTGTGTGACCATAGCCTCCATAGCTGTAAGCTTGTAAATGATGAGTGGGAACTCAACTGTAGATGAACAGTGATAGAGAATAGCAGTTTTCACACTTCAATTATATATACTGAAATATGTTCATGGTCAATACCACTTTAAGAGTATAATCAATGAATAATATAAGGATATTTGCATTCACATAGCTGTAATATGTAGTCCAATAAATATAAGTAACATGCGTTTGTATTTTACCTTGTTATAGGTTGAATTGGATATTCAAGAGGACGCTGTGCTGTTAATGCAGAGAGGTAAGGTGGTGGTAAATAATCCTTTCTCTCATCCATAGCAGACACAATGAGATCTCTCCTTGGATCATGAAGCTGTTTCTCCATAATTTAAAAAATATATCCCTGAATATTACGTTTTTGCAAGGATTCATCCAATTGTTGTTTAAATGTCTGTACTGACTGATAAAAATAACCTTAGGGAGTCCAAAAATGGTTACCATATTGTATGAAAATGTATAATATATTAACCATATTGTCATATTGTGTTTAGTACAAATGAAACAAAATATGTAATGAAAGTAATAAAGGGATCCTACTTCTGTGAAGATATTCCATTGAAAATCAGCTGTTTCCAGCTATAGTAGTTATTTACTTAACTGTATTTCTGATCCAGTTGATGTTATTTAATGGACATAATTTGCTTTTTCTTTCAAAAACAATGACATTTGTAAGTGATTCTAAACTTTTGAATGTATAATGTATATAGTATATTTATATATTAAACTCCTACTAGAACATGTACAGTAGCATTGCATAGCTTTCAATAAAGTGATAATTGTGCAATATGACACTAAAGGGCACATTAATCACGCAATTTAGTGTTAGATACGCATTTAAAAATGTAAAGTGCAGTTGGTCATGAAAAAGTCTAATGTAATCACCACATACATAATAGTGACATCATCTCCTCCTGATATTGATCTTGAATTACTTGTGGACCAAATTATTTTTCAGTTGGGTATCATATCAAGCATACAATGCAAAGCCAGTGCATTGTGAATAATGTGGAAGTTGTAAACATTTCTTGGCTCAGAGTTTTGTTAATATTTTAAAAAATCCCAATGTAATTTACACTTTACTTAAAACCTAGCAAAAGTACCTTGTATCTTGCATCATTAATTGATTTAAATGAGTACAGCTTTTAAGTATTTGCCTGATCTTCCTAAAGACTCAGCATAATAACCCAGGCAGTGAACTGTGTGATAGTTAATGATGCAGTATTCACTTATTAGGCAATGGAACACAGACATAATAATTGACAGGAAGATGTAATTGATGTAGGTGTAAATCATTTTATACCACTTAAATCTGTGTTAATGATTAACATTTTATATTTTAAAAAGATAAGTATGAAAATTGCAAATAAATCCACTGTTTGACATTTCTTATCTACATCTACCTAAAAAAACCTTAAATGTAATTATTGATTATTTTATTGTGTTACTTGTAAGCGGTTAGACATTAAGTTTGCAGACATTTGAATACATTTAATGATTGATAAGTTTACCAAGAGGGAGATATGCCAATAAGCAGGTAAAGTAAAGGCCATATCCATGTCTGAGAGACGCCATGGCTTTTCCAGATTTCCTAACAGGTCCTTGTTAATTCTATGCCAAAAGTAGCTGTGGATTTCTTCTTTTTAATCTCCCATAATGCCTTATTCGATTATTGTCAATGCTCTCCAAGCGTGCACTGCCCCTTCAAACTCTAATTCTCTGAGCTGAACAAGTCATTTAAGTCTTAACGGTGATAGAGAAATCAAAGAGTAAAGAGGGGGGAAAAAAAACGTCCATCTGCACTACGCAGTTGTATATCGAAATCCTGGCGGATTACTGAAAAATATGCCATGTAAAACTTACCACGGGTGACTAGGCAAAGAGATTGTATCGCTCTTTCCCTCAGTGCTGAGGCATGGCTCTTCTGATCTTGTGGATATATACCTGTGCGTGGTGAGTAGACATTTTAAACAAATCTATATTTTATATAAACAATGTATTTAATATTTTTTTTAAAAAACGCACCTACAGTACTTTTCATGATTTAGTCACCAAAAAGGTCTTGTGTGGAATGATAGTTTAAATTATGTTTTTCGTGCACGCAGTACCTTGGGAAATTCTATGGCCAACGAGAATATTTATTCTGAAAACATAACAAGGATTTTAGATAGATTATTGGATGGTTATGACAACAGACTTCGACCAGGATTTGGAGGTAAATATTGAACAAATAAAGACTTTCATTAAATTCTTACAAAATAGCCAACGTTGAAAATAAAATGATCTAATAATGTGTTGTTCTTACAACATATACGTAATGCTGTGTTTTATATGTCAAACTTTTTTTTGTACATGTCAGTGTTTTGTTTTTCATATTATTGAAAAAGTTTTAAGTGTTTAAGTTACCCATACATTTCAAATAAAATTGTATCATTCTCATTGTAGGATAAGGAATGTGAATCTCTTTTGTTGTACACATTAGTTATTATTTTGTCATACTTTTGCGAATATCTCATAGGTCCTGTTACAGAAGTCAAAACAGACATATACGTAACCAGCTTTGGTCCAGTTTCTGATGTTGAGATGGTAAGACTTTTGATCATATTCTTTTATTTAAATGTAATATTTTTAGCGATCAATTTGAAAACGAGACAAAGTGTGTGTGAAATCATTTTATCAATAACCTTTGAAATGTATTGATACATTTCTTTAAGCATTATGCACCTAAAGTTTCTAAGCAAACCGATTACAACAGATTACTTAGTGTAATCCTCTTGTGCATTTAAGTTACAGAATGTAGTGTCCTATTTCTACAAACACTATTCTTAAACATGTCCATATTAAGTTACAGGGACTATTGGGAAACAAATCCTAAATGAATTTTAAAAAATCATAAAAGATTATCAGAAAATCCAATGTTTACATCCAATGTACATACATGCTATGTTTTAGCATCATTTTAAGGCAAATTTTATTTTTTACTAACTTCTGTGGCCTTTACTACTATATTCCGTAGTTTGACATAATATTATTAGGTCACTTGGGTGATCATAATGTTTTGAGAAGGGGTGCTTTTATTATTTTCATATAGTTTATGACCTATAAGTAGGGTTGGTATTTGTAAAGAAAAATAAAACATTAATATATTTTAGGAAAGGATACAGGGAATTTCACTGAATTCTGGAAATACTTTTTTCATGGGATGACATATATGTTACCCAGTGCTAAGAGAAGAAAAAATGCATCTAGGTTATATGTTTGCCATAGAATTAATTTTGGTTGCCAATTGTAATTTTAAAAAAATATCAGATATGTGAATATGTTTCCTGATATACACAAAATGAAAGAAAGCAATATATAAATTATAATTATTTCCAATACATTAAGATATACCTAAAAATGGTTATGACATTCTGTAGCTGGTTGACTTTAATGGCATTTTTGTTAATAATAACAATAATAAATCAATGTTATATATTATATATTTTTAGAACACTATTTTTGACATATGCTCTTTCAACATTCCTTTAATTTCACTTCCAGGGTGTTTTTACAGTTGGTAGATTTTAAACACCGTCAGTTTCATATTTGTTTCATATAGATTTCATATTATTTGAAGTGTACAACACTGATAATTTGTGAGTAATTCACATTGGCTGGTTAAAGAGAAGGAACAAGCAGAACATATTTAATGTGTAGAAATTTGGGCACTGATCCTTTCATTGTATAAGTAAATATCAAAATCACATAAATAAATAAAACTGATTATTTTTTGTTTTGTAGTTTTTTTTTTTTTAATCAATTACTCAATATGTTATTGTGTTTGTGAAATTCTAGTATCAACTATATGTCCACGTGCATAAATGTACATTATTTGATATTTTTGGTGTTTCCTTACATGGGAACACAAAACATTAGCAAATGAAAAGCATTTGCAAATTGCAAATTTAATACTAAAATAACATGAATAAAAAAAATATGTATGATAGTGAAACTGAAATAAAATATAGCAAAGTACCATAAATGTATCATTAGTTATATGTCCAAGATGAAAGATATGTGGATATATTTTTAACTTCTTAGATTGCATCTATGTTTACTATACACTATATAATTATATTTTCATTTACTATTATTCAATTATCAAGCAAAGTAGTAACATTTCAGTTAATTTCAATCATAAAACAATGGTAAGAATATTATCTATGTTTAGTCTTGTATATTAAGTTGTGCTTATTATTATTACTATTATTTGCTATTATATCTTAATTGAAAATGCTAAACATGAGAAATCATACTATGAAGTAATTCAGTTTTCATGTACTGTAAAATCATGCAATTTTCTATTTTAGAGATGTGAATAGTGGGAAAAGCTAAACACAAATACAGTAGTAATAGTAATATACAGTAGATTTACATTCTTGACAGAAAATATATTATAGGAAAATATTTAATATGGGTTAAGGAACACAGTACAATACAAATGGATCCTACAGAAGTTGAAGCCTTAGGCAAACTCCTAAATTGCTCTTTGTAAATGCATTACTCCTAAAAATATTACTCCATTGTCCGCTGTGCAAAAAAGAGCGAAGGACAGCTAGGTAACTTGGCATTGTTTCTGCTCCTTAGGACATCGTTTCTCCTCCTTTGCTCATAATCAATTGTGATTGATTGAATGACCTGTCTAGAAACTAAACTATTATTTAAAAAAAAGAACAAACGCTAAATGCCTACTCAGTAGTAAGTAACTAAACTCACAGGAAACATAAGGTCAACATTAGGTGAAAGTAACTTTGAATTTAATCATAGCAAATGCTATCTTAACTTTCAAATCAGATCTTCGTTAAGTAGAATAAAGTAAACCCTTGGGCAGGCAGTTGAGAGTAACATAATTGAACTATTAAGTTGAATTAAGCTATACTAGCTGTAAATTGTGTCCAGATCCCCTTGATCTGAATTGAAACTGATAAAAGATAAATTAAGTCTTTACATACATATTTATACCCTATACATTATCATTATATTACAACTGTTTTGCATACATTTGTGAGTAGTAAATGTAATATTTGTATGTATGATATATACGCAGAAAGAGAGATGGTATATATATATTATATATTATATATATATTAATTATTACATTTCGGCTTGAGCTTTGTATTTTATAAATTACATTCTAATAGTGCCAGCGCTCTAAGAGTTACTTTTAAAACACTTATTTTTAATTGTTTATATACTTTCCCCTTTATATGATTAACAAAGTTTCTTAATAAATTTCACTGACCTTTGCCAGAAGGAACAACTTTTAATGAAATTAATCTAGTTATTATACACTTTGTATAAAAAACAGTAGAAAGTAGAAAAATAACATTTGCAATGGTAACAGTGTTAAAATGCAGTTTATAAATAACCATTGCAATGCTGGCATTTTTTAATTCATGTTGACATAAAAAAAGATGAAGTGGTTACACTATCTTTGGACTCCGCACACGTGCTGTGAGTGTGTTTTACATTTTAACAGTTTATTAAATTAGTTTAGACCTGTCTCAAAACAGACCTACTTTTTCTATCTAGAAAAGTATCAATTTAAGACTTGCCAAAAATGTGCAAACCCAATGGAATTGCTTAGATGCGGTTAAATTTATTTGATCTCTCCATAGCCTGTTTTTAAGTTTACACATATAATTGAATCCATGTGTTTTTCACCTCCATTTAAAACAATTAACATTTAGACAATATTTATTTTTCAGAAAGCTTTCTTCTGTATTTTATATAGCACTTAATGTTACTAAAATCACAGATGACCTGGGAAACCTTTGCCAGGCACCTCTTCATAGTAATCGGTATGTGAGTGTGAAGTACAAAAGAAGGACGCAGGAAAAGGGTGCTACTGTGACTATTTGCCAAATTTTTAAAACTTTTTAGATTCTGACAGAACAGCCAGGAGAAAGATGTGGTATAGTTACATAGTATGAAGTATGAAGAAAGGTGGTAATCTACCTGGAGATAATGTATGGTAAAATAATTTCAACTGACAGAGATACTCTTAGTACAGTCTTCCATTTTCATTTCCATTAAGACTGTAGAACTAGAATCCAATATATGGTACCTAGTAACATACAGGTGGTAATTAATGCAGGTCTATACCACATCAACTACTTACCCTCAGTTGTTATGCCGCAATATTTTTGTGTATTTTTAAACAATCAAGGAGTCCAGTAGCAACCAGCGAAATACCCAAGAATATGTAATGGAAACCCTAAACACAGTGGAACATTCAAAATGGAGTGAGAAACTCAGTGACATCATCACGCTAGATTAGTAAAACTATGAAAACCCCAATGACTTGAAAAAGTCGATATTCCTCTGTACACAGGTGAGAGAGTACATTTTCTATAAATCTGCTTATAGATACAAACGCTGCAAATAATGCTGGATTACTTCTCTAAAGAATGTCACCATAACCACAGATGCATTACGTGGCCTAACCACTACCCACCCTGCGACTAATGGCTCCAGCTATACAACCCTTCTTGCCTTATTTGGTGATTTGTCGCAATGTCTGATTACCTTTCAATCCTCTTTTGTCACAGAACAGTGCCCCCAAAACTATTTTTTGCCTTGGGCTATTACATCACAAGTGTATTATTTTATATTTATTAACACTAAACTGCAGCTGTCACTTTCTTGACCATTCTTCTAATTTACTTCAATCATTTGTTAACTATTTTAACATCCAAAGACTCCAATCTATTTATAAGTCTTTTATGGCGGATGGTGACAAATGTCTTACTGACATATTAGGTATTCTATATCTACTGGTCCTTTTTGGGTTATTATTTTAGTTACTCAGTCAACAAAAATGCATTTGACTGTTCACCTCAAGAAATATAATAACCCTTTACATTAACATGGCTAATGGTTTTGCCAAGATACTCATAATAACTTAGGGTGTATCCCAATTAAGTCTCATTGATTTGTTTACTTTGGAGAGTTCAAGTAGAACATCTTCCTCTGTTTACACACATGTTTTAACCCCTGAATGACAAGTTTCTTACTCGTAATACATTTTGGGACAAAGGCTCTTTTAACATTTTTCAGTGTTGCTGTTTAGCTGTAATTTCCTTCTTTCTCATTTTGTGCACCCACACACATTATATATCGGTTTTTTTTTTCAGGACAAACAGGGCTTTCTTTAGATACCATTATTTGTATCATATCATTTAATTTACTATAAAAAATGATAAAATATGGTGACTTTTTCTCACTTTTTAAAAAAAAATATTTTACTCATCTGCAAAAACTAATGAAAAAATCTGCTAAATAGATTCTACTATTTGTCCTGAGTTTAGAAATACCCAATATTTTTTATGTTTTTTTGCTTTTTCTACATGTTATGGGGGAATAAGTACCAGTAATGTTTTGCTATTTCAAAACCATTTTTCCCCAAATCTGGTCATTCTGCCCCCCATGTGCTATTTCAGGTATCTTTGAAGTTGGCCAATGCAATTTACCCCATCAAACCATATATTTTTGAAAACTAAACACCCCAAGGTATTTCAAATGCTGGTATTTTAACCCTTTCCATGCACTAATTCTATCACCAGCCTTTGTCAATCTTTATGGTAGTAAATCTTCTTTGTATTTTTTTCACACACTTTGTACTTCAGGTATGAATTTACCGCTCCTGGTATATGTCCGTGTCAAACAACACCCCGATATGTGTTCAGGAACATCTCCACATGCATGGGTTTGTTGGGTTATTTGGGCCACCTTTGTGAGGTGTGTATTATTTTGTCATTTAGACATCTGGCCAGTCTGTGCTCACGTCCCATATATGGGCCAATTCAATTTAACCCATCAAATCATAATTTTTTTTAAAACTAGGCACCCTATGAGCATTTATAATGCCAATATTTTAACTCTTTCCATGCGGGAATATTTGTTAAATATGATCACTGCAGATTACAATTCAGTACACAAATATTATAACTAGCGTATGTGACATCATTGAAATGACTTGACCAATATTGTTTTCTTTTCTTAAAGGGAGACTCCATATATATACTACAAAAATAAAGGATTTAACAGTAGTATAGCATGTCCTTAAAATATGACAATAAGCATTTTTAATCTAACGACAGGAAGGATATATGATATGGACAGGTTAAGACTTGATGCCACTGTTCAACCACATGTAGGATCATCGAATAACTACATTTATTGGACTGGTAAAGATATTGCTAGGAATGTCACGGTTATCACATTTGTACATATTTTAATTTTAACAAAATTTGCCAATTTCTCAATTAGTACGAAGGTTCACAAATGAGGAAGGATCCCAACAAAGCAAACAAAAACAAATCTGAGAGCTATGAATTTGCATTTGCATTTTGTTGGTTTTTCCATTCTCACTCTCTCTCTCTCTAACACTTTCATCCAGACTTTCATGCTATCTCACACTTTCTCATGCTCTCTCTCTCACATTCTGTCACACTCTGTCTCAATGTCTCCCTACTTTCTCTACCTTCTACCTTTAGGGTATTAGATTAAAAATGAAGTTAGTAAATTCTGCACTGGGGACCTTTACTCCAATTGTAGGTATGCATCTTCAGCCTACATTTTCTCCATCTACATTGGAAAGTCCAATGCACTTGTTTTACCGTCTCTGTTTTCTACTCTCTTTTATTAACACCATATACAGGCATTCTTATAACAGTTTATAACCATATTTTTATTCAACTAACATTTTATGAGGTAGGTGTTTATTACAGTAAATATTTAAAATAACAAACAAAATATATACACAGTACAGTAGCAATATTCTGCACTGAGCACAGAGTTCAATTTAAATGCATAATTTCATTTTCTTTGCTCTTTTAATCTCCAAACTACTTTCGAAGTATTAAGTATTTGAATGTAATTATTCTACAGGTTTTCTGCTAATTTGCCTTTGAACAGTTAAACCATTTTGTACTGCTTGATTAACTTTTTGTTCAGCGAAATGTTAAGCAAAAGGCATTTTCCCTTCCCCCTCCAGTAGCTTTTTTAAGTAACTACTTAATGGTAATAGGATTAAAATCATTAAGCAGTGACAGGAGTGTGGCTAACATACTAGTTAAGTTGTCTATTAAATTATTGGGTCTGCGTTTTGGCCTGAAACCTTAATGATGTTAATTTTACTTCAGGAATATACAATGGATGTGTTTTTCCGTCAGACTTGGATTGATGAAAGACTGAAATTTGATGGCCCTACAGAAATACTGAGATTGAATAATTTAATGGTCAGTAAAATCTGGACTCCGGATACATTTTTTAGAAATGGAAAAAAATCAATTTCTCACAACATGACAACCCCAAATAAACTCTTTAGAATCATGCAGAATGGAACAATTCTCTATACAATGAGGTGAGATTGTGTAAAATATAAGATTATCTTTTTGTAAAGATGCTCTATACTTTCCAGTTATAAATCATACGAAAACATAGTAATAAATCTGTAGAGTACAATCACTATGAATGCTACCCATTAGAAAGTATAATAACTAAAGGTTCTGGAACTGCTGTAAACTGTTTACAGTCAATTGGTAAAAAGGGAACTTGCTTAGTTTTTGTACTACTTTGTTACTTACTGTATTTTTGGAATTAACATGAACATTCATGGTAAAACAAACCCAACATGGACTGTACTGAATACATTATATGAAATTCATATATTTATGATTGATAAACAATTTTTTTCTCAGAATTAAATGTATAATTTCAAGTCAACATAACTAATTTGGATATTGGATGTTGGAATTAACAATAACATGGCCAAAAATTAGTCCTACTCGTACAAAAGCAAAGAGGGTCTAACTTATGCAAGTGTTTAGTTTAGAGGAAGGAAGGGGAGAGCCCTGGAATTTATTGGTGCCCACCGCAAGTGACAAGATTACTTGATTATATTACTTATTATGTTTCACACCTACCCAGCAGGCAATTCAGTCATGCAAGAGAGAAACATAAACCAAGTATAGACAGAGGATGAAATAAGATGTTTAGACGCAGTTGAGAGTTCCAGGAATGGCCCACCAAGAACAAACAGTGGGTGAAAGAGTGTAATAAGGGGTTTCCGAAGCATGTGAGAGTTGCAGGAAGGACTTACCAGCTTTAAGAGCATACAAATAAGGAATTCACATGTGAATGAGGGTTGCAGAAAGGGAAGAAGACATTGTAAGGGTTAATGCAGAAGAGCAATTATTATTATAATTATTATTATTATTACGGTTGTCTTTTTTAAAAATATTTAAATGTATGAGTTTTCTGAACAATACAGGGATCATCCATTAATTACATTACAGTCAATGCATAGAAGCATGCATGTAGCATTTTCCTTGGTGATGTGTAATGCATAACTGGAATTTTAAAAAAGCATGATAACCAGAAATGGATGTCTAGATTGACCAGCGTCCCTTCATCTGTTTACACATAGAAAGTTCACTTTGGATGAGTGAAATTTTTTGTGCCAAGCAACTACATTGGAAAACAATAAGTCTGGTTTACCATATACATTAAATAATACAAATTCCTGTAAGATACAGTATCTACTAAGAAACTTGATTTAGGATAATTTTCAGTAATTTTTCAGGTAAGCCTCTCTGCTCCTCAGAAATCAATATTAGATCACTTATGAGAAACAAGCAATATATATTTGTTTTTCGAGTTTGAAAATATGCTAGAATGGTTGGAACATTTTAATGTATCAATATTTCAACTGCTAAAACAGATCAATATACTATTCAGTGTGCTTCATAATATGTCATTGCTATGTGAATTTTTTATGCAAGCCCTCTATAAAGAGGGAATCAAGAATAACATTTCTAACATAATGCTAGAATGTTGATATTTTGTTTTCAGACTGACCATCAAAGCAGAGTGCCCTATGAGACTGATGAATTTTCCTATGGATGGACATGCTTGTCCACTGAAGTTTGGAAGCTGTACGTAAAAAAAAGTCTCACATTTTATAGCCGTATTAATCTTTTTTTATATACCGATATTTAAAACAATTGGAGGGGTTTTTGGAGAAAAACATTTCAAAAATCATTAACTAGATGCTTTTATATTGTTATTGAAAGGTTATAATTAGTTATGTTAATTATAGACTTAATTAAAACCTTTTGGTAGTAGTATCATACAATACTTATACAGAGGTTTCAAGTCTTTGTTTACTATTATTCCTGCTGTTTTTTATTGAAGGTCAGATGGAAGTACATTTTTTAAAAAGTTTGAAGATGATTTTTTTACCTTATAGAATGAATACATACCAAGATGAATGTTGGCATTGTAACCATGAAATGTTAATGTTAATATGCATACATTATGTAAATATATAAATTCATTATCACATGTGGTACACAGACGCATATCCAAAAAGTGAAATTGTTTATACCTGGAAAAAAGGACCCCTGTATTCAGTGGAAGTGCCTGAAGAGTCATCAAGTCTGCTGCAGTATGATCTAATTGGACAAACAGTTTCAAGTGAAACAATGAAATCCAATACAGGTGAAAGTCTACGTATAAATTGCAATATCATTTCATTTTAACTTAAATATTATTTTAGTATATGTATAGGGATATACTAATGTAATTCTTCATGTGCAGTGATGCCAGTTCAATGCTACATGTTAAACTGACATGTCCATGAATACTTCCCTTAGATTCCCTTAGACCTTAGGTTCCCTTAGACCTTCAAATGCATATGGAACACTTGTTATGTCATCAATCATCACATTAGGGAGATGGGGGAAAAGAGCATTGTGTTAGCATGCTTATTTAAAAATCGTGCCCATCAATACGTTTCCTGGTTTGTAAGCGATGAAGGACAAGGTCTTGAACTTTTAGCCCCGTCCTCATGGCTAACCAAGAAATTTGGTTTGCTAGGTAGGTTTGTCTTGAGGTCTCAAACTATTACCCTTTGTTCTGGTTTTCCTACAGAGAGACAAGGTAAAGAAATGATAGGCCCCATTGTATAAAGCCTACTGCCAAAAGTATATTCCTGAGGGACCTCGTGACCCTTTTTCATTAGAACACACAAAAATAGTAATAAAATAAACAGAAATAATATATAAAATGT
This sequence comes from Spea multiplicata, assembly GCA_009364415.1. Taxonomy (NCBI): domain Eukaryota; kingdom Metazoa; phylum Chordata; class Amphibia; order Anura; family Pelobatidae; genus Spea; species Spea multiplicata. The sequence continues at coordinate 3,595,817 of VKOC01000003.1, read as the reverse complement.
TTAATCTGGCAATACAGTGCAAACAGAGTAAAATACAATAAAAAAGTATATATACTGTACCAGATTATTTATTAATTATAATAATAATTATAAATATTGTAATGGTGAAATAATTAAATAGACTGAAAGTTCCTTAGATCTCTTTATCATTCTTAGTGATGTGTAGACTCTCAGATTCATGAATCATTAGCTGATTACCACCTAATGAATATATAATAAATGTTATTTACAGTATATAAATAAGTTGAGCCTGAGACTCCATAGTATACAACAAAAGGCATTGGTTAACTTTAAAAAACACAAGGTTGTTAAGGGCGTGACTTACTTTGTGGACATTCATTTGAATTTGCATTATGGAGCATGTGTAGCGTGGGTAATCAGGAGCCATGACCTTTAGAATTAAGATGAAATGTAGAAAGTGCTAAAAATCTGAATGATTTCAAATACCAATTTAATGCCTGATTGTTAAAATTGTGAGTAACTTTGATTTTATATATTTAACAGGTGAATACATTGTAATGACCGTGCATTTCTACTTGCAAAGAAAAATGGGGTATTTTGTGATACAAACATATATCCCCTGCATAATGACAGTCATTCTTTCTCAGGTTTCCTTTTGGATCAATAAGGAATCAGTTCCCGCTAGAACTGTTTTTGGTATGAATTAAACTTGTACATAGCCTATCCATAATTCTAATTCATTCATTTTCCATTCCATTTATTTGTTGTAGGTGAATATTCCCAGCAAGTAGTTCTGTTCTATCTTCGAAGAAAAATAGGCTACTACATCATTCATACATACATTCCATGCAGCATGACTGTTGTTCTGTCACAAGTTGTGTTTTGGATCAACAAAGAATCAGTCCCAGCAAGGACTGTAGCTGGTATGGTCTTGTTGCTTAAATTATTTTGCACTTCATAATCACAAAAGTCATTTATTTGATGATATTATAGTTACCAGGCTTTGAAAAAACAAACAGCTATAAGATCAGTGAACTATTTACAAGAATTCTTAAAATAAAAACAGCCCAATAACCTTAAACTCTTTTAGTGCTTTGGGTAAGCAGTGCGTTATTGACAAAGTTTAATACTTTGCATTATGATGTAGCAGGGGCGTAACTAGAAACCTCAGGGCCCCGGTGCGAGAATCTGTTAAGGGTCCCCCCCACCCCATCTATTCCTTTCTCACTATCTACCCTCTCCCTCCCTACACCCCTTCTCACTATCTACCCTCTCCCTCCCTACCCCCTTCTCACTATCTCCCTCTCCCTCCCTACCCCTTCTCACGATTCCCCTCCTCTCCTCCCTACCCGCCTTCTCACTATTACCCACTCCTCCCTACCTCCCTTTGTAGGTCACTTACCGTCAACTCCTGTGTTGGGAGCGTGAGGCGTTTGTCTCGGGTGCCGGCGCTTAACTGCTGAGTGCCGGCCTCTTTTTTTTTCTAAACCCAGTAATGATTGGTAGGTATATCACAGCCCTGAAAATCACAATAATGTGTATATAAACTTTTTTTTCTAACTGTGTAAGGCATATTACAAAAAATATCACATAACATATCTCAGTAAAGCTTCTAACCATGTCCCCTGAAAATAAACAGTTCACCTCTGTCCATTTAAAATGTTTCCGATACATGTAAATGCTTCAAGTTTACTATTCTGATCAGTTCTCAGATTTTAATGTGAAATTCTAATACTCACTCCTCTGTTATTTCAAAGGAATTACAACTGTCCTAACAATGACCACCTTAAGCATCAGTGCTCGACACTCCTTTCCAAAAGTTTCTTATGCCACAGCCATGGATTGGTTCATCGCTGTATGCTTTGCCTTTGTCTTCTCTGCCCTTATTGAATTTGCTGCTGTTAACTACTTTACCAACCTTCAAACCCAGAAGGCAATGGTGAAAGTGGTAAAGGAGTCAGTACTGTCTGCAGCGAGAGCACCAGCAGAGGAGGAGATGGTTTCGGTAAGGTTTCTGTCCACACAAACGGCTTAGTAAAATAGTGGCAGACAAAACACCGTTGAAGCATCATTATTATATAATTTATTAATCACTCATCCTGTGAAGAATATGTAAATAACATTACTAGATTGTGTTAACATATTAGAAATCCAACAAATGTTACTACTTCTTGTTAATATTTAATCAACATTCAGCTGTAATTTTGCTTCACTTTATAGCACTCTGATTCCAACTGCAACTTAAAAAAAAGGATTAACTCAACGGCTTCATATGGAAATCTGTCGCTCGAAGACAATTTACCTACACGTGCATCACCATATTATCAGCAACCCGATGGTCCCACACCAGGTCTTGCACAATTAGGAATCTCATCGAACCCTCCTGAGGGAACAAGTAAAATTGACCAATATGCTAGAATCTTATTTCCAGTAGCATTTGCCGGGTTCAATTTAGTATACTGGGTTGTATACCTTTCAAAAGACACTATGGAGTTAAATCGCAACATTTAAACCTAAAAGCAAAACAAAAAGAGGTAGGTACTTAATCACGTTGTATAAAACATAGCTTTGTGTTAACCTTTTAATGTATCGGAAAAAAAACGCTAAATCTATGTTCCTTGGTTACAATACTGTATTAATACTATATGAATATAACTTAATATAAGTATTTTTACATGACAAGTTTTAATGCTGCAATAATATTGTTCAAAATGTATTTGGAGTATGACACAGATTGGTGACACCAGCATCCATTCCTTAAGATTAGGCTGTAGACTGCTTGCAAATTATATCCATGCACAACTGCCTTTGTATAGTCATGTAGAACAAACACTGGCCATTCAGAAACGTTACACTAAAAATAAGCCAAGGCAAACATTGCATTTTAAGAGTTTTGTGATTAGTAATATAATACATTGTAAAGGCTATGTTGGATGTCAAAGATCCTGCACAGGAATGACCATACATTTCCAACTTAATTAATTATATTCATCAATGTTCCACAAGACTGCCTTTTAGGCATACAATACATGGACACTGTATAGCCTTATTATTATCATGGGTGTTATATATATATATAATTATCACACATATAGCAAACAGTGACAGAAGGTGTGGAGGGCACTTTTCTTAGTGTAAACTCTAATAAGGAAGTGAGATCCGAAACAGGAAGTGGCAGAAAACGAGCGACGTTAGTCAGGCAAAGGCATGTAAAAATGATTCAAGGGAGAATAGCTTAAAAGAGGTTGTGTAGTAGCCGATAGTCTATACAAGAAATATTTAGCATGTTTCTATGAAACAAGAGCACATTCCAAGGTAACACTATACCCATACATATAAGTTGTTTGGGACACCTGTTTTGAAGCGTGTGGCAAGGGGTGTGGAGGGATGGCTCTGGGCACCTCTCCCAAATATAGGTGGTTTGGAGTCCAGGCCACGTGACTTCCTTACCTGAACATTCTTCTGCTAATGCTGGCAAAGGGGAAGCTGTAATGGAGGTATGATATAGATATAGTGAGTATGCTCAAAAATACTGCTAATTGCAAAAAGAAGTCTTTAACAATATTAATATAACCTTTAAAATGATCTTATATATATATCCATTTCCTTTTTAGGTTTGCTAAATGAAAATCAGAGTGGACTTGGTTGTATGTTTTTGCCTTAAAAGAGCAAAAAATATTATATAGACATATATATAAATAGATGTTATTTCTTGTTCCCTTCCTACCAGTAGCATGTTATGATATGCATTTATATGTTTTGCAACAATTATAATAAAAATAACCAAGAATGTACCTTTTCAATTTTTTTTACAGATTCACTACTACTTATTTAATTAATCACTTCAGTCCCCTATGGATGTACCGGTACGTCCTGCCCTTCTTGCAGCGGCAGGGACACATCCCTGACGCTGCACGGGAGATCAGGCTGTCCCCCCTGACAGCAGAAGCCAGCATCGTTACATTTTTAAATGCCAAACGCGCAATGACTGCTGACGTCACCCGGAAGTTCATCGGAGGCCAGGTTATCCCCTGCCGGGGATAGCCTATCCTCCAATGAGGCACAGACGCTGTGATCTCTATGCAAGTCTGTGGGGATCGGTGCAGGGGGATTGCGGGGAGGAGAGTGAGAAACCATGTTTCTCACGTTCCTCCCATGCTGAAAAAAGAAATGGTGAAAAAAAACAGTCATTTAAAAAAATTAAAAAATCATTAAAATACAGTAAATAATAATTAAAACAATTAAAAACAATAAAGTGAGCTAAGTGATGTCATTGTGACATCACTGGC